>JWIW01000020.1:383501-499917 GCA_000966855.1 Fusarium sp. JS1030 | reverse complement strand
CTATAAGAATATATATTATATCTTTTATTACTATAAAGTAGCCCTTTAGGAATAACTATAGCTAGCTTTATTATTATTTTAAGTAATCTATAAGGTAATAAGGACTAATTTTAAGGACTTTATAAAGCTAGTAAAGAGCTTATCTTTTTTTATTAAGATTTACTTTTATTATTAAATTAATCCTTAATAAAGCCTCTCTTTTTAATTATTCTCTTTTTTTAATAAATATATTTCTTATATTTAGTTATCTAACTATATATTATAACTAATACCTAGCTAGCTAATAAGCCTAATAACTATATTAATTTTACTTACTTATTAAACCCTTTAAAAGGGCCTTATTAATATATTTAACCCCTTTTTTAAGTAGTTAATCTACTTAAAGAAGGCTAGAATTAATTCTATAGATATGCTATGCCTTAATATCAGGGTCAGCGGCACAGAAGAGAGTGAAGAGGTCAAGCAGCTAGGCTGAGGGGCAAAGGCAGGTAAGGAGATGCGACAGTCTTGATTCTTACTCTACCAATCTAGTATGTGTTTTCCCTTATATACTCGGTATCCCTTGGGTCGGCTGCGTCATAGCTGCTTCGGCGCAGGCTCGTAGCTGCGTTCCAAAAGGCCTTCTTGGAATCTGTTGAGCCTCCTTTGCATTCCGACGTCATCGGCTTCCGGCGGCTTCCGACGGCCGAGCCCTGCAACGGGCCGTCTCTTCTTCCGGGGTCATGACACTTAATATCTTATTAATAGGTATTAAGCTAAGAGGAGCTTATAGTGCCTTATTTTTACTTTTATACTTTAATTATTTAGCTAATAAATTACTAAATAGCTTTAAGGGAAATAAATAAAGGAAAATAGAGAGGTAAGTAGCTAAGAGTATATTAAAGCTTTTATAGCCTTAATAGGTTATAGTATTATAACCCTTAATATATATATATTACCTAGATTAAGATAAGCCTAATTAATCTACCTACCTTATACCTAGTCTATGTATATTAGTTACCTACCCTATAGTTAGCTTAATACGTCTCTTTACGCCTGATTGGCGGTTGGCGGGAAGAAATTGCCTATGGGACGAAAAATATAATACACATATATATACACACACACACAACTTGAATCCGATCTGAAGGAGGTACCAGCCTTCTGTATTTACTCTCTCCTTCTCTAGCTAGTACTTCAATCAATCACACGATTCATACCGAAACTGTTTGAACTACGAAACTCGGCATGCTATTGATGTTTAAATACTCATTATTGGTACACGATACGGTTGCTCGGTATGAAGATCTTTAATAACAAATCCAAACCGACCTTTGACAATGACTATCATCGGACTCACCAGCAATACAGGTACGTCTCCGTATTGCGGGGAAGAGGAAAGAGAAACGTTCGCCGATCCATTTCCATTTGAACTGCGGAACGCCTTGCCTAGAACGCCTCGTTTGACCGGCTGCAGCCATTGCAACCCTATAGGGTGGGTCAGGTTGGACGAGACAGCGATGTGAAAATTGGCATAGGGCAGTAAGCCGCTTGCAGGAGATGAATGTAGATGGGAAGACGACAATGGGGTGGCTGGGTGGAATCTGCTGATTCACGGCGAGACAAGCAGTTATTGGGCGGACGTGTCAATGTCGGAGTGGCCGAAATATGACGGCCGGCTCGCGCAGCCTCGCAATTTGCCTGACACATGTGAATGGCTATAACTTGCTTGGTACTGCAGCCAAGACAGATCAGGTGGGAACTTAGCAGTTTATTCAATAAACAGGGCTTGCGAAGATAGATGGGAGCTGTGTTATTGCCCAATGCTGCACCCACACCGAACTTGTCGTGCATACGGAGCTGAGCTGGCGATGGGCAGGTGATCACTGAATTGGTAAGGCTGAATTAGTGGGACTCTTCCGGATGCGAGCGAGTCACGCTTCGAAGACGATATAAGCCTGCAGCCGCCCCGCATCATGTCATTCTCAACTTGTTAACAAAACGGAACACCAGTTTCTCCTTTACTTACAGCTCGCCATGAGTTCCACTCGTCAGCGCCCTCGCACACGCTACGAGTTTAAAATCGCCATCATCTGCGCTCTTTCTAGCGAATCTGACGCTATCCGTACCCTCTTTGACGAGGAATGGGACAGAAATGACGAACCCTACGACAAATTGTTGGGCGACACCAATGCATACTCCACTGGCGCCCTCGGCCGTCACGACGTCGTAGTCGTACGTATGTCGGACATGGGCAAGGTCAGTGCCGCACAAGCCGCCACAAATTGTCAAAAAAGTTTCCCCAACATCAAGCTTGCCATAGTCATGGGAATTTGCGGCGCTGTCCCATTTCCCAATGATGGTGCGACCGAAGTTGTGCTGGGCGACGTTATCATAAGCAACGCCGTGATCCAGCACGATTTCGGTCAACAACACCCTGACCAGTTTGTAACCAAGGATACCGTTGAACATGCTCTCGGAAGACCCAACAGCGAGATTCGCGCGTTGCTGAACAAGCTGCAAGGGTACCACGACCGCAAGGACCTACAAGAATTGATGCCGGGCTATGTGGCTGCAATCCAAAACATACCAGAGCTGAAAGCCAATGATCCAGGCGCTGCGGAAGACCGCCTCTTCGAGTCCACGTATCGTCACCTTGTTAAAGGCAAGTCGTGCACCGATGCGAGGTGCGATGGTGTGCTGGTGACGCGGAAGCGGCTAGACCAGGGCAGTCGTCAGCCCGCCATCCATTTTGGCCGCATGGCCTCTGGAGACATAGTCGTCAAGTCAGCTCAGCATCGTGACGAACTAGCCGCACGGCACAGACTCTTTGCATTCGAAATGGAAGGGGGCGGTGTTTGGGATGTCTTTCCGTGTATTGTAATCAAGGGTGCGTGCGACTATGCGGATGGCCACAATAACCACATCTGGCACGGCTATGCGGCAGCGACGGCTGCAGCTTGCACAAAAGCATTCTTGAGCCATTGGGTGCCGTCTGAAAACCAAGGTTGGTGATACCAACGTGCAAAGCACTGCTCTCATCAAGTGCCTGCTAAATCTATTTGGAACAGGATCGGTCCCGGTGCAGCCTTTTCCCTCTCGTACGTAGTTACTTCGCGGTATAATCCATATCTGAGTTCGGGCTAATTGTTGTTGACTTGTAGCGAACGTCTCATCCCAGCAAGGAGAACAATCAGAGCGGCCTTCAACAGTGGACGCCAGGCTGATATCTCTACTCAACACGGAGAACGCGTCATACGAGTCATCTGGCCAGAAAGAATTCGGCGAACTATCTAGCCCCCGAGAGGAAATTCTTCGGCTCCTCGGTACACACTCTGAGTTCCACATCATAGAACACTACCTAAACGGTCGCGGTGGTCTGTCGCGAAGCAAGGCCTCTGACATAGTCGGCGATGCAGTGTCCCACAACCTAGATCCGACGGGGGATGGGGATTTCGGCTGGATGACGGAGTTGAGCGAGTTCGATCACGACCAGGAAGACGTTAAATTTGTTACAGACATCATCACCAACCATGTTGTTGAATACCCCTGGGTTCTGAACGACCACTTCCTCCATCTCATCAACCGCCCGGAGCCGTTGATAGATTCCAAACGCGAGATCCAAAGCTTGGAAGGAACCCCCATCAAAAATTGTACTTCAAGTCTTTTGCCGCTTGAGTCACTCTCCAGCCTATTGGAGACTTGCAAAGACCGCGCACGTCACATTGTTGATGGCCATTGGGAGCTAAATATACCAACGCCAACTTCTACAGCACTCGAGAAAGAGCACTCTACACTAAAGCCGCAAACTATCATGGCCTTCGATGCGTCACTGGGACTTGCTGGATCCGTACCTTCTGTCCAAACACCTATGGAAGTCATCGAGATGCCGGAATTAAGATATATGTGCCTCGATTACTGGCGTGTTCGTGTTCATTTCGAGTACGATGGTGGTAAAAGAGCTACTGCTGCCAGCATAACGCTCGGTCGAAGCGAGGAACTACACAACACGAGACTGCACCTATTACTTTTGATTCGGCGCATATCTACTGCTCTCAACCATTCCTTCTTTGCAGCACGGAGGCTATACTTCCTTCAAGAGGGCAACGCATCTCAGCAAAATCACGAGAGAAATCCCTACGTAATGATTCAAGTTTTGGAGCGTTGCGACGTGGCGGAATTTTGCGACTGGTTCCGTGCCTATCTGGAATGGTTTAATCTTGACGACCTGTATTTAAGGGAGGCACCGGAGTCTCTCAGGACACAACGCACAGGTGTGATGGCCCCGTTCGAGTGGATAGTAGGCCCAGAGATGGTTTCAACGCCAATGTCGGACTTTGAGTCCACATTGCGTGGTTCTGCATTGATCTTGCAGTTCATCAGTCTTGTTGTTCAAACTAATCTTCGACGTCTCATCGCTCCTCTAGACTTCTCCTTTCTGGAAGAAAGTATCAGCAACTTGACTCTCGAAGGGGTATTTTCTACCCCCCAGAGTGCCAGGCTATATGCCAGAGGCTATAGGCTGTCTTGCCTGGACTCAATGCTACGCCAGCCGGTACTTGCATTTAGTAGACAGGTCTACAGTGGGTCCGACGCAAACGTTGCAGACCTCGTGGCAACCCCAGCTGACATCCTGTCCATATGGGGCCCGGGAACCATTTACTACACAGAATACAAAGACAGCAATGGCTCAATGGAATTCTCTATCGACTCTATCGACATCGGGAATGGAACTTTGGCTCCTGCGTCTGCGGAAGACCAAAATTACCCCACTGGCGTCAGTACGGGGATTGACTTCCCTTCATGGCATTGGCAAGCCTCAGAATTGAGTCGACAGCCCAAGGAGTCATGGGCACCGCGCGGTGTCGATCTGAGTACTAGAATCAGGATCGGTCATGGTAACTTTTCAAGTCTCGGTACAACGGTTCTATCTCAACCGTCTACCACAACAAGTGAATCACGACATACACAACAACCCATAACACTGTCCCACTCGCCAGAGTCCCCTCCAGGTTTACAAAATCCAAGCGGTATACCTTCTAATCCAACTCCTTTCGGTCCGTCTAAGATCTACCCTTCCTGCGTCCACGCCAACATGGAGGCCCACGCCAGACGTCGTGAAGAGTTTGAAGACGACTTGTATCTCAAGGAGAGTGGGTCTCGCGGAGGTTACTACAGCAGAGAAGGAATCGACGTCGGCGCACAGGGCGGACAGCACTTCATCGTCCAGTTAATGGCAAAATTCAAATGGAATCACCCCATGACGCTCAAGCATACATTGATGGGTGAAAAGATATACACGCAGCTCCTGGAGGGAGAATTGGATAACGCATGTGGACTACTTGTCAGCACCTGCTCTGGGGTTATGTCAAGAGTTCGACTCCGAGATGTGGTAGCTTTGGCTGCATCTCAATACGGTTCGAGTCGGATGTCTACTGATACGATGACATCTCTAATCGAGGCTCTTCGTACTTCGCAATCGTTGACGGATTGGCTGGAGTCTAGATCTCTTACAGAGAATCGGGAGAGTCTCTTGACGATGACTAAGAACTTAATCAGTGACTACCTCTTCACGCTTCAGCATACGGGGGTGTTACAGGACGATAATTTCGAAGCTTGCTGGTTCGTGAAAGGACGTCCCACCAAGGCTCTATTCGACAATTGTCGCCGTTATCCTTGGCTTTATGTTCTAGCGGACTCATTGGAATGTGCCACCTTTGCCGCTGTTACCGAGGAGTGTTGGCAGGTGCTGGGCCGAAGTTGCAGATCGGGAAGCTCAGACTGTCAGAGGCTTGCCCCCGGTCAATTTGTCCTATCAACGCGGATGTGCAAAGTGGTGAAGGTCGGGGATCGCGACCGTCCTCAACAAATAGACCTCAAGCGATATGTGGTTGATTTGGAACCACACTGTCTGACAGCGAAAGTTACCGAGAAGATCCCTGTCGCGGGACAGGACAACTACTACGTCTACGTAGAGCCGATGTCAAGCGTGGTTCACTTCTTGCTGCGACGGATGCCACATTTGCCTCGAATACGAGAGTGTAATGTTGAGCACTCACGGGACTGTATTGTTGGCAGCCGGGAATGTATTTCTAGTATGGCTTCATGATTCTGGTATCATGGTTACGTTCCTGCCAAAGGGTTAGAAATCATCGAATCTCGCGGTCAAGCATACAAAACTGCTGTTTCATGGTATCAACTCGATTTAGAATGCTATTTCTACATACCTATTTGTATCTCTTTCAATACTACTGAGCTATTTTTTATCTTGACTCTTGTTACTAACGACAGTCACTCGTAATTAAAAAATAACCATTTCACCTAACTGACTAGCAGTGATCTATTAGTAATATAGATATAAGTCAGTTCTCAAGAATAGTAACAGGCACTTCCACAGCTTTATCTTTAAATTCATAGTGTCTAGTAACTTGGTAATAGTATCACACGGCATATCTATCGGAGAATTAACTGGGTCGATGATTGCCTGCACTGCGCTTTGCTCGTTCAAAAGCCTATCTGTAATGCTTGTTATCTAGCTTGTACAATAGCATAGAGCACAGTATTTGCCTAGCGCGACAATCAGATGTGGCAGATATTCATTCCTGCACCTATACCGACCGTATCGCGGGCCAAACACCGTTAGACTGTACAACCATGCTACATCTCGTACTACTATAAATTATTGACACTTTGGATGCTCTATTGGACGCCTTTATTGAGAACCATCTGGACCTTGTGAAAATCGGGCCACTCCGACAAGTTCTCAATTATCTTGCCATCCTCCGTCATCGTAAGCACAAACACATAGACGGTACCGTACCGGTTACCGGCTAGAAGCTCTCGCTGCTGCAGAGCATCGTGAGGTCTTCTTTCCCAGGTCGGTATACATGTCGTTGATTGTGATCTTGAACTCGGTCAAAATCTTAAAAAAAGCCTACGGCGCGCTCGTATGTTCGAAATCTGCCAACTTAATCAGTACTAGAGCCTCGGCAGTTCATATGATTTTGGCTGACTGTTCTCGGTTCATCGGAAAGGCCTCCTCTGTGTCAGGGCGCAGACTGTAATGAATATCATTTGTCCACCTTGATACAACATGATCAAGCGAACGACTCTCCAGATCAGATATCTAGCCTTTAGCAGTTTCTTCAATGGTGCTCTTAGAAGCCATGATAATGGTGGTGAGCTTGGTGATAAATCGGGAAGTGATGGAAAATTTGGATAGGCTGCTTAAGTATACTCCGTCGAGGGCAACTCCCGTTAAATAATATCACATGGGTCTTATCAACCCATTTATTTACGATCACAATCAGAAAGTCCGCCCAAGAGATAGTGCATGGTCCACGTTGAGGATTGAAACTTCGCAAAGAAGGGGGCGGAATGTTGGTCGGGGCTCAAGATGGATCCGACAACTAGACAGGTTCAGAGCCATCAACGCAACCGATAATGAGAGCTTACCCCATGTGCTAGACTAGCATTGAGGTCTAGAATCGTACCACGACTAACGTTATGATGAAACCTGAATAAGACTAATGTGGAAACTCCGCCCCCCGAAGTCCGCTCGGCAAACTCTGTTGCTACCGCTGTTGCCCTAATCACGGTCACTTACGGAGTATCCATATTGGGTCTGTTGAGATGTTGTGTGAATACTGTTCTTTGGTGTGGCTGTTGACGTCTCTGTCTGCGGCAGGAAAAGTCAAACTAGAAAGTAAAGGATGATTAAGGAGAGCTAGATTCTGATATTACATTGCCTATCGATTGAACAGTGACGCTGTCTATGGTATAAAAGCCAGGTAGNCTATCGATTGAACAGTGACGCTGTCTATGGTATAAAAGCCAGGTAGTACTGTTGAAATTGCTGTTGAAATTACGCGCTGCTTCATGTGATCGGAAGAGATTCCATCAATGATGCTCTACGCAATGCAGCGTTCAACTATATTGCATTTGAGCTACTGAGTTGCCGAGCTTGGGTATTGAGCTCTTTACTGGTTGATTTTTGTTTTTTTACTGAGACCCTACTGAGTTGCTTTGATCCTCCTAGTCTGAGTGTTATAAAGCTAGACATTAATAAAAGCCAGGTAGGTATTGGTTTGACCAACACCATTAGTATCATAGATTACACGTCAGGTTTTCGAAAATAGAGATCGGCACTTCGACGAGCTTATCTCGAAAATAATCCACGAAACCTTTTCCAAACCCATCCAAGCGCTTGGAGCTGCTGACGCCCCGACCTAGTATGCCATATACCACAAAATGCACGGCAAAGATGTTGGGGAACTCGACCCGCTCAAGAGAGAATTCTGGCCGCCAGTCATCTCCGAGGAGCTTTTGCACCTTGGCACAAGACATATATGAGCGGAGCCACTCCCATTCAGCCTGAGTATGAACAAAGAGTCCAAAATTCAAGTTTGCTCCCTTGTCACCTGAGCGGCCCAAGGCAATATCGCCGAGACGGACCTTTTTCAGATTGCCATTGATGACAGCAGGCGTTCTTGTGTCGTACGAATCACGTTGACCTAGGTCCTCAAATCTAGGAGGGCGGGTTGTGTCATATGACTCCGTTGTTCCACTTTCATTCACGAAGTGGACACGCTCTTCTAGGTCAAACTGACGCCATAAAGCTGGATAGTACGCCAGATAAGGGCGGGGAGTTGCGGCGCGGAAGTCTAGAGAGCTGTGAAAGCCTGCATAGGAAGTCAGCAAATGTGTACCAAGTCTCCCATAACTAGTCACCTACCGGAGAAATGTCTGAGCGAGATATGGCGCATAGCACCGTTGATCGCGATTAGAGCTTGCAAGCTGGTTGACTGGGCGAAGAGGCGAAGGTAGACGGTGCTACTATTCTGATTGAGTGGATTCGCGGCAGGAACACCGATTCTAAGGCTGATATCAGAAAGGGTTAGGTTGAAATACTATCCGAGGGACAACGTACTGTTGGAACTCAAGAACATCCAAATGCTTCCCCATATCCTCGCCGAGGAAGAAGCGAATCTGTTTCTCAAAGAGCGCAAACTTTTTTTCAACAGCATATCCCGCTGCGTTGACAAGTAGTTGCATCTCGTATCCGCCCTTGTAAAATACTGCTAGCTTGGTGGTGTCTGGAGGCGGCGCACCGCGGACTCCAAAGACGTGAACTCTTGGGCATAGTTAGTGCCGCTCCTTGGGCCGTTCGATCAACATACCTATCCTCGCCGGCCTGATTTATCGCAATGTCATCTAGGTAGGCCTTGACGTCACTGTTCAGGTAGATATTTCCCTGGAGCTCATAGAGCAGCTGACACTTGCATGTGTCAACGTTTACTATGCCTCCTGTGCCTGGGTGCTTGGTGATTACACATGTTCCATCCTGTGAAATCTCCGCAATCGGGAAGCCGGGGTTGACTAGGCTATCAAGATCAAAATCGTCAAAGCCGGCAAAGTTCCCGCCCGTCACATATGCTGAACACTCAATCAAGTGGCCGGCGATCAGAGCGCCAGCCAGTTCATCGTAGGCGGTGCTGCTCCATGACCACCAGTACCACGCACAGGCGATGACAGGACTTGCGTCTGAGACACGACCGCAGATGATGATATCCGCGCCGCGATGGAATGCCTCATAGATTGCGTGTGCTCCTAGGTAGGCATTTGCTGATACGATTTCTCGAGGTTGTCGGTCCTCTTGAGCGAACAGAAAGGACTCGGAGGTGAGTGTGACGTGACTGTTGCCGGAATCGAGATGAGGCAATGCTTGGCCTCTCTGTGTGGGCATGTGCGTCCCAAGCTTTGGAAGCACGTTATCGCCGGATATATACGCGACCTTTAAGTCGTACCCTTTTTCGTGGATATGTGGAGCTATCAGTTAGGCGTCTAAAAATTCGAGGTAGAAGTTCACCTACCAAAGCTGCCACTTTAGTAGCGAGGCCTCCGGGATTGAGAGCACCTCCGTTGATGGCAACTTTGATGCGTTTTTGTGCAATTGCATCAATTGATTGCTGGAGGCCTTGCCACGCAGTGTTTTCATAGCCCGGGTGTTCTCCATTTGCATAGGCTTCTGCGTTGTTGGCCATATTTACCTCTTCATCTCGTCAGCAAGGCCGTCAACGTCAACGTATAGGTAACCGCACCAGCGAGGTAGTCACCGGTAATGAAATCAACGTTACCGAGGGTTGCCTGATTGTACATCTCTGTAGCTGGGTCACCTGGGCATGGACTTGTCAATTGTAGTTGATCCTAGTGAACCAGACTTTCATACCATGGTAGCCGGAACAGTTGGCTACGCGAACCGGCCTGATACCAAATTCCCCGGATCGCCTGTCATTTCTTGGGGCCATAATGAGTAAAGGACTTTAGTTAGTGGACGGTTTAGATAGGATAATTGATAAAATAGGCCACTACACAAAGCTCGATGATTGTTGTGCGGCAGTGTCTCATTGCGACTCTACCTCTAGCTTCTCCAACACCTTTATACCGATTGGCGACTCGGAAGCCGCGGTTCCCGATGAGGGGATCAGTTCATTGCAGTAACACGAGTCAACCACTGCGTCACTCGTGACGCAGAGCCGGTGGCACAACTCTGAAAATGACATAACTCCGAAAACACAACTCCGAGCCTGGGCCCACTTGACGTCCCAGCAAGAGGGTACCTTGCGAGCCGGAAAAATGGAGGAGGTCATTGACAAATTAGCTTGCGTGAAAAATTCTGTTCGGGAAATTCCTCGGTAGAGACACATGATTCTTATGGTGAGGAGTCGCGGATGTGCTTGGTGCCGGGGAGATCGGCATCGTTGGCATCGGAGTGTTGAACATAGCACAGCGGAGTTTTGGACAGGATCCACGATAGAGACAATAGAAATTTTTATAGAAATTTTGGGAAACTATACCTACATATTTATTGCATCAGCTTTTACCCAGTATCCTCACATCACGTCGCTGGTCACTCATCGCAACAACACCATGTCTGAGTATTCCGTCTTTAACGAAGCATCCCGGATCCTCAACAATGTCCTGCTTCCCGATCCGAAGCTCGGTCTTCCACAATCTTTCATCGAAGCTGCCAAAAAGATTCAATTCATAGGGGGCGATGACAAGCCCTTCGTCCTCACACCGTGCAAGGTGACCGAGTCAAGCGCCGCCCTCACCGCACTCGTAGCCACAGCTGCCAATGCCGTTGCGTCCGAGCGATACGGAATCGGGTACCAAGATGTCAAAGTCAATACCGACGTCGCCACGCTATTCCTTGAATCGGTACTTCTCCCAACTGTCGGCGGGAAGCACTTTTTACAAAACCCCACGCTGGCCGCTGAGCTTGCCAAGATGGATATTCACCACCAAGCGAAACCCATTAGGCGCTACGCCACCAACGTGTATCGCACCAAGGATGGGCGGTGGTATCACCTTCATGGGTCGATGAATGCCGAGCCTACGATGAAGATGATGGGCGTTGAGGATGTTGATGTGAGCGCCCACGATGCCATCAAGATCTACTCCGACAAGGTTGCCCAGTGGGATTCCAAAGAAATCGAAGCTGTGGCAAACGACCAGTACAAACAGGCTGGCGTGCTCTGTTACACACCCAAGGAGTTCTTCTCCAGCGATCACGGCAAGGTTATGTCAAAAGAACCATTGTGGGCTGCTACCAGCTTACCGGCGCCGCGACAGGCCTGGCCAGAGACCAAGGATCCTCAGAACTTCAAGCCTCTGGCTGGTATCCGAATCATTGACTTTTCCCGCGTCATCGCAGCCCCAGCTGTTTCCAAGATCCTCGCCGTCCTTGGCGCTGACGTCCTTCGCGTCTCATGCGATCGTCTTCCCGAGTTCTCCTCAACCATGCCAGATCTGCAAACTGGAAAGAGAGATGTAAACCTCGACCTTAAGACAGAAGAGGGAAGACAAACCTTTGCCGAGCTTGTGAAAGGAGCCGATTTGCTTGTTGATGGTTACCGCCCCGGCGCGCTCAAGAGACTCGGGTTCGACTCCAAGTCTCTGCGTGACCTGAACCCCAGCCTAGTATATATGCGGGAAAACTGCTATGGTTTCAAGGGCCCTTTGGCATATCGCTCCGGCTGGCAGCAGATCAGCGACTGTCTGGTCGGCCTGTCCCATAAGCAGGGCGGGTTCCTTGGTCTAGACGAGCCTGTCGTGCCGCTTCTACGTAAGTCCTAAACCTCACCTAGCTTCAGGCTTTATCTTGCTCACACTTTTTAGCAAACTCGGATTACCAGACTGGCTTGGTTGGCGCCGCAGCTGCCATCCAAGCTTTACTGGCACGCACAAAAGGCGACGTCACATTTGACGTCGACATTAGTCTAACGCAGTACAACATTTGGCTTTACAACCTCGGGCTGTACTCTAAGGAGCAGCAGCAGGAGCTGAGAAGCCGTGATCCCGAATTTGCGCCGCGTCATTACGACGACATGCCAGCGCTTGTAGGCAAGACGCACGAGTCTTGGAAGAGGATCCGGCCGGACATTTTTACACATCCTGAGTACTTTTGGGATATGAGCGGTAGTGAATACGGGCTTGAGGAGGATTTTAGGATCTTGGCGCCTGCTTTTAGCTTTGAAAGGTCGTCTATTGGGTGGGAGGTGCCCACAGGTCGACGTGGACGGTCAAGACCTGAATGGATCGCGTAATTATCTAGCTTTGTATTGTCCTAAGACATTGTCTGGAATTTTCATGATCAATAGAATATCTATGTTACTTTCACCAACTTGGCCTAGTTGTATCTGGTAAAAAGTGTCGATGAAGTCATTCATCCTTGTTAGTCCCACGCAGACCCAGTAAAGCCCGCACTAGGCGAAACCGGAGTTCTGCCCTGCCGGAATGTAGCCTCGGAGTTTTGTCGTTACCGAGGCTCCGGTTCCACCTAGTCGAAGAAAATGCGTCATGTTTCTCGCAAGCTTCGGCCGGAGTTGTGGTTGTCAATTCACCATTCGCCAACCGGCCATGACGAACCCGCGCGGGGACCGGCGGCGGCGGTTTGCCAAGGTATGTATCTTCAGTGCCTCCGCTCCCGATGAGCTGCTGACTTTCAGGCGTGCGACCTATGCCGGAGTAAAAAGCTTCGGTGCGATGGTGCACGGCCAGTGTGTTTGCGCTGTCAGGAACTTGGTCATGAGTGCCATTATGCCGACGTTGACAAGCCCAGTTTGCGCCAGCGCCGATCCAGAGGGGCGGCTCAGGTTCAGACTAGTGTGGCATCTGAGCGAAGTAGCTTGGCCAGATTCAACAATGAGCCGGGTCTACCCTCAAATACCGAAGCTATTCCAACAGTTGCTGGAGTTCAACTAGATAGCGACGCTCCATCAACCCATACTCCCAGTCACCCGAGTCCAGATGAAGTCTCGGGTGCGGCAAATGACAGACCTCTTGATACAATAGTAGGCGGAAGCGGGGACATGCGATACTTTGGTACACTTTTGGATATCCCGGTCATGCAACCAACCTCAAATACTCACATGTGAACAGGCCCCCCTTCAGGCATCTCACTTGCCTCCGTCGGTACACCCCAGGAGCCGGAACAACAATCCGGCAAGCCATCATCTAGGGAAGAATCCTGGTCGACGTGGACGCACCCTTCGGTCCAAGGTGCTTTTGAAAAGAAAACTATCAAGCCTCTCCCACCCTGGACAGAAGCATTTTCCCTCGTAAGCGACTTCTTCAGCTACGACCATTTCGCATTCCCCTGCTTTCACCCGCCTGCCTTCATGGCTCTTTTGGGACAGCAGTATTCGGGAACTCGTACGCATAGCCCGGCTTGGTGGGTTTCGCTCAACGCTGTGTTGGCGATTGCCCAGCGTCGCCGTGCTGAACGCGACCAAGTCATCGATGATTCGTCATGGGGTTATGCTGCCAATGCCCTCGGCGCAACTCTGGATGTTCTCATGCGCAGCACTCAATTACTCTCTGTTCAAGCGCTCCTGATCATTGCTTGGTTCTTTATCGGGACCCCGAACCCACAACCTAGCTTCATGTTGGTTGGCAGTGCTCTACGACTAGCTCATTCTATAGGCCTCCACAGAAACAACTACGATTCATCCTGGTGTTCCAGGGAAGTCGCGATGAGGAAAAAGGTTTTCTGGATTGCCTTGAGCCTGGACCGAGAGATTTGCCTTCGTACTGGGAGACCACCAGCTCATGACTTACACGGAGTCGAGGTCCAACTACCAGTAGACTCGCTTGAAGATCCAGAGCTCATTACTACCACAGACGGGTCGACATTGAACCTGTTCAGGGCCCAGACAGATTTAGCTATGATCCAAGGCTGTATTTTCCGAAAGCTTCATTCGGGAAAGCCTGGCGCAACTAATATCGCAACCTCCGTTACGGAGTTGAATAGGCAATTAGAAGAGTGGCGTAATGCATTTGCCCCTTCTTTACGCCCAGGACAATCCCTCGAGTATGAAGAACATCATGGCCTCATGCGCTTGTACTTTTCGTACTGTAATGCTGTTATAGTCACAAACCGCGCCCATAGTTTCAGATACTGGGTGTCACTGAATCTTGGTACCACCCTAGATCCGCCCACAGACATAAAGGCGTCTATCAATCGCTGTATAAGCGCAGCCAGATTCATCGTCGCCTTCATCCGGATTTTAGATCACAAGTGGAGAAGTTTTTATTGGTAGGCATTGTCGTTAACCCGTGGACATAAGCATCTAATTCTGCTACCCGTTGGCTCATGTGGGGCTAGCGCCCCAGGCGAACCAACCTAGCAAGCTAGGTTGGGCACAAAATCGTGAGACAAGCACAAAATCGTGAGACAGACCCCACACCTGGCCGCGTCACACATTTATCCTGTGAAAACACCTGAAATCAAGACAGAAATCAGTGAAAACAGTCCGATTTTTGTCCAACTTTATTATGCCCTCTCAAGCCAATTTAAAAGCTGCTCAGGCGGTTGTTCTTTCTCGTGTCCGGCACCAAAAGGGCTTATCTCGTGATGCTTCCGCGCGCAGCAAGAAGCCACTTACTCTTCGTGCTGCTGAGGGACTTTATCACGGCTCCTCTCGTGCAACTATTCAACGTATCGTGAAGAAGCTAGAAGTTGCAAATTCCGCTGATTTGAACGATATTTCCTTTGGGTTCGCTGGCCGGCCGAAGGTCCTGACAGAGGAAGAAGAGGAAGCCATCGTCGCTTTCGTGATATGGATGGAAAGATCAGGACTTCCTGCTTGCAAAGTCGAAGTCGAAGATGCAGCTAACGAGCTGATCCGCCGCAGAAATCCTGATGCGAAGCCCGTTAGCAGAATGTGGTATCGCCGCTTCCGTGAGGATCATCCTGAACTCGAAAAATCGATTCTTAAGACGATAGAGAAGTCTCGTGAAGCGTGGGAAATGGCCGGCATTGATGATGTGAAGGAGTGGTATAGACGACTCGCTGAAGTCATCACGACCTTGCAAATCGGCGCCTCAGAGACCTGGAATGCTGACCAGGCGGGAGTTAGAGTAGGAATACTGCGAGAGCGAGTGGAATGCCTCATCGTACGCACCAAGAAGAAGAATCCTGCGCAGGTCCTCTGCCCTGCAGACCGAGAAAGCTGCTCAGTTATTGGTACTGGAAATGCTGCAGGAGATACGGTTCCTCCTTGGCTTATCTTCAAGTCTTTTCCTTCCTTAGAGTGGGCGTATATCGACGGTGATCCGAATATGCGCTTTGCACAGTCAGAATCTGCGTTCTCGAATGGAGATATCACGGTTGAGTGGGCAAAGGAGTTCAACCGGCATTCTTGGGAGAAGTCTGCTACTGTTCAGAGTCGTCAGTTATCATTTGAAGAGCATTTCGGATGTGATGAGCATCTCAGGAAGCCGCTTCAACCTCACATTTCATTTGACGTTCCTCCAAAGGAAAAGACCCCGGAGGAGAAGATTTGGCGGCTTCTCGTTATCGACGGCTTCAAAGGGCACGGCGCCTTTGCCTTCCGCGAATACTGCATCAAATTTGATATCCTCGTTGCCTTCTTGCTTCCTCATTCAACGCATAAGATGCAGCCGATGGATGTTGGAGTCTTCCAGTGGATGAAGAATGCGCATCAAAAGAAGCTTCGCGAGTCGTTGCGGCAGGGAAATCTCTCTTTCAATCGCCGTGACTTCGCCGGTGCCTTTATGGTGAGTCCGTGATTATTTTTCTTCCACAAAATGTGTGCTGATTCGGGCAAATAACAGGAAATCTTCAATGAAGGGTTCACGCGTGCTCACATCATCTCGGGCTTCGAAAAGTCAGGGATTTTCCCACCTACAGATCAACCTGTGGTCTCTTATCTGCTAAAGAAGCAGCTCAAAGCAAAGCAAGCAGTTGATCCTACTTATGCCTCTCTCTTGCCTCCGGAAGGGCGATTTTCCGCCGCTTCTGATACTGCTAAACGCGTTGGAGAGCGATATCACGATCTCCTCAGTTCTCCTACGCGCGCCGGTCTCAAACACATCCGCAACATCGTTAGCGAAGCTATTCTGCTTGAGGATACGATTAAGCGATATGCTGACGATCGGCGAAGTCGTATTGAGAAGCAGTATAACAAGAGAAAGAGAGGAAAGAAGGCGCGGCCCGTGGGGGAATATATTCATAACGTGAGTCTTGAAGAAATCCGGAATCAGCAAGAAGCCTTCATCGCAGAGACCCGCGCAAAGGAAGGAAAATGTCAACTCCGTGCCGCACGCAGTATCACGATCCGAGAAATCGAGCGCTTAAAATCACAGTGGCGAGATAACAAGGAAGTCATCGTGAACGGCGTTCCAAAGAAGCTGCAGTTTAAGAAATGGCTTGAACACACCGGGAAGGATAAAGATTACCTTTCTATGGATACTCAACGCTCTAAGATGACTGAGTTGCTGAATGAGAAGACTGATGGCTTTATAATAGATACATATTTACCGGAAGAAGTTAGAGACTCTATTCGCAACGCCAACTTCGCAGGGAAGCCGCTTAACGCGGTAGATTGGTCTGCTCTCCCTGGGAGCGATGATAGTGTTACTTTCCAACTCACGCGGCCGAATTCCGATGAAGAAAGCGATGAAGAAGGAAGAGATGAAGGAGAAGAAGAAGAAGAAGAAGAAATACTCTCTGTTATCGAGTTGGCAAACCTTGATGACGTGGAGATGCCCTCATCGCCGCCTTGCCTTACTAATTACGAGTTATCATCATCCTCTCCTTTGCCCAGTCTCTCTATGCCCTGCCCCTTTCAACATCACGCTCAACTTCACGATTCACTTCACGATCTCATTAGGGAGGAAATAATAGTTGCAGAATCCAGCCGTAGGGTTATAGAAGACGCAAATACATCGTCATTTACATGAGAAGTCGTCCGGCTAAGAAGGCAAGGCTGGGTGCTGAAACGGTCACTTCTACACCCTTCAGATAGTCAATAGTCAATCTATCATTGCGGAAAGCCTCAAACTATTGATTCCGCTGTTTATTTGAATTTTTCGACGCGTTATGAATGCCGGAATATCCAAATTGTTGAAAATCACACCAAAAACCGGGCCCTTCCGATGTCTCACGATTTTGTGCTTGTCTCACGATTTTGTGCCCAACCTAGCTTGCTAGGTTGGTTCGCCTGGGGCGCTAGCCCCACATGAGCCAACGGGTACAGGGATCTCGTTGCCATAGCTGCGAGCGCGGCCATAATACTATCCATCAACATCCTTCGAGACCCAGGCTTGGATTCTACTAAAGATGATATTCATGCCGTGCATGACATCCTTGGCCTCTTTAGCACCCTGG
Source organism: Fusarium sp. JS1030 (assembly GCA_000966855.1). Classification (NCBI taxonomy): domain Eukaryota; kingdom Fungi; phylum Ascomycota; class Sordariomycetes; order Hypocreales; family Nectriaceae; genus Fusarium; species Fusarium sp. JS1030. The sequence continues at coordinate 482,243 of JWIW01000020.1, read as the reverse complement.
GTGACGGATATGCTGATACCTACTTGACCCAACTTCGAGCAGCATGCGAGAGGTTGTACCAAAAGGCTCAGCTGGTCTCGCAGTCGCCGGAGAAGCAACTAACTCCATCCTTGCAACAGGGTGGTTTCAGTGGCCAGTCTACTCTTGAGGATAATTCCTTTCGGAACGAACGTGAATCAGCGCCTAGTTTTGCAGTTTCACACGGCGGCCCTGAACCTTTGCTTTTCGATGAAGCTGTTCAGGAGTCCCTCTTCAATGGCCAATCTCAGGCAGACAGCAGTCAGTACGGTGTAAATGCATGTACTGATAATGATTGGGCAGTCCCGTATTCGTGTCTAAATCTGTGGAGTATGGACATGCTTTTAGGGGCTGATTTTGGCTCTATTGGCTAGGTCTACTTAGTAGAGCCTATATTATCGGTACACTATACTCTGCTGTTTACATATTGATGCAAATTGAGACTATTATACTAATCGTTCTCTATCTAATCCATCGTTTGCTGTTCCAAGAGTTCATCAGCTTGATAATGTGTTTTTGACTAGCCACTCACTGTTAGGCTAGTTGAGATCCTTGGAGACTGGTTGAGCTCTAGTTTTCCTATTACAAATACTTGTTTCTCAACAGTCGGTAGGGGTGGATTGACTTTTCTACTTGTTCTATCTTATCTCCAACGATATCTCTAACCCTGTCACTGCGTGTCATGTGGCTCCCGTTAACTACAGTCGTGCGGTCTTGGGAACTATAGCATGTTTCTTGTGGAACACGTTCTTCGGATCATAACGTGCCTTAACACCCTGCAAGCGTGGGTACTTCTCCTTGAAGATGTACTCGGCACTCGTCCCCGGCAGTAAGCTACCGTTTGGGTACACTCTCCACCCATCAGAAGAAACCCCGAATTCCTCGTCATGCTTACGCCGGATAATATCCACCACCTCCCGAGCAGTTTTTATGGCTTCGGTTTCGTCCTCTTCTTTCTCAGTTCTTTACATATGTAAGTTCAACCGTACCATCTCACAAAGGATGACCAGACTTACGTGATATACACTGCGCAATCTCTCCAAGACCCTTGGTCGTCACTCGGGGGGGTACGAATCGGCCATGCACTATCAAATTGAGGCCCAGTGTTGGCAAAGGTATAGTACCAACCGTATATCCCCAGAAACATGCTTGTGCCTTTATACCTAGTCTCCTCACCAGCAACCCATTGTCTGAGACGGTCTAGTGCTGGAAGCCACACCTTTGGCGACATCCGTGTGAAGAGCGTCCCGTCCGAATAGCGGCGCATGGGCATCCAGACCGCTTGTGGGGTGCTGTCTGAAGATCTCGGGAACCATTCCAGCCCAGCTTTGTCCAAGAGGTGGGGAATGTCAAAGAAGTCTTTGAATCGTCGGCGACCCTCTTCTTCATCATCACCGTGGTAATACGGGAATGCGATAATCGACTCCGCGGGACCACCGTCCGGTCCGAGAGTTTGATACACCAATGCCATGGTGTCGTCTTCTTTTTGGGTCTGACAGTACCGTTCGGCGGCTTCGAAAACGGCCTCAAAGGAGGATGGAGGGTACACGATGGTCCCAAAGAAGATCTTTGTCGGCAAACCCTGAACACGGATTTTGACACTTGTGACGACGCCAAAGTTGTACCCGGCCCCCTTGATAGCCCAGAACAGATCGGGATGGGAACTCGCAGAAGCAATGACAATCTCTCCCGAGGCTAAAACAATGCGAGCCTCCAAGAACTGGTCGACCGCATGACCAATCAGGCCCATTGTCCATCCTCCGCCACCACCCAACGCAAAACCCATGTATCCGAGTTCTTTGACTGCAGGCAGCGTGGTGTATGTGCCTCGCAGAGCGCAGGCTTCAGCAACATCACCAGCAGACACTCCGCCTTCGATGGTCATGAATCCATCCGCACCAAAATGATCATTCTCGACCCATGCTCCTCTCATGCGTCGAAGATCAATGTGAACACCTCCTTCGGAACTTGAGGCGCCCATAAAGGAGTGCCCTCCGCAGACGACGGCGATCTCGATGTCATTCGATACAGCATATCTTACTGCGATAGATACATCTTGCTCGCAAACGGGCTCGAAAACAAGGCTGGGCTTATTTTCTTCGTTCGCTGACCATCTTTGGATAAGGCGGCGATAGTCTGGATCGTCTGGCGTGGAAACAACTGTATCACTATCAGGCAACTGAACAGAAAGGCAGTTGCGGGCTATTGTGTGAACAACTTACACCCTCTGAAGCTCGCCCGCACATCTTCCAATGTCATTTGTGTCATATCAATTCGATGTAGACGAAGATCTTGGAACAAGATACTTTTAGTATAACTAGAAGCTGTGGTACAACATTTCTAAAGTCGTCATTTTGTGTTGGAAACTATCTGCTTTTGTGTTGTGGCCTCTCGACTCTTTCGCAAGAGACACACGCTCGGATCATGGCATCTCAGCCGGATATAATCACGGGAAGTACGGTATTAGCAACTTTTCGGCGGCGGAAGTTCATGGGTGTAGCCCCGAACGCCGAATCCATGATGCTTTATCCCACTTATGCCGATGTTATATGCTGGCCCGCGCTCAGTAGCCTATCACAAACCACGGATGCGGTTCCGTGGACGGATCAGAACCTTAATCTCACCGGCAGTCATGACCGGCATCTGATCCTTGTTCCGCTTAATCAGCCAAATCAATACCGGGCAATTAATGTCGGCTCGAAGTCAATGCCGTCGTGTGTTTGTTTTGACCAATGTTACGCGTCAATTGAACATGAGCCGTGTAATTCTGTTCAAATGCCGTGCAGCCCCGTCTTTTCATATCCAGAGTTCTGTTTGTAATAGAGAACAAGGAATATTTCCGTCACAACTGCCGCCACACTACTATTACAAATTCTGTGCATTGCCGGATAGAAGCTCGGATTCACCTCGACATTATTGGCGTCGTAGAGCCGGTTATACAAAGCTCCCGTGACCTGCCAAGATACCTCCACTGTCTGACAATGATCGAGACGTGCGACTGCCAGTAGCGGAAGAGTAAATGAAGATGAAAGCTAGACTGTTAATAGCGTATTCATACGAGGTGGCAGACGATAGGGGACGGATATATATCAATATATGTCATGTATGACGGACTTGTAAAACTATCAGTATAATCGTCTTTAGCGCCGGATATAATATTCCTATGTGGTAAGTGTGAGGCTGCAAATAAGGGGCATTTTAGTGCGGGGGTTTGCAAGTTCGCCGCTTTGAAACCCCTACCCCGGATTCTCCCCCGCAATTCAACATCTTATTCTCTACCTTCTATCCTTGTCCACATTAACCACCCTCCTACTATCTTCATACATCTGACTCATCGCAATTATTCCCCATGTCGTTACCTGATAGTGTCTGGAAGAACGCATACGACATGGTTGATGAGGCTCTCGCCGTCGATGCAACCGGTGTCATCTTTTCAGAACCGCGTCCAAAACGCCGCAAGACCCAGCTCGCCTGTAACTGCTGCCGTGTACGCAAGACCAGGTGTGACGGTGGTAGACCAGTCTGTTTTGCCTGTGAGAAGCGAGGCTCAATACAAGACTGCCTGTACGAGGAAGGCGCTTTGAAAACGCGTCAGTACGTGAATAATCCACAATGCCACATCGCCCGTGCTTACTGACAAACATGAAGGTATATACAAAAGTTAGAAACCAGGCTGAAACAGCTAGAGAAGGGTCGTGGCTCTCAACATGGCCGGTCAGAAGACGGGAGTAGGCCTCATGTACCTGGACGGCCAGCAGGGGACATGACCCAAAGTCGGTGGACTGGCCGTGCTGGATCCCCCAGCCAAGTAGAGTCTCCTGACGGCCTGGCGACGGTATCTGCAAGTCTGCATCGTCACAACCTACTATACGGTGAATCTTCGACCATTGCATTCGTCGAACACGTACTCCTCACTACTGGCAGTACTGACGAGATTGACGGCGGATCCAGCATTAGTGAAGACAACAGCGGTGCCTCGATTCACACCATGGGGCAGTCTGGCTTGAAAACAGATCACCCGGAGAGTTTGGATGTTCTGCCCATCCGAAGGATCTCTGATAGATATCTTCAGAGCTTTTGGAATATTGTCCATCCTGTATTTCCCATCCTACACAGGCCTACCTTTACCCGCTTTTATGCATCACTTTGGGAGTCGACAAGCTCGATAGACACGGACACGACAAGTGACGATCTAGTACTTCTAGCGACAGTTAACCTCGTGCTCGCAATCGGGTGCCGGTTCACCGAATCTGCAGATCCTGGGGGGCGGGCTCTACAAGCGGACCAGTTCTATGAGCGTGCCAGAAGACTCGTCCCAATCGATACCTTGGATGTGGCGTCTTTACCTATCGTACAAATGTTGCTGTTGACAGCGGTTCATCTCCAATCAACCATGTATTCTAGCCGCTGCTGGAACATGGTAGGGCTTGCAATACGAGTCGCTCAGAGTCTCGGCCTTCACCTGAATCAAAAGTCAGCAACGCAAAATCAACTTGAAAGGGAGATGCAGAGGCGGATTTGGTACACATGTGTCACATTAGACAGGTGAGTGTTGATCGACCACACTTCGCATAGGTCGTTTGCTTACCAGGAATCTAAAGATTGATATCCACAACCTTTGGCAGACCTGCTATGCTTTCACAGGACTCGCAGGTCCCACTGCCCCAGATGATTGATGATGAGAACCTTTTGGAAGACGGAGAAGGCACTCAGCCGGAAGACTCACCGTGTCGAATGGGATTGTTTATCTATACGGTCCGGCTCCTCGATATTCTAAGCGAGGTGCTGGGTTGCTTCTACGCGGAAGCCGGTCATGCGCAAAAAGTTTCCTCTGACAAGAATCAGCAAGCCTCCATGCCGGATTTACACGAAATGTTACGACTCAATTCGAAACTTGACCAGTTTCTCGAGGCCATCCCAACTAGCCTTAGACTAAAACTCATTTTGAGAAACTCGGAACCTCCATCAGGCAGCGCGTTGCTTCAAGCAAGAATTCTATACTGCCGGTAAACCATGCCATAAACTCATCTTCAGCTCCACCAGAGTTATGAAAGCTAATACTACCAAGGTTTCTTTATACACGACTTCTATTGCTTCGCCCAGTCATTCTCCTGCTGGCGCGGTCAGCCTCAGACACAGAATCGGAAACTATCATACCCGAGCAAAACAGCCTAAGGGGTGAAGTAGCAGAGAGAATGTGCCAAATATGTCTCGACACGGCGCATGAGTTAATCTCGGTGTTGCATCAAGATATGGGAAGCACATACAGGTCCTCAGCATGGTGGACTGTTTACTGTGAGTCTCATCTGCTTTACCCTATTTACCCCCGCTGAGACTGTAAATCGTAGTCACGTTCTGTGCAGCCACAGTCGTCCTAGCTTCATTGCCACACGTTACAGAAGAAGTCCCAACGGCCTCTATGGACACTTCACTGTCCCTTGCAATGGCAATATTCAAGCACTACACCTCCGAGGTGGCATCTTCAGCACAGGCTATGCAGGTCATTGAGACTCTCAGGGACCGCCTATCTTCTGTGCATAATACAGGTACGAGCTATCCTCTAGCTAGAACTATGTTTTGTCTTGAGTAGCTGCTAAGCCACATTATCTCATAGGAACCTCAACGCCACCGAGCTGTCAGACCAGTGAAGACGTCGACCAGGATCCGGGAGCTTTATCTGGGTTTACTTTTGGTAATGCTGAAGGGTATATACCTGGCCTCACTCCAGATCCGCTGAGCGAAGACTGGTTCTCACATGAGGCAATGAAGTTTAACTTTCAAGAGTTTCTCCAGGAACTAAGGTAAAGTCTCGAAACTCCAATGAAGCTTGCATTCTTGTCTGCAAATAAGTAAACGAATTCAAATACATCGTTATCTCTGCCTCATCTTGTCACACCATCGTCTTCTCATTCTAAATCCATGTCGACTTGGTCTTAGCTAACCACCAGCTTCGGATCTTCCTCCACTAAGCCGTCAGAGTGGGAAAGCCTAGCTTGACTGATTTCTTGCTCTGGGCCATGCGACTCCTTGAGACGGATGAGTAGCTTGCGCCCAACTGGACCAGCGCTGAAGTTGTCAAACATTCTCATGTCTTCTGCCCTCATGCTCGGATCAATCGTCGCGTCAAATCGTAGAAAGAATGCTGCTACGAGCTTACTCAGCTCCATCTGCGCGAGACTTTTTGCTGTTAGTCCCCCACCCAGCATCCATAAATGAATCGGAAGGCACTTACTTTATCCCGATGCATTTCCGAGCACCGACTGAGAATGGCACAAATGCCTCTTTTCGCTCTGTGGTTGTCGTGTCATCAAACCAGCGATCCGGCATAAATCTTTCCGGATCAGGAAACGCAGTCTCCCATCGGTGTATGGTGTAATTCTGTGTCCCTACAATAGTCTAGCATGATATGTGAACAACACGCGTGCGTCTGTGAGTGGATAACCTACCCCTTTAGGTATCGGGACACCAGCAACAGTGCTATCCCGCACTGCAATTCTTGGAAGCATAGCAACGATGGTTGGATAAATCCGGAGTGTTTCGTTGATGACAGCTTGCAGGTAAGGTAAACGGGCACAAGTCTATGTCTCGGTCAGTTTCCAGAAGGGGTAGACGGTCTCCCTTATACCACTAACCTGGTAGTCCGGTACTCCTCCAGCATTTGGGACTGCGGAAACGAGTTCTTCTTTCAGCTTTTTGACTGCCTCTGGGTGGCGCAGAGTCGCCCATAGAAGGAAGACAAATGTGTTGGCCGTTGTTCCGGTGCCTCCGAACCTCAAAATCCGTCAGCTGCAAAGAACCACTCACGGAAGAGGCCACACGAACATGCCGCTCATGCATTCCTCCGCAACTTCTGAGTCTGTGAGTGGCCGACCGAGATAGCCGTCCTTTTCTCCGTAGAGAACTGTGCGAAAGAATGGTGTAACGACATTATTCTGACGGCATTTCTTGATGAGGTCGACAGAGTACTATACATATCTTGACATTAATTCCCTGCAGAATACAGGATAACGCTGATACGTACCTCTTTCCACGCCCTTACTTTACGAAAGTTGCCTCCGAGGGTTCCCGGTAGATATTCACCGATGTTCTCCAGTACTGGCCAGAACTCTTTCTGTGTACCCGTGTGTAAGCATTTCTTCCATTCCAAACAACATGTATGTGTCAAGCCATAAGACTCACATAGATAAAGATAGGTCTCCAAGCCCTAAAGTAGGAGAGGACCTTGTGCTCCCCTCCTGATTCTAGAGATTTCGGGTCCTCTCCAAACAGTAGACGGTCTACCATCGTCAGCCTTGTCGCCCTTGCAGGTAAAGTGAGTGAACAATGTTCGTACAAACTACATCAAATGACAAGAGATGTATTTTGCTGTGCACGTCGACTGGGCTGCCATCCGCTGTTTCATCACGGAGCATGTTAAGAAACGTCTGTACTTTGGCAGATATTTCTTTTTCAACAGCCAATAGACTTCCTTGGGAGTAGCCTCGGGACAGTAGCTTTCGGCGTTGACGGTGTGCTGTTGGGTTGCTGATAGATGTAACCAGTGGTCAGCTCTTCTCTTCTTTCGTCAGTGGAGGATGACCTTACCGAAAACTAAACAGGTGCTCTTCTTCGTACCCTCTTTTAGAAAACTGACAGGGCACCAGTTAGTGAAAAGTCACTTCAAGAAATAGGACAAAAAGAAGACACACATAAAAAGACTCCTCCTTTTGGAAACTGTCCGTTGTGTAAATTTGTGCAACGGCTGAGGGGTCGGCAAAAGAAAGCTCATTTGGTCCAATTCGTACCACAGGTCCTATGCAATAGTTAATTCTCTCATCTATCACCCATTCAATTTGCCTTGATTGACTCACCATACTTTTGATGAGCTTCATGTATCTTGATGTACTTGAGGCCTTGAAGATTGGCACGTCTACTCCAGATTCTAGAGATCTTGGCCAAGAAGGGGCCAGGGTGTTTTCTGAAAGGATGGAGATAAAGGTTGTATATAATCGATTGACCGATGTACAAGCACAGGAGACCTAAGAGGACCAGAGAATAATGCAGGGGCGAAGCCATAGCTGGTATAACTGGTAATGCCGGTCCCTTTACTCGTGTAAGTAGTTGAACTAGAGACAGAAGCCTGGTTATGAAGCGTTGATGATGAAATGATTGCACAGATCAACTTAAAGAACATAGAAGCCCTAGTTTAGTATTCCTTTCCATGCTAACGCATATTACGCCTTAAATAGCAACACTAACCATCCTGAAATCGATGAGCGTGTGTTCAATGCACGTGGACTCTCTTCCTACCTGAATCCCTGCTTGTAATCCCCTGCCGCCGACGTGTGCCGTCGGCAAATCTAGCTAGCGACCGAGATAGCCAAGCCTGAGTGGCGATGAATCTTGTAGATTTCGTGGAGAAAGGGTGCCGTTTCCGGGCATGATTGAGCCAACCCCGCCCGGAACGCGATCCGTTGAATGGGCCGGAACCTTAATCGTCTGTTACCCCACAGTACCGGAGCTCCGGCTGCTTCCGAATCATACCCCATGCACCTTATCCTGTATTCCTGTGTCGTCCACGGGTGGTGGCGATGATAACGAGTGTTGAATTGGGAGAAAAGGGGGTCGTCATTACCATTCTAAGCCACTAGGAATTTTACACAATATCCATTTCTCCGGTCTTAACCTTTGACATTCGGGACCCCTGCATTGGAGAGGACAATAACAACTCTGCTGGATTTCAGTCAGAATATGGCAAACTGACGATGGGGGGAATAGAAGTGGCTGCCGGCTTTGGTCTGCATCCGCGTTGCCATGAATAGCGGTTCTCCTGACTTGGGATTTCCTTTTTAGGTGTTGAAGATCCTCGGATAACCCCCCTGATCTCATTCCATAGTGCGCAGAAATGGAAGAATACGCCAGCCAGCCAGACACTTTCAACTTTTGCTTTTCTAGGCGCGATAGTCCAGATTGCGAACGGCACCCTGTTCGTCTGCCTCCTTCTCCTTCCGGCGGTATGTTGCCTCATTGTCATCCATGTTCCTCAACATCACTAGACGAGAGCTTCCGTTTTGTAATCTTTCGATTTGATCGAATTCCTTGATTATGCTGTCGTTTAGAGTGCATGGTCTCGGCATTCGTCAAGTCCTCATAAAGCTATTCATAAGGAATCGCCAAAACGACAACATCCACGTTGGAGCTCAACTCATCTAGCGCGAAGTCGTGAAGAGTCAATTTCAAAGAGGATTCTGGGTTGGCAGGCGATCCATCAGAAGAGCGGAACGGCTATTTAACGTCAGCTTGGTTTCGTTTCGGCGGGTATACCACGTACACCAGAGAGGGCCTCCTAGGCAACTCCCAATATTTCAAGTGTCTCTCCTTCTTAGTGCACATAGTGCGGGTGCCACAGCGATATGGTTGACTCCTTGACAGAGCAGTTTACGTCAATACCGATACCTGCTCTAATGTCGCCATTTGAACGCAAGATGTAGTCGCCGGCCAGTCGTTTGAGATTCTTCCCATCCTGTGAACAACATAACTCGAGCACAACTCCTGGATGATGTGCCTCGAGATGGCCAAACTAACCATCTAGCTCCCGCTTCATCATGGTTGAACATGCATCCCGTTGGTCCGACAAGTTTCCGTCTAGGAAAATTCGAGACGAGCGCCCGTTTACGACCTTGGCAACAATTCAGTGACATCGGCTCCCAGTGCAGAAGCCTTGCGAAGTTGGTTCTGGATCCGTTCTGCGATAAAAGAGGCAAAACAATCGTGGAGGGTCGAGGGTGTCCGAATCATGAGACACTCCTTGCTCGGGTCGTAATCGTACCATACTTTGTCGTCAACAAAGCCCCAGAGAGTCGGTCTTTCCTTAAGCACCTTCAGAAGTAAGTCGTAACGCTTCTCGGACAGACGAAAGGTCGCGATTCCCCGTGGCAACGGCTCCAGACTGCGTGGATCCGCCAACGACTCAAGCAAGTGCCACAGTTGAGACTCGCCGGGCGAAGGAACTGGCTTGTCCGATGACAGGAGCGTTGTATAAGAGGCCTCATGGTTTGCAGGCATGACTTCATGGCATCCGAGTTGCAGAATGGCTCGGACCTGGTGTCGTCCAAGGGTGGTTCAGCCACGGCCATCGTCAGTGATGAGTGGAGCAAGAGGTGCCGGGCTTATCACGTGAGAGATCGCATGGCGCTCGCTGGCAGAGAGACAACAGAGCGGGAGATGCCTACGCTGCTTCTTTCAAGGGTCGCTATATCAACAATGCCAGTTATTTCTTTATGTTGCTATTAAAAAAATTGGATATACCAGGTTGTCTATTGAAATCTAGAGGCATAATTGGCCATGACACGACGCTCGAACTCGAATGTGGAGTCTGTTATATTAAGAGCATTCTAAAGGTATTGGGATCGCCGTACTAGAGGTTGATCCTTCTGCGCACCCCGGGAATGGTAAGTGTCAGCAAACCTTCCTTAGCCGTGACGTCTATTCTTAGGAACTTCTAAAGTTACCAAGTCAGGGATGTACAACGGGAAGGCGATGACTTGGTGATGAATAAGTAAGCTGTGTCAGTATTTCCCATGATTATGTAAGTTCAAGTTAAACGATTTATTGTGTCCGAGTGTGATCAACCAGATGATTATTAGTTCTGATACTATCATGTTTTAACATGCTGTGTTCTTTATTGTGGTTGAAGCCCGGCCCTTGATCGGATAACTGAGCAACAGAAATGGTCGAAGTGCACCGGAAAACGAAATCCAAGCGAAGGGGGCGGAGAACTGTAAAATTGGCCTTGGAATGCTCAAATTTGATAGATGATCAATTCAGGGCACTATCCAAGGTCGAGTGGAGGCCATCTCTATAACATCCCTGTTAATAAAGTTAGACGGGTGGTATCGGTTACTCATCTGGACCAACATCAGACAACCAACAGCGTGCACCGCTCTTTCGGCAGCTTTCCACCCCCAACTATTCCCGTTACCGAGTTCCCTCTACTAGGTACCCTAGCAGTTCTTATCATCCAATGCTTCCGCTCGTCCGAGCAGGTACTTGATAACGAAATCAGGTGTGTTAAGTAGCCTGCTCCACATTTTTGGGTTATCTACCTACCTTTAGATACATGAATGGAATGGACAGCATCGTTGAGTCCGTATGTGACTACCCTGTTGGAAGACATGTCTGATAAGGTCAAGGGTCGCGTTAGAGCGAGGCATCCATGAGAGGTTAGCAATTTGGCCTCAAAAGGGCTAACGGGGACTCAGACCGAGTGTGATGATAGGCAACCTACTGTAGCTCCAGGCGAACGAAGAGATTCATAAGATAACAAAAAGGAATTGAATGACGAAATTGAGAGGGGCCTGGAGGAAGATGTATGGAGGAGCAGGGACCTGTCAGCGTAATTTTAGTCAACTTTGCTCGTCCTATACGTAAGCAGCAGCAATTACACCCCGATTGTACAAATAATAAAAGACTCAAAATTCATATATATGATCCTGCATTGGTCAATTGTCATAGGAACGAAGTATTGACCCAGCTTTCACAGCTATAGAAGAGTCCAGGGGCGGGTGTAACGAGCTGAGGCCAAAGAGTCTGTTATGAGGATCATGGAGGGGATTGAAAAGCCAGCAAAGCAAAGCAAATACAATTTGTGTTTCATCAACGTAGTGAATCTAAAGTCGTGGCAACACCGCACTGGAATGGGTTGAGCCAGAGGACCGTCGTCGCTGACCATGTGGTTCCAAAGATCGAACGGTCCCGTTGCTTAATTTCCACTCAACTTGAGAAGCTCGGCGGAAGTAATAAACTCTGCAAACCTTCTTTTGGTGACTCGACCCCGCAAATCTCTTCCCGGATCATGTGAACCAACCCCTGATGTTACTTAGTGTTATGCGGAGGTCAGGGGGCCCTCACGACACGTGCCATCAATTCACTCCAGATCGGCACCACGAGGGTTGCAACACACAGTTAAGCCCAAAGTACCTATACGCATTTACGAAGGACCCTATAGTGGTCTACCTACTTCACTGACATGGACTTCAATTTTGCTAGCATCAGTAGACCTAGATTCGATGAAAGTTAGGCCAGTGAGCTTCTCGCAGGCGCAATGCGCTATCAGCCACGTCCGATCACCCTCTGGCAGGAACCAAGATAAATGCCGGTGACGTGTTTTCCCGGCCAGACTTTACTAAGGCAGCAAGGATTTCGAGTTGGTCTGGTCCGACGTCCCCGGTCTTAGTCCAGTACAGGCAACTAGATCGCCTTTCTCGAACAGGGTCCAGACACCATTATGTTCGGAGCCGGGACATGTGCCGGTCTGACGGACAAACTTCTGATACCGAGGGGCCAGATTAGAAACACGGATATCCGTTTTTCCAGTATTGATGGTACGAGTCTTGATGCAGACCAAATCGGCATTCCCTTCCCGGTCCAGTCTTGCATCCGCCAAGTTGAAGACGGTACCATTGGCGATTCTGTGCTCCTGAGGTTTGGACTCGTCCCGAGAAAAATAATCTTCGATCTCGACCATGGCGGTGTTCTTGGCCTTCACGTAGACTAAGCCTTGGGTGCGATCGCCGTTGAAACCACCAAGTTTCTACAGAAGCCTTCCCCCGGGGTGAAGACGGCGCTGGTAGCAACCATTCTTTGCAAGATATCTCGCTATCAAGTTCGTTCATTGAATAAAAATTAGAAGGGTATTGTCATCCTAAGGCTTCCCAACTGAAAGGACAGGAGCCACATCCGCTAGTATAGGTCGTTAAGAATATCGTACATTGCCGCAAACGCAATTTGACAATCGAACCGCTCCAAGCAAAACTCCTACTTTTCCCTCTCAACATCATCGCTAAAATCTCTGATCCCAGAATTACCAGAACGCCGCTGACTGTCTCGGCTTCTCCGTCGTCACATCGCCAATGATGGACTTGTCAACAATTGGCTTCTCAATGTAGAGAGTTCCGAAAAGATAGTCCAAAATTCCAAGCGCTCCGTAGTTGTGCTTCGGTCGGGAGTGGTGCAGCTCGTGTCCCATGATGCCAGGGATATCTCTGCCGGTGTGAAGATACATGGTTGCAGTGTTGGAAACAATACCGGAAAACCACAGCGACCCTATGTGGCTGTGTTGCACAAATGCTCCTGCAACGACGGAGAGATAGGCATAGACGAACTCGACGGCGTGGGTGTAGAAGGTTCCGAAGGGAACGTGCTCAGAGTACTTTGTCTCAAAGCTGTGATGGACATCGTGGATGTACTTGTAAATTCGAGGGTGGTGGAGTGCTCGGTGGCCGATGTAGAAGAGAACCTCAAAGACGAGAGTTGACCCGATAAACTCTCGGATGAATCTGTGTAGCGGCAGGTTGTCGAATCTATATTCGGAGACAGTCCACCCCAAGAATCCGAGTCCTTTGTACCAAGATACGGTCTGCAAGAGGATAAAGTTGGTGGAAAACGCGCAAGCGAAATTTCGGAATGTGACCGGAAACGTTACGGCTAGGACTTCTTTGTATTGCTTTGACGGTGCCGTGTTGTACAAGTATACTCCCATAAAGATCACAAGCGATATCTGAGAGAGCATTGTTCCACCCAGTTCAATCAAACCGGGTGGATAGGTCGAGACGATATGTGACAGTTTTTCGATCATGTTGAAGATGTTTACCCTGAAAGGTTCAAAGATGGCATGGACAATACGAGAAAGGTGGCTTTTTTGAACCCTAAAGGTAGCCGAGCCTATTTAGCGTCCAGAACGAACGACTACTAAGGTCAAGGTCCAAGCTTTATACCGAGGCTTGTATCGGCGATGCTTCTGGATATGGTTCTGGCTATGGGGCCTCTGGGAAATTGCCAGCCAATAATAGAAATGGCGCAATGCAATCCAACTCATCCAGACTACCGGGACCGATGTAACCTCGACCCAAACCCTGTCCTGTATCCTCCAACACTCCCACCTTCGGTTCTCGGCCACACTGACAGTCCGTGAGCAGGCATCATGATCCATGCCAGTTGCTCGGTACCGTCTGTGAGGGGAAGTTGATCTATCGAGGGGGTCGGGTGTGGTCGAGACCAGAACGGTGACAGGATGGCTTGAGCGAGAGGCTTGAATTGCCGTCTGTCAATGGCCTCAAATGCGCAACCAAGTGTGGTCACACTGTTTGTCCAGCGAGCACCAATCGAACCAATTGAATAAATTGATGATCATCTACGGTACCGACAGACAGGAAACCTGAATTCAGCAACCTTCTCGATACGACTTCCAATTACGCCATTGCCGTCAATTGACGGACAAGCCAATCAACAGCCCGTCGCGACATGGCCAATTCCCAACGTTAGTCCAAGCTTCAAGCCACGATCTGCATCGCCAGCTGGCTCACGGGTCACATGGTAACATGGCTCGCGCAATTGGCCGGAAGGAAGCACGCATCTTTATCCTGATGCAGTTCCTTGCGGCCGCTTTGGGGAGCCCTCGAGGTTAGCGGCGGATGCTGCCAAATAAGCGAAGTCCATAGCGTGGACGCTAACAATCCCCCGTGCTTCAGTGTTGACAAAGTTCCGAGGGGAGGGTTCGTGGTTGCAATGCCAAGTGGGTACTGTGGTGCTCCCAGGATATCGACGTTGCAGGGAACAGCTTCTCTGCCGGGTTGTGGGTTTCTCGTCGTCGGGAGTGACCGGTACTTGGCTGATACCTTATCTGCCGGACCTGTCGTTGATGATGCCTTCATACAACTTTGTGATATGTAGTCTTGTCTTCTGGTTTCTTGCTCTTGGCGCACCTCCACTGCTCCGGCAATTACTCTTCGTCTCGGCACGAAGGGAACAAGTGCATCACCCCTGGCCAAAAGATGCTTCCACACCGCCTCTTCAGTCGGCCCTGCCCGCGACCATCGTCCCATTCTGCACTCTTAAGGGGAGGTGCTTTATCGCTTGCCATGTCGCTTCCGGGTTCAAGGTACTTAGCGTCACTCCATATGTATGTTGGTCCTGTCGGCAATGGATAGATCCCAGCAGACCTTCTCCTGCATCATGATGGTGTCATGATACGCTTTGGCAGTTTCCCTGACCCTGTTCTCTGGGTTGTCCACTTGATGACCTGTGCGGCAGTGCTGGACCCTCTCCCAAGACCCTTCAGTGTGTTGGGTCTGCTGCAAGTCGGTTTGGACTCGTCATCACCATCCATTTGCGTACAACGACGGCTTTACACTCGGTGCCAGTTCATGGGTCCTGTCAAGGAACCAGCGTCGATCAAACTTTGTTTATATGGTCCTATGGTCTGATCCAGTTTCAGCCGAGTGGATGCCAAAGTGAGCCATCTCTTCTGCCAGGTCAGCCGTCAAGGCAATCGTGCCCTCGCGGTCCGGCCCTTCCCGTGTCTTAGTCCCTCGTGGCGGAGTCGTTCTCGTCGATGATGGACCCTTCTTGGCCTTGTCTCTTACCTAAAACTTCAATTATTCTCAGGGAAGATCGTTTCGATTAAATTGGACGGCGAGAATGCCGTCCGTCCTATTGCCGGCGGCATTACCGAAGCTCGTTGTTGTCGTGTACAGTTGCATCACGGCTGCAACGCAAGGCACTGTTGGCATTCCCTTCCACATATGCTGCTACCTCCACGACTTGCCGGTTGGACCAACACCGGAGCACTGCCTCAAGTAGGTCAGCCGAAGGTGCCGGCACCTCTTCCGCGTCGAGATCGCTCCGGATCGAGAACTAGCTGCGGACCGGCCCTTGGCCCGGATTCCGTGGTTGTTTGAGGCCATCACGGCCGCTCTGTCGATAGTCAGGACGTAGAATTCGGTGACTGTCAGCAGCGATTGGCCCTCAAAGTTTCTGTTGGTTCGACACGTTCGACCGCACCAGGTCTCTTTTTCTGGCCGCCGAGCTGGAAACTTGGCAGACTCGAGGACAACAATGGAATTGCCGCACCCGACAGTCTGGGCTCGTGTGGCCCTCCGCGCCTCTCATCCACCTTGCACTAGTCGCTTAGAAGAAGCGTAACATGCTTGGCCGAAGCGGGGAAAAACCAGCGAGCAAATCAGCAACCCTCTTCTTACCAGTCTAGGCCCAAAGTGAACCCCTGTCACCCTCGGACCCCCGTCACCGCCTGAGACCTGCTCCCGGGCCGCTGGTAGCGGACGCCACCGCCCCCCTCGTGTAGCCCACCTTCACAGTTAGGCGACCCCCTTCAGAGTGCCGCAGTCTCCGCACTTGCCGCAGCGCTGGGTTTCTCGGGGAACTTGGGGGCGGTGGCGGTCGGATTCCCTCAAGGTGAGACCCAGCCGGTCGGTAACGCTTCGTGAGGAGGTATAGGGTAGGCGAGTTCTCGTATTCAGTCTCGCGACTGAGACGCGTTTCTCAAGCATTCTTAAACTTGTGGTCGGAACGCAGGCTACTAGGACTGGGGAAGAATTGTTGGCTTATGCATGCTAACTTGAAATGGGAGAATTCATGGTATAACAGTTATCTATAGACAAATGCAGTGCGTATCAATTATTCTGCTCCCACCTCCACATTACCCACATTTTCCACGCCGCTAACCATGCCAAAGAACGACGAGTCTGACGTGAGAACAAGATAAGATGCTATGCACTGTGCAATATGATGTCTCACAATTTCCCTGCCTAGTAGCGCTCTTGGGCTGTGTCTCTTCCACACAGTCATGCGGTGAGAACTGTCAGCGCCATGGCTCTAGTAAGAAAGGCAGCTGGGGCCTCCGACTTGGAGTGCGGTCGAGTCCAAAGTCGGGTAGACGTAGCTAATCTGATCAAGGGGAAACGACAGAGGAACAGGCATTCCGTGGGTAGGCACGACGCTATGTGACGTTAGCACCTAGACATCTTCGCCGAGAAACGGCAAAGGCTTTACTTACATGGTGTCTTTGCTCATACCGACCGACACAGCTCGGTCAAGCCAGGAATAGGCAGGCATAGTGTCAAAATGGGTAAGAGTAGAGAAGACATCGGCCTCGTAAGCCAACATGGTGCTGTTGGCTGAGGGGCAGCGAGTGGTGACGATGGAATACGACCAGTCGACGGCATGGGGAGCCTCCTCGTGCCAGATGAAGCGAGCTTGCATCTTGCTGTCGGAGTGGATATACGGCTTGTCCTCGCTACCAAGACATGTTAGAGATGCATTCATCGAATCTCAACAAGCACTCACGTAAAGGTGACAACTTCAGCACCAGGAATCTGCTTCCAGTATGGAGCTCCAACCTCGGGGGCAATGATCTTGGCACCCAATGCGACATATTTGTGCATATCGTAGTTGTGATCGTGATGATGATGAGTAGCCTTGGTTGGTTAGACAGGAGTCATACAAGTGACAGGCGGGAGGGCTCTTACAAAGACATGGGTGATTGGCTTCTTGAGGTTCTCTTGGATCCATCGAATGACGAGGTCTGTTTGATGGGGAGGCGCCTCGTACACGATGACACCGTCTTCGAAATCCAGAATAAGATGCTCTATAACGGGGTTGTTCTCAACCAGGAGGCGGTGGGCGTTAGGCAGATCAGGACCGAGCGTCTCTGTGGTGATGTTGTCGTAAGTTCCGGCATAGGGACCACTCCAGAGGGCATTGGTCCACCACTCTCCGATCTCTGCATGCGAGTATTCGGCGATCTTGGCGGGTGCAGCACGAGGAGTGGCACTCTTGCTTTCTTCCATCCCCTCGAAGAAGTCATCAGAGAAATCTGGGTTTAGGATGACCTTTGAGAAAGCGGTTTGCTCCACGACAGAAGTACCATTCTGGAGTACGAGACGCTGCGTAGGGAACTGGATACCATCTGTTTCGGTGTAGTTGAAAAGGCGCAGGTCGTTTTCCGTTCGGCCAAAGATGGCGTGGTCTTCGAAGGAGCGAATAATGTAAGGCAGATTTGTCTCGAGGTCGAATGCGATGACAAGATCAAGGTTCTGATCGTGCACTATAGGGTTCAGGCTAGACAAGGTCTCGGAAATTCGGGGGTATACGTACCAGCAGGGAAATCGACATTGTTGATTGTAACAGTTGTTCGGATGAGGCGATGCTTCTCGATCTAGATAATTATCAGCAGGATATCCACCACAGTAAACAGAGATACTTACATCCAAAAGCAACCGAGGAGACATTTTATGTGCCTGGAAGAGGAGATACTCGGCGAGCGCAGCTGATCGACATTAGTATATGTCTCAACAAGGGTGCCAAGGGTCTCACAATCAGTATAGCCAGCAGTCACATTTCCTGGAACAAACACAAAGTCGTTGCCCTCATTGTAGCAAGCATATCCGCTGGGCCCATCCTTCATGACCAGGGAGAATTGCACAGGGGGGATAGATGGCGTGCCAAAAGCAAAGTAGTCTATTGACAAGTCAGACCCGAAACCGATACCGAAACCGATCCATTCTGAGAGAAAGTTCGTACCAGAGAGCTGATAGTTTCGATCGATCCTCTGAGCAAATCCATCTGTAAAAGAGTACGAGATGTTTTGGCTACCGTGGGATACCACATATCGATCACTGTGGAAAAGGTTGTAGTTCTGCATCATAGTGCTGATGCGAAGAATCCTGGTTTTTCATTAGCTTGGTTTGGGCTCAACACAGATTGACATCGTGGCTTACTCATCAGACTCATAGGTGATGCCATGCAGATTCTGTAAAGCTTTCCTGCCGCCTAGAGCGGCAATGGCTTTGTTGACAAGGATATTTGCAGTTTGTACTCCTCCATCACTCCCATTACGAGCGTAAATGTGAGAGGACGAGCAGCCGCCACAAGCTAGAGCAGCTTGGCCAAAACAAAGGGCAGCAGCAAGAGCTACAGTTGAGGTCGGGAAAATCATGACTGGGGTGGAGAGAAGAGTTGGTAGTGAGGTTGTACTTCAGACCTAGTCAGGCAAGATCGGAATCCCTATATATACAGCTCAACCACGCATATCCATCAACTTAATTTTAATTTTAACTGATAAGATTCCAAACTGTCAGCTTATTCCAAGTCGTTAGATGCATTATTAATGCCATCCTGGTGTCTCTAGTCCGACTACGCTGTACTGCCTCACTACCCATTTGCTCTGTTTGTAATCAAGCGAAGTTAGCGCATCACAGCGTCAGCGAGCTCTGTGGAAACTGCTGATTAGTGGTGGTAGCGGGTGGTTATAAAGACCGCTGTCAGTGGTTGAGTGTTGCCGACGTCCCGCAATCGCGGACGTTTCCAAGTCCCGCGCCGCGTTTGAGGTTAAGGGCAGGCTATATGCACTCACCTTGCCAAGACCAGATGCACGCAAATAGCGCTTGCGTACACTCATCTAAAACATCTTATGGGGCAGGAATGATTTCGCACAAAATTCTGCCTTCTGCTTCCAGTATTGTTGTTCTCTTGTCGCTGGAAGCGATTTGAGGATCTATCGCACTGGCGTTACCGAGCATCACCAATTGAGACGTCTAAGTGAGTGCGGACTGAATTTTTGCCGTCCTCCGGATGCCCATGGCCGAAGACGTCCCGGACTATTCTCCTCAGGACTCGACCTTGCTGCCCATCGACGAAATCCGGCGAAGCGGTAGAGACAGAGCCCGACATCATAAGGGTGACAAGGTGTTGATCTCGAGATGGCAGAAGATCCACACCGATGTCCGCCTTGGATATGAATCATGATAGCTGGTTCCGTAGTTCCCATTGCTTTCTAGCCACTCGCAACTTGACCGTTGCCGAACTCCGAGTATTTCTGTTTGGTTCGACGTTTCGTGCATTTCCTGGTTAGCCCTTGTTGGGTCATGGTGTCTTGTGCAAAATCTACCTAATGGATCTCATATCTTCTTATGAGTGACTGATACCTTGCTGTAGGAGCAGATATTACTCTACGGGACCCGAGTTGACTGATCTACTGACTCTTCATGGGGCACTGATATGAACGAAACCGCCTGTGTGCACACTTCTACTTTGAGCAAAAACGGACACCTGATCTACACCGCAACTACCTTCGCAGGACGATCTACAAAGCTATGTACACTAACCAGGGCCAGTGGTCTCATGGTGTCTAATAGGCCCCGACGCCTCCGA
This sequence comes from Fusarium sp. JS1030, assembly GCA_000966855.1. Taxonomy (NCBI): domain Eukaryota; kingdom Fungi; phylum Ascomycota; class Sordariomycetes; order Hypocreales; family Nectriaceae; genus Fusarium; species Fusarium sp. JS1030. The sequence goes on along the minus strand of JWIW01000020.1, from coordinate 462,239 downwards.
CAGAACCTGTGGTGGACGGTCAATTCTCAGTGGTACGGTCCGGTTGAAAGTTGCAGACGGCGTGCTTTCCCGTCCACGTTTTCTTTTTCTTGCTACGAATGACAGCGAGTCTAGGGTCGCATGATCATGTAGGCGAGTTGTGTCGGGTTTGACAAGTTCAACATGCCGACGCGGGCATTCAAGTAAAAATGTGACCGTCTCTTTAGTTGTCATCGATCCCCGGAACCTTTTGAAGACGTCATCAAGAAGACATACTGCTCCATGGCCCTAGAATAAATACCCATAACGCCTCCGCCAAGAATTTTGAAACATGTCTAATACTATCTCTTTACTAACCATAATATTCATCGACATAACTCCTCAATGGCCGACTTTAGTCATCTTGCTCGCCCCTCCCCGGAGTGGACCTCATTCTTGGAAAAGCTTTCACTACCCCCAGCACCTGAGGCCGTGGTTAACCCGGATATTCCCGCCATTCGTCGTCGTATCAACTCACATCGGTTTTCCACAAGCGACGAAGAACTGAAGGCGCTGGGCAAACACGGCGTCAAGTCTCAGACATTGTTGATCGTTGGTGAGGATAGCGTGGAAATACCCATACGTCTGTACTTTCCTCGCAGCCTGGGTCAAACACCCTCTGTTCTCTTGTATTTTCATGGCGGAGGCTTCTTCACTGGATCTTTATCGACTGAAGACGCCACATGTACCATGCTAGCCAAGGATTGCGGCCTCATTGTCATTAGCGTGGGTTATCGACTGGCTCCAGAGTGGACAACCCCGGCGCCATTTCAAGATGCATGGGATGCTCGATGCTGGGTATTGCGTAATGCGGGCAGCTTTGGGATTCCGTCAAGCATCAATCTCTATACGATGGGTATCAGCGCTGGCGCTTGTCTGGCCGCAAGCATCGTCATACGAGAGAGAATGGTTAGGACTACACCTTTTAACAACCACATGTCAGCTAACGGTAGCCTGTTAGATGGGTGACTCGGTTATTAGAGGTCAATGCCTCGCCGCCCCATGGCTCTGTATGCCTGAAAACTTCCCTTACGAGCAGATTCGCTCCGACATGGCATCTCCAATCCAATGCCGAAACTCTGTGCTGCTTTCGCAGTCGTGGGTTGAGCAATACTCCCGGATGATGAATCCGTCGGAATCGGACAAGAGCAGCCCTCTTCTTAATCCGCTTCTGTTAGATGAGGGGCTGATGAGCAAATTACCACCTACGCATATCATGGTTTGTGGGAACGATCCGCTTCGTGATCATGGCATGTTGTTCAAGGAGAAACTCGAACGTTTGAGGTGAGAATATTTTGTGACATTCCCTTCATCTTGTTGATGCTGTCCGCAAAACTAACCTCTCCTCTTGAAGCGTACCGACAAGACTTAATGTTTATCAGGGCTATGAACATTACTTTCGCAGGTTCCAGAACGCTCCAGGCAATGAGATTTGGGACGCAGATCTACGAGATGGTATCTCTTGGATAGTTAACCGGATAGCCCCTCAGCATGACAACTTCCGCAAAAGATGTGGAGGGCTTGTTAGGTTGTTTTCGTCGAGATTGATGCGAAATCGCACTGTTCGTTGTTGGCCTGGGCGACGTGACGTGTGACTGGTCCTTCGGGATTGGTCTCTCCTTTTGGAAGGAGAAGCCTGTAGCATATTTGAACACTACTCGCTAACAACAATGGCTTATCTACTATATTATATAAGCTTTCAAAGAATTGTGTTCCTTGCTATCATTCTCCTAAAACCTCTAACTAGGTGTTAGTGTGAAGGCTTCTAGGTGCATCCTCCATTCATCTGGCGAAGGCGATCTTAGGCCGGATCGAAGCGCACATAATCTTTATAGGGAGTATGTTTGAAGAAATTGGACGGTTAAAGGCATTTTTTTCTCTTGAAGAATTCTGCACGATGACGGAGCAAATCTAAGACATGCTGCTCTAGTCCAACGCCGTTATCAATGCAACCAAGAGAGCATCTGCATTGGGCAGAATTCTACCACGCCTCACCGCCTGAGGACCAACGCATCTCCATTATGTTGGTGCAGCTAACTGCATGATCAAGCTTCTGTCCTTCTTCTCCTGTATCTTTCGTCCGGGCTCATTCTACCCGTTCCAACCATGTCCGACCAAGACGCCCTAACGCCTCGTGTATTCCTTGTGCGGCATGGTAAGTTCTAAACCCCGGCACTCTTTTTAAGATAATCATTTCATCCACCCCAAGCAATAACCCAACCCAGAAATGGCGCTTTTGAATAACATACTTTCGGCAATTAGGAGAAACAGAATGGGCCAAATCGGGTAGATACACGGGCATCACAGATATCGAGCTCACGGCGGCGGGAATTCGACAGGTCTCCTCCACTGCAAAAATCGTCGTGGGTGCTGGCAAGTTCCTCGACCCAGCCCGCCTTGCGCAGGTTTTTGTGAGCCCGAGGAAGAGGGCGACACAGACACTTGAACTGTTTCTGCCGTCACTTGAAGCAAACGGAAACGTTACCCATACAGAAGATATTGCCGAATGGGATTATGGCGAGTATGAGGGGCTCAAGACTCACGAGATCCGAGAACTGAGGAAGAAGAAGGGGCTGGACCAGGAGCGGGAGTGGAGTATCTGGAGGGATGGATGTGAAGGTGGAGAGTATGATCCGTCTTTCCTTTGTGTCCCTTTTGTGCTTGCTGTGCTGTTGCTAATGCCCTCTGTTTTACCCACCCTTTGCAGATCGATGCAACAAGTAACCGAGCGCTTGGACAGGTTCATTTCGCAAGTTACAGAGATCCAGAAGCCTCACATGAATGGAGGACATCCTGCTAATATACTGGTTGTATGTTCTATTCTTGCCTTTTTTTCTCTTATTCCCGAAAGCTTCAGCTTTCTAGCTTTTGTTCATTGTTCTCCATGTTAATCTAGGACGACAGGTCTCACACGGACTTCTTCTCCGTTGTCTTATCAAGCGCTGGATTGGCTTTTCTGTTGACTCTGACTTGCCGATGCAGTTAAACCCAGGGGCGATTGCGGTTCTAAGGTACGCGTCCCGTCTTATAACTGTTGATTTAGAGTTAGTCAGAAAACGGGATGCATATCAAGCCAATCCTGTTCCGCTCACGCTAACTCTTACCTCCTTTAAAGCTACAAGAACAACAACGCGGAAGAGCGGCTCTTTCACGTCGGGCTAGCAATTTAGGTACCTTATATCAACAACCTTCCAAAATCCGCAAGGTATGACGCTTGAAAAGAATGATCATGTCGAGTGCGCCGTGGGGTTTCTCACAATATGACGATATCTTCCAACATTCCCTGCTCTTTCTCTTTCTGGAACCTTTCTTCCACCAGCCTCCTCACCCCAGTCTTGCCTAGTTCTTGGTCTGGTGACCCCAGTGCCGTTCCTAGTCCAACTCTTTGAAAATGCGGCAGGTTATCCATTGGACTCGAGTTCGTTTGTGCTGGCATCAAAATCAGGAAAAATGGCCCTATTGGACGATCCGCGTTCGCTGATGGATGGATATGTGTCTTAATCCACCCTAGGGGTACCGCAACTAAACCCAGCCTGTCATCGATTGACTCTGTAACCCAGTCATACTCCGGTAGACCATATCTTGGGGAATCCCAATTCACTGAGACACGGAATTGAGCTTCACCTTCGTGAAGCCAAAGAAAGTGTTTCCTCTCTTTTCGATATGGCCGCCATTTGATGACAGATAAGTGTACCCAACCACCAGTCACTTCACCAAAAGCATTGCCAATACTACCGAGGTCGACTGTAGCGCTCTGAACTAGTGCAAGCTCTTCTATAACACCAAACCAGTCAGTTGAGTAGTCAATGGCTGATTTCACAGAGGCCCAGGACCAGCTTGGTGCCGTATAAGTACTGGGCGCGCCAGCGAGGGGATAGTATTGATCAATCTCCCAACACATGCCTCGAAGGAGATCGTACTTCCATAGGCCAGCGACGTAGCAGCTATCTCGCATAAACAGATCTTTTTTGGATGTTTCACTGAGTGAAAAACGAGCAGCTAGGCCTCCTAAGGCAGGAAGTTTGTCGGTTTCCACTGTCAAACTTCTTCGGGTGTATCGCTCGACGATATAGCGCCAGGCTCGCATAGGTTGCGCTTTGTCTTGTTGGGCAGAGTTCAAGTGGATGCCATAGCCTCCATGGGAAGGATGGACCCATGTATAGCGACCATCTTCCGCAACAAAACACAAGTCGCACTCGAGGTATGTCTGAGAGTCCGTGAAATGCACCGTCCGAGGAGATAAGTACCGTTCTTGTAGGGCCCAGGCACGCTGTGATAGTGGCGCATCTTCCATATTCATAACACGCGTAGGACCTGCCACAACGTTATTGGGCACAAGGAAGGCTGAAACATCGCTAGATTTTCCATCGGCTTGAAGTGGAATGGTGATACTGGCGGGGCTCAATCTCGAACCCAAGAACCCTTCCATACAGTTTTCAGCTCTTGTGGCAGCAATGGTCAGATATGCGTTTCCGTACACATCGCACATGTGGGACGACTCGCGCACCCAGTCGTCAGGATCATCTTGCAGTATACAGAGGCTATCGATCCAGAGATAGGGAATATGTAATTGGCAAGTCAACCACAACGCGTCCTGAAATGTCTGCGGAAGGTCCCCGATTGGAATTCCTTGGCGGAGTTTCTCGGCTGACTTGGAGTTTAACGTGAGAGGCTGCACGGAGCCCCAGCAGTGGCTGAGAGCGGCATAGTTTGCGTTTGGTTCGATTGAGTCACAAAGCACAACTTTCTGTGACTTTTCCTCATATTTGAGCACCCGAGTGGGCTGCAGTGTAGACACGTGGCGATGTCCATGGACAGACGAGCACTGATGCAGCCAATCGGCGATGCTCTTGAGTTTTTTTGTCGATCGTGGTGATATTGGCGGGTTACGGCCCTGGATAATTTTCGCCAATGGGCTATCTATCCATGATGTCAGTAGAATAGAAGAGGAGGAAGCTTGGTCTGCCAGAACATATTGACCATGCGCTTACCTCCGTTAACAGAAAATCCGATCGCCCCCACAAGCCAACAATTAAGTCGGCTGGTTTTCTTTTCTTTGTTGTACGCAATAACTTGAAATCCTTGTGCCTCCCTGAGGCCGCCTAAGAACAGTTCGTAGGAAGTTGTTGGGCTGGCATTTTGTAGCTTGCCAATCGTATCGTTGATACTGGGCTGCAAGAGGCTGCATAATTCACATATCTTGGAACTCATGCGTAAGGAGTCAAGGCTCTTGTGATACAGAACAAAAGGCTCTCCGGGGTAAGTAAGGGTAACGTCATCTGGACTGTACCAGAAAAGCTTGTCAAATCCCACTATCAGTCGATAACGCTCACTGACGTCTGTTTGCATGATAGAGGCGAAATCGAGACTGAGACAGATTTGGCAAAGACCCATGATTATAGATGAACAACGTAGCTGAAAGGTTTATGATGAGATTCGAACCTTGCGAGCCTCTAGAAAACAGTGGCGTAAAATATTAGTAGATGTTAGGCTGCAATGAGGCATTGAACCTATAGAGGGACTGTTCAGGCTGCTTATTAACTCGAAGCCAGGATTTCGAGTGGCGGAGCCTATGCCGACAGATGTTACACTGTGGCGCAGCAAGGCATACACCCACAGGCAACTGTGTTGGCATTGGTTATGATGCTATGATGTGTTAAGATACTGTGTTCTTTGTTATTTTAGCAGCTGGATCTAAGGGGATCAGGTAGCATACACTCATTAGGTGCGGAGTAAGAGGGAGTATAAACAGAATTATCCAATTGTATTCTAAAGCTCTAAAATCGACACGCTCACAGGTTCTATTAAAGTAGCTGCTGTCAACTACGCACAGCTCAGGCCTGATGCTTGTCGCTGCCTAGTTACTGGTGAGTAATCTGTAAAGACCTACGAAATAAAAGCTACGGAAAGTCTCTGGACCCTCAGATTAATGCAACTTTGAGTCAGCCAAGGCGTAACAATCAAAGGCGGGGGCAACCTCAACATTATGAGCTAAGTTCGGGTGAAGGCTCCAGTTCCGTCGTCGTAGCAGAGTGTATGACAGGCTCAAGTGCGACAAAGTTCTTAGCATATATGTTAGATTTATCGGAAAGAATGTATATCCCATTGGCTCAAGGAATACGGCAAGTCCGTACAGGGTTTCTATACTTGGTTGATGAGTTACGAATACTCTCAGACGAGTTTTTGGTCCAAATATATCGGCTAATTCTCCGAAGGCACCTTAAGTAAGTCTTCGCGCTTGCGGTAAGACGCGGGGGTTGTCTTGATGTAGGCTGTATCTATACCGCTAGTCTAACATATCAGTGCAATGAAACTGGAGCCATATTCACACCACTTCCAAAATCAACTATCTAGACTGTGCTGATCCAATTATTTCGCTTAACCAAACGGCCCGTTTTACTAGCTTCTTCGTTCATGGAGGGATTCCGCGGAGCGGTTATGTCGGGTGCAGCGGCTACAACGGTGCCACTATAATCGAAACACATTCTGCGCCTGACACCCCAGCTACACCAAATAACAGACCCGAAGGAGCCCTTTGACCCTTAGGAAAGTAATACAGACGTCCTACTGCCTTTGGCGGTGATGGGTATCAACACGTCGATCGAAGGTTTCCTACGCAGACGTGGGCCGAATAGCATGTGCCGTGTGGAGCTATCACCGAAATGCCCTCGCCGATAACATTTCACGAGATAGTGTCGTAGCACAATTGAAAGACGTTTTATTTGTTTTTGATAATATTGATGGCCGCGACTATGAGACCGTCATCTCCAAGAACCCATTGGCTGGGAAACCCGCGGATCTAGTCAAGTTGGCGGGTGTCGTGTCGGCAGCTTGGCTTAACTTTATGGCTAATCGAAACTCTGTTATTGGTGATAAGAGTAATCTATCTACGTGTATCGCTGAACTGGCCAATTTCTTTGACAAAGCTCTGTCCCTTGCCTGGCCTCAACATCGAGACGGGTTTGGGGAAATTTTGGTGTTTTAACAGTGGTGGCTTATAATGAGCTGTATTTATTCCGTCGTAGAGAAATTGCCTCATCATCGACAACCTGCATTAAGCTCATAACTCGTCATTTTTTACGACAACTCTCAACTTGGTCCTTTTCCCAACCCGGCCCCGAAAACCGAGAGATCCGAATTGCGGATCCGCTGTTTCAAATGAGCCATTATCCCACTATGTCCAACGACACCGATCGGAGTCTAGTCTACTTTGGGAAACATAGCTTACAAACTTCTTCTTTCGCCGCTATGTGCTTGGTCGAAATCGCTCGGTCCGCGGAAATGTTACCGGAGAAGCAGGAATCAGCAGGGTATGATGATTGACCGCAAAAGTCTTCATGGAGTCGAGACCTCGAGAACAGGAAAATTTTCGGCGACAGGAATTACAAATCGTGGCACAAGTGGCACAGTATATATTCGGCCTCCTGTCCTGGCGTCTAGATGTATGTAAGGCCTATAAACATCCACTGCAATCAGCATCAAAAACATCTTGCTAAATACCCTACCTCGCCGAATTTCCCAAACATGACGTTAACCGTTTCTCAAGTTGACATCGTCAAGTCAACCGCACCCGTCCTAAAGGTCCATGGCGAGACTATTACGTCAACATTCTACAAGAACCTGCTGCAAGCATACCCAGACTTGCGCAACGTCTTCAATCTCAGCCATCAGCATAACGGCGCCCAAGCCAAGGCTCTCGCCGGCGCTGTCCTCGCCTATGCCACTTACATCGATAACCCCCAAGTGCTGCTACCTACCATTGAGCGGATCGCCCAGAGACATGTCAGTCTCGGCATTGCGCCGGATCAGTATGCCGTTGTCGGTGAGCAACTCATCAAGGCCATCGGACAAGTACTCGGGGACGGCCTTACTGAGGAAGTTGCCAATGCTTGGACTGCTGCTTATGGTCAACTGGCCAACATCTTCATCAACCGGGAAAGTCAGTTGTACAAGGAGGCTGGTGAATGGCAAGGTTGGAGGACCTTCAAAATTTCGCGACGCGAGAAAGAGGCCGACTTCATTACCAGCTTCTACCTTGTCCCCTCTGATGGCAAACTGCCATTGCCCGATTTTCACCCCGGACAATATGTCAGTCTGCGAATCAGTGTCCCCGAGCTTGGAGATATATTCCAATGCCGCCAGTACAGCATGAGCAAAGCGCCTCATGGCGACTTCTACCGAGTCAGTATCAAGAAAGAAAGCTTCACGCCCGAGAACTCGAACAGCCTGCAACCTGGTGTAGTATCCAACCTTCTTCACAACCATTATCAGGTCGGTGACGAGGTTGAAATGACCTTTCCTCGCGGAGAATTCTGGATCGACATCGAAGATGCCACAAACGCGACTGCCCCTCTTGTCTTGATTTCTGCTGGAGTTGGAGTCACGCCTCTCATGTCAATGCTGGAGGCCGTTCTCAGTTCCCCACGCTCCAAGATCAGCATGCGGCCTGTTCTGTGGCTGCATGCGGCTAGGAACAGTCGGGAAATGGCTTTCGGTGAACGTCTACGGCGGCTTTCAACGGAGCACGACAACGTCGAGACGGTCGTCTTTCTCAAAGACCTAACGCAGGATGACAAGAAGGGAGAAGATTATCATATCGAAGGCAGATTGGATCTGGAAGCGGTTCGACAGACCAAACAACAAGTCTTGGACAACTCCCAGGCTGAATATTTTATCTGTGGCCCTGCTGCATGGATGGTAGCCACAAGGGATAAGCTGGAAGGTCTGGGAGTTTCACATGATCGAATGAACCTAGAGCTCTTTGGAACCGGAAGTATAAATTAAGCACCCATAAAAAACAGAGGGTTCGGGATTTAAAAATTGAAGTAGACTGTGTATAGAAGCTGGAACGAATCAAGACATAAAAAACGTTAAAATACAAGGAAACTCCAACATGAAGTAAGTTAGACCCGAGCAATCAAAGTACAAAAGTTAGAAATCCAAGTACAGGAATGGGTTTCCCACGTTCTTTCGAGACCAATCTTCTATGACTAATTCTATTGCTTCCTTTTCATTAAAAGTAGGGCTTGTGATTTACAAAAGAACACAGTTTTCTCCTACAGAATTTTCTACGACGTGATGTTTAAGCTCAAGGTGTACTTGACTTGATGCAAAAGGTTTCGATACGGATAGGCCTGACAATCCTGACTACAAATAATCTCGAGGCGATAGTTGAGCGATATCGTAGTCGCTGCCCATATCCAAATAGGTTACGACATTCTTCACAGAGTGCCATGACCTCCTCAGTGCTGTCAACTACTGTTAAACTTCATCCAAGGCATCCGTTCCATCGTTGGCCCAGGTATCCATCATGGCCGAGAAACTATAAGCTTCATGATTGGTAAGCTGTTCCAGCATGCCCGCTCCAAAAAGGCCCTCGAAAGTCTCCAGTCCAAACTGAGATGCTGGGTTGGGGTCGTTGAGTAGTTGCAGAGCGTCTTCTGCCTGATTGTGTGACCCTGGACTGTTGAGTCGTGCTTCGACCAGCGCCCGCCCAAGGCGCGCGAATGTGGAACAGACCTTGAAAAGATTTTGGCAAGCGTTTGACACGCCAGAGACCTTTTCTAACACTATTACAACGTCATCCAGAAGGCCAAGATCTTCTATACTATTTGTTGCAATAGTATGGAGGAAGACAGCAATGAATGGAGTTAATGACGATTGGTGGAGCACCCTTCCAGGATTTAACCAAGTCAGCAGCGAAGAGGCGCAAGGAGGCATCAAGGAAACTTACCAGCTGGCATACTCACCCTCTGATACTCGACCAGGGCTATCGGCAGTTTTGTAACTGGAAAAACATGCAAGGTGACTCTGCAAGCCAGCACGGGCTGCCTGAAGACACGCCGCGCTAATCCCACCTTCTTCCCCAGTAGTGGATGCTTTAATCAGAATCAAAGTCATTGTTGAGGAGTACATCACGTCCCAGCTTTTTTTCGAGAGCTGAAACACTTGAGGGTGCTTCAAGTAAGTTGAGTCGATCTTTGTCAGGTCAGTTAAGTTCGACCATGAGTGAAATGATGACGCGAAATTGAAGCTTACCTCCCCAAGTTCGGTATACCAGGATCGTAGATTAGCAGATAGTTGATCGACTACTTTAGTTTGTTGAGCTAGAGGAGCATGCCGTGCTGTTGCCGAGTAGAGCTGGTCATAAACTTGGCCCTGGAGCTTAGCAAGCTTGATACCAAGAATGAGGAGTTCATCCCAGGGCTTGACAGTGGGGTCTGGGGAGATACGGGGATGCCATGTATCTACCTCGGAGTCTTGAAGATACGAGGGGCGGCCTTGAAGAAGGGATATGTTCTTGTCCACCATGTAAATAGACCAGAAAACGCGGCGCATTTGGTCGGCTCTGTAAGCTTGGTGCTTCCCGTATGTTGCCTCCTGACAATAACCCAGCATTCGACAATGGCTAGCAGCGGCAGCCAGGAGCGTACAGGACAGGAATGGTTTCCCTTCTTCTTGTGCTTTGGTGATCTAATGTTTGATGTAAGGGCAGGACTTTGAGAAGTGACATTCAAGTGTCCGTTACTCACCCCCAAGGTCAAGCCAAATACGTTGTCAAAGCAAGGCATAGCCAGCGTTGCGTACGTTTGAATCCCACGAGTGAAATTCTTCTCGCAAGTCGAGACATGCGCCGTCAGGTCGTAATGTTGGCTTAATGGGTTTTCAAGGAGAATGAATTCCTTGAGGACGTAATACAAAATTCCATACATTCTCGTAGACTGGCCCATAGAAAGAGGCGTAGTGGTGTAATACGCTTGTCGACATAGGGTCTCGAGTAATGATGGATCATTTACGAGAAATGAGGTTAGAAATATTGGCCGGTGGGCTGCAGTCATTAGTAAAACGGGGAAACGTGCGATACATGGTCCCGTACCTCGTAGTTGTTGGAGTATTGAAACAACCAGCCCGGATGGTAGTGGGTCCATTGCTGGTCGGTCCTGAAATGAGACGCCGGCAGAGAACTGGTAATCTTCTGCGAAAGGCCGCGAGTCGGATGGCCGTAGGAGACTGTTCAACTGCGTAGATATACAATCGAGGTTGTGTTGGCTGTAGACATCGCTCGCCACAATCTTGGACTGAGAGATGTCGCTGGCCTCGACAGATTGATTGCTGAAAGACGAACTACCTTCATATACATCACCTTTATCTACTACAAATGGCTCATATTGGGTGTTTTTGGAGGGAGCATTAGAAGGAGGAGGATGGTTGCTAGAGCCAGGAGTGGTGTTCGTGCTGTTGGCCTGACTCTCTGTTGCGACGAGACGGTCCTGTAGGTACTTGACGCGCTCCTCGCTATTAATCCATCAGTTAATGAGTACCTACAGATGCCTAATATGTCTTACAGCTGAGCTATTCTGTCCTTTGTGGAACCGCCGTCTGCCCTAGGATTGACGGTTTGACATGTAAGATTAGCATTACGGCAGTTTGAGCAAGGATTTGAACGATCACAACGAATCTGAGCACTTCTTAGTCGGGGGCTGCGGGTCAGACAAGGTGCATACATACCTTGCGCAACCTGCATGCTTCACACTAAGAATACATTAGCACTGACTGTAAGACTTGGCCTCCGTGCTCCCTACCGCTCGAGAAACTTGTGCAAGACGTCTCCGGCGCTGCTGGAGCGTTTCTTCAGCATCCATGTTCACCTACTGGATGACTCTAGCTGGGCCCTTTGGACGCCGGGGGAAGGATTTGCGAAAGTTCCGTGGCTTCGGGAGGTAAGCACTTCGGAATTTTGATAGCGCGGGGCCGCGGGCCCGCGGGCGCGTGGTAGCGGGTTTCCAGATCCAGCCGGGAATCGCACGGAGGCAAGCGGTCCGGCGGGCCTACCCACGTCCCGGTCATAGACGCGGAGACAAGGTACGTTGCGGGTGACTGGCCAATCAGTATTCAGATTCTCAAATATCTCTACTATTTAATACACCATCCTTTCAGCGCCGCCGCCATCTCGCTCTGCTCTCATAATCATAAGCCTTCTCAGAAAAGCTGCTCCAAGGCTGAATACTCCTACTTGGCATGTCCGACACTTTGTATCCCGAAAACTTGGCCCGTCCCAATCCCTCTAGGTCGGTGGCTGCTTGGCCCTTAAATTTCGTGCATTCGTCGTCGAGAAAGTCGATATGGCCGCTTTCGGGGCTATAAAAGATGACATCCTCGCCAATCTCGCGGCCGCGGATCTCGAAAAAAAGGCGTCGAGAGAGCGACGGTGTCGCCTTGGGCCTCTTTGTCAGGCCGAGTTGTTTGAGGGTCCGCTTGGGAGTGTCGCTCATCAGAGTCCAGACGCGCAATACTTCTTTTGACGGACTCAGGACCATTGTTCCATAATATTCGCCGAAATCATATGCCGCCATCAGTACTCCGTCCTTGACTTTACCAATGTCCAGCGTCAGACGGCGTCTACTACTCCAGAATGATATTTCGTAGGCTTCGGATTCAATGACGTACGAGCCCTCAAGGTGATCTAAATCATGTGAATGAGTGGCGTCGTCGTCGTCGCTCGGTGGGCGCCGGCGTGATGTGGCTGCGTATGGCTGATGGTGCACATCGTTCTCCCAGTCATCGTCCCGCCGGCGTTTCTTGCCTTCTATATGGGCTGCGCGTTCCGACATTACCACGTCCAAACAATCCTTGAAGCTCAGTGGGCGCTGGCACGATGCGGTTGCGCGTGGCTGATGATGCACATCGTTCTCCCGGTCATCTTCCCGCTGGCGTTCCTTGCCTTTTCGACGGGTTCCGCTGATTGACCTTGACAAGTCCAAAACAGCATCGTAGTCCCAGCCAACACAGACAACCCGGTCATCTCCGGAAACTGCGTTGATTACTGCAAGGTCAGGAATCTCATTGGCTACTTCATGAAGCTCATCGATGTTAGTGTATCCATGCAAGGCGAGCGGCTCTGGTGTCTTCCACGGATCCGGGTTTCCATTGGTCAAAAAGTAGTGATCGAGGAACCGGTCGATATCACACTCGGCTCTTTCTCCGGGGGTCGTGCACTGAGCGAAATCATCCTCTTCCCAGTCCAGGTCCCATTGTTGCTCGGCATCGCGTCTCAATGCTTCTTCAATGCGCCTCACTGACCGCGGAACCCGATCGCACTGGGTCAATCAATACTGAGACACAACTCGGAATGGCCGGATGAGCTCGTACCTTGCCTTCATCTACCGCCTGTCTAAGAACCTCACGAATGGCGCCTAGCTTGGCCGTCGATGAAAACTTGATGCCGTAATGCTTCAACTGCCCAGCCACAAATTCCTTGTTGGACAGAACCGCTGCCGCCTCAGCTGCCTCATCCTGCTCATGCTCCACCAGGAGGCTTGTGGGGTCGAACAGGGCCCGCAGGCGGGACCCATCAACTAGGGCCACATTACCGGCACTGGCTGTGAATACCCCATCTGATAGGCGGAAACCGCTCTCCATGACTATCAAAGCCGGTAGCCCGGAATTATCTCCGTCCTCTGGGTTTTGGCTGCGCGGCCACGGTCTGTGGAATGTTGGATGAGGTGGAAAAGGGGAATGGAGAAGGAAGACAAAGATAGTCACCGTGACAACGGGCTTAGATCTACGACCTATATCCCTGTTCGGGCTGAATCAGCAAAAAGTTTACCATCCTTGCCAATGGGCCGGAGGCAACTCTGTAATTGTTGGTACTCTCTAGATACTCTGCATAGGTAGGTAGCATGAAAGCTTGTCGGAACGAACATTTCCATTACGTTTATTAAATTTGTCTATAGGCCGGCCTAGATTCGCCGAAACGATGGCCATACTAAAATATCTATTCAAATATACATACCAATCTAGGTCTTAATATATTCTAATCGTTTGCGTCTGAGCATCCTCGCCGGCAAAAAAAGCTTTTATCTCGTCGACTGAAAGTATCCGCGCCTCCGCCCACTGCCTCTTGTAATCATGGACCATGCCTACTAGTTTATACATCTCGTTCGTATGACGTAGGACAAACAGCTGATTGGTTCCATCAAGCTCCCAGACTTCGTCTCCTTCGAATATAAGCCCGTGTGCCATAATTGGCTCGCCCTTCATTAAATAGACACACAAGCCATCATATCGCCGAGGGCCTACCATACCACGCATTATGCCGCGCACCATCAGAATCCGGTTTTGCCGACTGCTTTTATCTGGATAAAATGAGAAGAAGTCCGTTCTACTTTTATCTGGATAAACGGAGAATTTCGTGGCACAAGATGTCCGTATCTCGGGGGTCAAGAAAGGATCCGGTCGTTTCTTCCAATCAGGAACCCAAGATGGCAAGTCGAGATTCCGTGCAGCCATTTGTGTCAAATAAGCCTGCTCGAGTATGTCTAGGCTCCTGTCGTGACGAATGACATTGCAAGCTAGTTGAATACATACATCATGGAAGGACGTGTTCATCGAATAGTCTGGCCAGAGGCCATAGCTATGATTACTAACTCCAAAAGATGCGTATATCAGGTCTCTAGGATCAGATGCTTTCCAGGAGTGCGCAAGTTGGAGGGTTGAGACAAGGTCTGGGAAAGAAGCAGGGTATTGGCTGACATGGAGTTTTGCATCGATAAGACTCAGGATGACCTCATGTGCCGTGAGAAATTCCAGCTCATCATACCAACTACGAATGTCATATGATTGTGGAATGGCTTTGTACAAGATCGAGGTCAGTGATCTCAAGCATAACCAGTGAAGTGACTCAAAGGCCGCCATGAAGTAAGCGTCAGGGGAGCAAATAAACTCCTGGCGGATCCACGCTCGAGCCCACCAAGAGCTGCCTACAACTGTGCGACAGAGGGCATTCGCACCTCCTTTCGGAAGCTGCTCGTCACGATCATGACTGGTTAATGTCGAAAGGATCGCAGATTTATCCTTCAAACGTGTCTGGGGCTTCAAGTCCTCAAGCTGAACCTGCATCCATCTCAAACCTCCCCTAGAGCATTGCTCGGTCGACAATGACACAAGCACTTGTTCGCATGCAGAATATATATCCCGCATGAGTTTGACCTGATGGAACCGCTCCAAGGGATTATGTTGGTTGATGCAAATCTGATCCGCCCAGAGAAGTAACTCACGCTTGTCGAACTTGTCTTTCCAGAAATGGCGGGCTTGACGGAGTGCGTGGCCCAGGTTCGCAAAAGCATTGAAGCAAAAGCCATTGATGACAACTTGTTCAATATTGGCTGGAGATCCTGCACAATACGACAAGGTTGTGTATTTGCCCTTGACTGAATCGAGGGGAAGATCATCGAGAAGCTCGCATTCGATTGGCTCCGACTTAACAACGTCCCAAGATGTCGGTGGCTTGATCCGGAGCAGGCGTATGCTGTTGCTTTCTGGTTTCAGATCTTGGTACGTAAACTCAGAGTAGAATTTGCGGTTCTCCGGCGTGTAAAAGTTCACGTGTTCAGCGGGCATGGTTGGTGGCTTCTTCGGTTTGCTCGTGGGCGCTTTCCGCTTTTTGCGCACGACGGCTGCGGGTTGCCCAGCCCCGCCCGAATCTTGAGCCGCCCGGTCGCGAAGTCTTTCCCATCTCGTTGGTGGCATCTTGGTCGTAATGGCCTGCGATGCATTCGACAGAAAGGGCGATAGCTTTGATATAGTGCAACAATGAGGTGGATAATCCCCTGGGACTAAATCTCATTTTTCGATTGCCAAGATACCGTGGCTGAGCAAGTTACACAAGGCTGTGCAAGGAAATGGCCAGGGCGTTGTAATTTCAACAATGCTTTGAAATTACAATTTGCGCCACGAGTGGCTCTAGGATTCCATCCCGGACAGGAAGAAACTACATGCAGGCGGCCTCAGTGTCACTCCAGCAAACGGAAGAGCGTTCTTCATGTGAGCCTTATCTTGTTAAAAGTGCTTGGCGGCTAGTCACGGAACTCAAAAGTTAGAACGCTTGACATTGCCGTCTAATCTAAGCCGCCTCAAGAGTCCATTCGCAAGCAAAGAGCCCCTGCAAGTAGTCACGAGATATTAGCAAGCTCCACACCATGGCGTCACCCCTCCCTATCTTGTTAGTGAGGGGAATCAAGATTTAATTAGCGCTTCAAGTCGCATACAATCAATTAGTGCCGCATTTACTTGATTTCTAACATAGAAGAATGAGTCTGCAAGGTGACGAGATTCGACTGCTCTGCCTGAGCGCCCATTCAAGCTTGTATTTCAAGAGCGTTTCACTGAGCGATCCAGCTCGGCCGCCTTTTGTCGCGCTTTCTTATGCCTGGGGCGACCCCAGTGACACTCTGCCACTGGACGTATGCGAACAGGTTGTTCAAGCGACAAGGAATCTTCACAAAATTCTAGACTGTCTTATCGGATCTCGATTGAACCAGCTGCTTTGGATAGATGCTCTATGTATCAACCAGCAAGATCCACACGAGCGCGCCTCCCAAGTCGCGATGATGGGGGACATTTACTCACATGCAGAGTATGTCCTTGCCTTCTTATCCCCGCAATCAGAGCCATTCAACATCGGTTTAGACTACATAGAGGCTACTGCTCGCGACACAACGATCCATTTCGACCCATCCATTTCTCCTTATTTGACAGTTCAAGGTCTCAACGCGAGTGATAAGCGTCTTCAAGACTCTCTGATTTCCTTCTTCGCGGCTCCATGGTGGACCAGAGTCTGGACGGTCCAGGAATTCTTATTAGCGCGAAAGGTCATATTTCGATGCGGCGATCGGCTTATTGACGCGGCAACTGTACGCAAGACTTGCAGATCCTGGATAGACCACGAGAAGTCATGTTGCTGGGCTGCGCGTCGACCGATTGATGGCACTGCGCATGGTTTCCTTGATATTCCCGGTGAAACCAGCGGTGGCTTAACAATCTACACTGCGACTCTACGGATGAAACATCTCATGGATATGCTTATCCCCGGAAAATTATACACTGAAGATTTTCTAGCGGCCATTTCACTTTTTCGAATACGTCACTGCTCGAATCCCAGGGATAGAGCATTCGGGTACTTTGGGCTGCGTTCGCCAGGCCTAGAAATCAAGCATGAAATACCTATTGACTACAACGTGTCTATAGCGGATCTTTACAAGAACCTGGCAGTGGTGTTGATCGAGAAATCTCAGACATTAGATGTACTTAGTCACGTATTACACGAGTCGAACATTGAGGGGCGAACGAGCGGCCTGCCGAGTTGGGTCCCAGATTGGGATGCAACCATGGATGATCGGTACCATTTGACGTACACCGAGCGCACAAATATGATCCGGCATTGTCGTGCCTCAGGGGACATGAAACCAGAATGGAGTGTGCAAAATTCAGGTTGTGTCATAACTCTGGGCTTGCAGATTGCCGATATTCAAGAAACCGCACCTGGCTACCCTTCCATCATCCCTGGCTCAACACCTCGTGGCAAAACGGTCATTAACGAATGGCGTCGGCTGGCTGGTCTGTCTGATTATGCGGACGCATCTTCCATTGAGAAACCGTCTGACAGCCAACGAGAGCGTGTGTTCGAGAACGCCCTCAGTGGAGGCTTTACTTCCATAAAGTGGCCGCAAGGCTGTCTCGAGTACGCAAAGGCATATCAGGCCTGGCTTGAATGGTTTGTATCCTTGGAAGTTACCTTGGCCAAGTCATGTAAACAGGTTATCCAAGATTTCGATGAGTTGGTTCGGGCTACGAGTGAACGTCGGAGATTTATCGTCACGAGTGGTGGACAGATAGGCTTTGGCCCGGAGGAGGCCGAGAGGGGCGATGTGGTTGTTATTATACCTGGAGGAAAGGTTCCGTATGTTTTGAGAAGGGTAGAGGACTCTGAATCCGGAACGGAGAAGTACCGTTTGTTAGGAGATGCATTTATTAACGGTGTAATGGCGGGTGAGAAGATCAGTCCATCAACGCCCGACTTTACCGGGATCGTTATTGTGTGATAGCATTGGTCTTTAAACGACGGAAAACCTAGGCGTAATGACAGTATATACACGTATAAAAGAAAAGAAACAAGAATTATAGTCGCAGCAGAACGACATGTGTATGTTTCCATTACTCTCAGTTCCTCAGAGTTAAACTTATTCCTCATCCGCATTCTTCTTCAATCTTCCTCAGACCATACAACTAGTATTCTACGCTTGTGCTCCGATAGGGGTTCCCGGTCTCTCCAGTTCGCCCACGCCCTACTTTATCCCACGCTACTCCAATATCCTTAGCTCCACGTCTCTCGTCCTCTGCCAAATCAGTCCCTTCAGCATACGAAACGCACTGCGTTTCCATCGAAAGAATATGGGTTGAAGATTCTGGACGATGATTGGCTCAAAACAGAAAACGCAGTGCGTTTCTAGTAATAATGCTTGAGTAGGTGGGCTCCCATCCGGCGGTAACTCTATGTTCTTGTCTGTCGGGTCTCGGAGCGTCCAGGGATGTCGCCCTGGGGTAGAGAATCATTTGGAAAACGCGATGACCTCCCGTAGCTGCTTCCCGACTACCTTATGGCAGTTGCGATAGTGACAAGATGCTAAGCACAATGTTGTTGGTGCTCCCGGGTTCGACTCTTGTTGTATTGCGACTACTTGTGAAGTCTGCAAGTTCAGATATCTCTCCTGATTTTTGGACCGTGCAAGTTGCTTCTGAAGACTACAAAGACAAGACGACCCTACCCGAATCCGGATATTATCATTCCTCAGCGTACAGTCCCGGACATGAGTCAGACCGAAGAAACTTTGGTTGCCTGGTGGGTACGTGGACACGTACGGAAACGTGCTTGGGTTGTACAACGGTCATTTCAGTGACGCCATGGCTGCCATGGCTCAGAGGATAAGCGGCGCGGCGAGTTGGGTTAGCCCTTGACCAGTTTACAATCTAGAGGAGCTAGATCAAAGATTTAGATATCTCAGATACCGTTTAGCTGAGATTATCATCAGTCATGACCAGGGTGGGATGGGAAGTACGTGTTAATCAACGAATGGCGAAGCAAGATTGATACTCAAAGTCCCCGTCATGTGCAATTGCCTAATGACGAATTTAATCCACCAACAAACCTTGTCGAAACGATGTAGAACGACTTTTTCACAATTCTTTTCTCTTCACATATCGACAAGTGAGTCTAGAGAGACTCTCGTACGGATACTGCAAAGACTGGCGCCGTCACTTGTGAGTAGAACCGCTTCTTTTGTGCGTATCGGCCAACACGAGGCTAGCGGTCCCAGCCCCATCTTCTATACCGTAACCGAAAGAACCTGACGGGTGACATGTACCAGCCTCAACATCCTGTGAGGCCCCCGGAAGCCAGAAATGGAACGTCAGGGGCCACCAGAAAGGGGACGGTAGCACCGGCCGTGCCCACCATGCCTCCCGAGCTAGGCATGGCAATGGGTTCTAGCTCGTCTCCAGCTTGGGATCAAGCCCATGGCCCAAGTATGGAGGCGGATCCCCGTCCGTCGCTTCGAATGGGGATGATTCCAGCTGCCTCAATGTCCCAGTTCACCGGCCCAGGGGCCCTTCATGCATTCCCCATGATCGACCAGGCTGTGGCGCAACCTCAAACTACGCCACCTGGGATGACTTCCCTGCCAGAAGAACCTCAATATTCTTCCAGTGCCGCTTTTGCCCAGCCAATGGAGGGGTCAGCCACAACAGCAAAGAACACAGCCTCCAACACCAATTCAGCGCCCCATAAGGCTTCAGAGCAGCCTCCCCAGTCGTCAAACGTGCCTATCGACGGAGGCAAACCAGTCCTCTATGTCAATGCGAAACAATACCACCGCATCCTTAAGAGACGAATCACTCGACACAAACTTGAGGAATACTTGGCAGGGTCAAAGAAACGACGACCCTACCTTCACGAATCACGGCACAGACACGCCATGCGCCGGATGCGTGACCGGAGTGGGAGATTCTTACCGACTGAAAAAAAGGACGAGATGGTGCGAGATAAGGAGAAAACTCCACCCGGGAGAGGGGATGGAGACCCTGATGGTGGATAACACGGAATACCTGTACTCAAGGATAGAAAGTCGGGGCACAGCGTGCAAGGGGGGTAATTTGGAACTGGGTAGATGCCATTAGGCTACCTGGAGAGATACAACGCCATTCAGCTTTTCTTCAAACAACAATTTGTACGCAAGGTCCCCTTTTCCGGTCGCCGTTCGTTACCTGACTTGATGTTTCTTCTCTGAGGGCAGGCGACTTGTACGATTACAAAGACCACGTTTCCATTTACGGTCTTATCGCCATGAGACGACCGAGACACGTATTTTAACTTTTGTAGCTGCATTGCACAGAGTCCTTTGATCCACCCAGTATCAGGCACCATTGAGTTTCTGCAAGCAAGGTTTAGACCTGATTTGCTAGCCCTACGAACGATCGCTTGCTGCCCCACAGAAGCTTAGAAACGGGAGCAATTTGACGCTCATTCAACGCGGTGTCGAGAGGGCCGGAGCATCCTTGTAAAACCGGCTTCGCGTGTTTTTACTTCTCCAACAGCCTCGAGTCCGAAATTGGTGTATAATCGAACGTAGGGGCTCCTGTGGCGTTGTTCGTTGCCCTGATTGCGAATCTACATATCGCCGTACCGCGATGCTCCATTACCCGACCGCAAAAAGCCAGAGGTTTTTCATCCGCACTGCAGATCTGATGGAATATGACCGCCTTTCGTTCAACCGCTTCCCTCAATCCTTGGGCATACCATTCGATCACTGCAGTTTGCTGGACCTCCGTCGCTATTGACCAAGACGGGAACATCAGGCGAACAGGGGGCCATCCTGCATTGCAGGGATGTTGACTTCCCGTACTGTCTGTTCACTGTCAAGCGCGTCGATGGCACGGATCGAGATTTCCGTGTTTGAGTTCGTAGGCAATTGAGCGAGAAATTATGATGCAAGGGACGGTGTTTTAGATACAAAGCGGGATATCTTTAAGCTGGGTAGGTAATCATGTGAAACATGAGACAGGGAGACGCTATGAGTGGCGAACAGCGATCATGAATACCGATGTCTAAGTGTTTGCTTCTCTTGAAAATGTTCCTGTCAGTGTTGTTGTCTAACCTACCTAGAGGGAGTCGTAACCAGGTCGGTCCGGAAATGGCTACTGCACACAGAAATCCTAAATTTGCCGGTCAGCACATGAGATCAAAATTTGTAAAAACTCTTCATAAAATTAGGCACTGCCTGTCTTCCCCAGGCACGGGTCTTTCTTCCTATTATATCATAACAAGTTCAAACCAACTTGACTACAAGATCATCACCGTCTATAAATTGTCGCGCCACAGACATCCAACATGCCCCCAGATATTTTTGATTCCCTTATTCCCGCAGAAGAGTACGACCTACGCCTGGACACGATCATCCAGATCAGAGATGAACACAGGCGGAGGATTGCAGATGAGACTCGCGAGCTCACCATTCTTGAATTCTGCTATCTTATCAGCATGTCTTTATCCGATCTACAGGGGTTGGCTAGAATTGCCCGTATCTCATACGTCGTTGTACGACACCTGTTTGATCACATGGTTGAGCTCACCGACCGCTGTGAGTGACACCCCTCCACAGACACGATTCGACTAACAATTGCAATAGTCTTTCGAGATGGACCCAGAATTCAGAACGAGGGCGAGAAAGCCAAGTGTCTAGACTTTGACAACGGTGTCTGCATTATCACAGGAGCGCCCGACCCACATGTCTGCCGTATCGTTCCGTTTGCTGGGCACGAGATGGGCAAGTATGCAAGCATCGGTGTTATGGATTCATCGGATAAAATATGGAACATGATGTGTCTGAGCCCATTGCTACATGACTGGTGGGCACGAGGCTATTTCGCCTTGAAATTCCACGGAGAGAATCCGAATGACGACGGCACGTCATCTATTCAGCTCCAATTCTTTTGGATTCCTTCATACATCAGAAGAGGCACCGCGATGGGCCCAATCAATCTCGAACAGCAGCGGGATTCTCACACACGACTTGCGGCCTTCCTGACGTACCCTCACGGAGAGAGCTCGCCGACTTGTTCCCCGGAACATAGCTGCCTCATGTGTGCTGAAGCCAAGCAAGTCGCCAACCACAGGCCAGTCTCGACAGGCGCAATCTTCACAGTTACTCGGCCCACGGCCGATGTACCGCATTTCCGGTGTGTGATCGACATTCAGTGGGCCGTCATCTGCGCTGCTTCTCTCTCTGGTCGTATTCAAGACCCGGAAGTGCTTCTGAGCCGAAAAGACTTAGACCTCGAAGCAACTCCAGGGTTAGATGAGTGGGAGATGCTAGAGTGGCCGGAAAACCTTCCACTGGTCAAAAGAAACAAGCCCAACGAGGGGATATAGGAGAAAATAGTCTATTCCGTGTAATTTTTTTTTGAACCGCCGGGTGACATTCCATATCATTAGCTCGAAGTCCCTACTTATAACGCGGTCCTATTGTGGGTTCTGAATAAGGGTTTGTACGTCGAGATCTAACCCTATGGTTTGAGATGGTGATCACCAATGTGTTGGAGATACAAGTAATTGACCTACCTAGGAACATTAAAAGGGAAAGGGTTAAAATATGTAATGGTGTGAAACTTCAAATACAAGACGCATCTACTCTCTTGCCTGTAGTAGTGCCAAAGGACCGTGTTCTTGACCTTTTGTTATAAGAAGCCTTTATTCCTCTTATCTTGTGTCAGGCGTCCATCCATCTTGAGCTCCCACTGGGATCTTCCAGACACTTGCCTTTGTTGGCGAACCCCATCCTCCGTGGGCATATGCTATCCATTTAGGTGTGGTTTCTTCCTTGTCTAGCTTAGTTCGTTTCACTGGCTATGCTGCCGTGGTAGAAACGTATCATATTATAAGCAGTGGGGCTTCAATTAAAACTTCCCATCCTGCCTTTAATCCTGTCCAGTCATTCAACTATATGTCATGCTTGGTACCAAGCTCCTACAACAACAAAGAACACAGTATCAGTCATTCAACACCCTGTATCATCTGGCTTCCTATTAGAAGTCTTCTAGTCGATACACCGAGTAGGAGGGCTCTTCATAGGGATGGGCGCTGGGATGTTATTAGCAGCAACTGGAACTATAAGGAAAATCACCTACCTTTTCAGAGCTTTCACTGCATTCCTGGCAACCTCTTCGCCCACACAAATGGTTTCAACCCTGGCTTCTTCGACTTCCTCGAGCTGGCCAACTTGTCCAAGATGTGGCTTGGCTGCGTCGCCTGGGCGAAATTGGCCAGTCCCTACAACAGTCCAGCAACACTCGGTATAATTACCCGGCCCGGGGTAGCGACCTGCTCCAGCTGCAAAAATGGCATCTTTGCATTTAGCCAGTGACAATGTGGGCACATTGAAGACAAGTCTGAAGCGAGTAACGGCTGTCATGGCGATGCGTTCGCTGGTGATTGAATTTCGAGGGTTTAACAAGCTTGGGGTCCATCTGTTCGAATCTGAGAAGGCGGGGTAATGGTCTAATAACTTATCTGATATTTCCGGACCGGCCCGGCGGTTACAGCCCTGCCGATGACTAAGGAAGGCAGGGGTTTAGGAAGGGAGTTGAAGGGGGAAAAATGTATGGATTATTTTAGTTACGAGAATTTTCCAGTGTTTCCGATTATCGCCGTAATTCAGTCAGCCAGAGACGGAGGAAGAGAGTTGAAGTTTGAGAATGGATGACGAGTAAAGAGTAGTTGAATTCCTAGAACAGCAGTGGTAACCAACTTGTGGTACCTATCGTCGAGCGTCGCGCCAACCCCAACCTCCTTGGCCGCCACAAAATTTAGAAACCTTGGTGATCTTCGTACGGCAGTCTATCATACATCGTGTCGAAGTTCTAGCTGAACATCGGAGCCTGAATCATCCAGCCTCTTGCCCGTAGTAGTACCAAAGTATCTTGAAGGGTGGAAGATGTTGAAGAGAATGCTGGCCGCCGCAATTAATATAGCATCGAAGACATAAATATACACCTCCTTGGACTGCAGTTCTCCGTCATGGCCCTCAATATACTCAATCATACGAAAGAGAGAACGAACGAGAATAAGAAAACTAGTGATGTAAATGATCATCAGGAATCTTCTCCAGTTAGTAGGAAGTGTCGATGCTCGCGACGTCGGATTCTTATTAATTCGGACGTGAAACAGAGCTGTAACAATCATGAATAAACCGAAAAAGATAATCTGAACCGTTAATCCGCCAATGATGATTTTTTCCCCTGTCTTTCTGTCATCGGGGTTTTCAGCATTGACGAGCTTGCCACCACCTAATTGCTCATGGGTCAGTGTGATTCTCCTCATCGGTTATGCACAACCACACGGTATGACAAGCCAAATACATACCAATTCCTTGCAATGCGATAGAAATCACATCTCCAAGTAGAAAGATCTTGGTCAACCAGTTTGACCTGATCAACGAATAAGATTCCGCATCCAATAGCCGAATAAGCCGTCCCAGGATCATGTAAATCGATGCAGCATAGCAAGTAGGACCGAGGAGTAAAAGTAGATTTTGCATAACATAGGGCGGAAAAGTATAGTCAGGTGCTTCTTCAGCGCCAATGGCCCGCCCGATGAATCCGACGGCTTCAACTAAAGACAAAATTCAATTAGCAACTTGGTCGATTTAAGTATAAGGGTAGAAAAGAGAAGTAGAAGGAAAGATACATACAGATAGAGCCAATCAGAAACGGAAAGAAAAACCACGTCCTGGTTTTGACGATTTGGTAAAGGTGTAACATAGACGACAATGCAAAAATGATGGTAAATATGATGGCGGCAGCAAGAGATGGCTCGTAACGATAATAATTGACACCCATTTTCGATTTTGTGTTACACGCTGAGTTCGATGACGAAATGGATGTTGTGTTGGGGTCTGTGTTAGTTGGGTCTTTTCGTTGTGGTCTTTTCAGGAGCTTGTGACAGGGCTATCGAGAAGAATTCAGGAATATTAAATATCCCTTCGGTACAAATAAGCTTGTTTATATGTTCCATTACGAGATAGTTTATCTACAGCAATTCTGAAGGTTTGAGAGAGGCCTCGTGTTTTTGCATTTCTCAACGTCGTTCGGCTGCTTCGGTTTCACGGAGTCGACTAATTTTAAAACCCACTGTGGGTTCCTGAAGCCGACTAACCGTATACACTGAAGCCCGATTGGTACGCCACATCATGTGTTTACCTGCTTCGCGTATTTAATCCGCAGGGACCACGAGACGGAGCGTAAAGCACAACCAGCCTACCCAGTTTAACTTCAACCTCGGTGGCTGAGTCGCTGATGAATCATTCTCCAATTGCCAAGATAACTTGACGACTTGATATGATATCATAACCTACGGCGTCGGCACACTGTTATTGATTTTCTTTAACAACTGCCGCATGATTTGTGCTGTGTCGCTGTTAAAAACAAGCGGCTACCCTATAGACATGCCGATTTTACATAAATCTTTCTGAGTTTGAGAACCTATCAAGATAATTTATTCATTCAGGCCTCCCGCATGGGGTATTCCACACTTGCATAAAATTCGGCAGTCCGAAGTTCTTTCCAAATTCTTATTCCATCCTCTTGTTGCCTACGTAGATAGCCATCGTAACTGTGGATGGACTTTGCTGCTGCGCCATGCGGTCCTCACTTCAATCAGTCATGACGTATTCTTGCCCACAAACCAGTCCAACGCAACCATCGGACCCGATGTTGACACCGATAGGCGACTAGGCATGCAGTGATGCTCCGCGTCTGCCGGTAGGGCTGGAGTGGAAGTGTTTAGAATGATCAACTTCCATCGTATGGAGCTTTGACCACTATGGAATCCGGGAGGCTTCGCCAGCACGGAGTGACGGGGTTCAAAGTCCCGAGCCGTATTCATAGCCAATCAACTGTTGGCGTGAGTGAGACAATGTCCGATAGTTATCACACTAACGGTAACCTGCTGACGCAACAAACTGTAATTCGGGGATTTAACATGAGGCCACCAATAAGGACTCGCTCTATACGGAAAGACCTTCTTTGTTAGTGCGATGGTATGGGTATGCTTAATTCCTTTTGAGTGGGATGGAAGCCTTGCGGACCAGGTTGCTTATCAAGGTTCCTTCATTCTATACGGCGTAGTGCACTTATGCCCGCATTGAATAAGGCAGTCGGGGCCGGGCACACATTAAGAATCCGAAAGATCAAACACCGACACTCCGATGAGTATCCTCCTGTGTCTTGGCGACTCCACCTCAGCCACTATGCAAATCGGGCGTAACTCCTGAGTGTAATTAACTGATTGATGTCATGTAGCACATACATAGAGATCCTTAGAGTTAACTAAGCACTATACATTCTCCAAATAAAGTAGTTCCCTCTCCTATCTTGGTCGAATTTCTTCACTTGATTTACGTCCTTCCTCACTGCATGTCCACACGATGAAGTACAGTCTCTACCAATTCGCCTTTGCTGGGATGCTATCCCTTTCGCTGGCTTCGTCCCCGTCCGATATACTCGATACACCAGATCAGCGTCAGCTGGATGCTCTGGCCGTCAAGCTTCACCAACAAGGCCCGTACGATGATCTCATACTGGAAGCACGGCAGAAATTTTCCTCTGTTGCAAAAAGTGGAGGCTACGACACCGAATCCCCAATACTGAAAAAATCCTTGGATACAGCTATTGAAGAGTTCGCCTTTAGCGCGATGCAAAAGGCTGTCAACGACGATCCCGCGCACCCCAAGGTTTATTCGGTGTTTAACCCTCCCCGGGCCTCGGCGCCTGGTGGACGCGCCGCCTACGACAATCCGGACGCTATTTACCGTACCATCCCCATCAGTTCGGAGTATGAGTACATTGTGCGTGGGAGGCGAAGCAAGCCGGGCCCGTCGGACGTCAGCTTTTCCCTCATTACGAACCTGACGCAAACGACGGCTGTATCTGTATTGGCGAATGAGGATATTGTTGTGGATCAGGATGGCTCCTTCGTTATCACCATTAAATCGACGGCATCGACATTCCCAAACCACATGCAAAGCGACTCCCAGGTCCTCCAGCTCCTCATACGCAACAATTTCGGTGATTGGTCTTCCGAAACACCAGACTCTTTGACCGTCGAGATCACCGGTACAAAAAGTCTTCCACCTCGACTTTCGGATGATGAAATCGTCGAGAAAGCGAGAACATACTTCAAAGAATCGATACCTACATATATAGGTTTGCTGTTAGGTGACATGACTCTCAAACAACCACGAAATGTCATCTCTGCCCCTGTACAGTCTACCACGCTGGGAACACTCGTCACTCAGGCAAGCTCGTTTTCGCACTATAACCTCAGCAGCACAGAAGCTATGATTATCACATTCAACCCTGGACCTGCCTCATACTGGGTTTTGCCGTCATATACATTGTGGATGATCACCGACAGACCACGCGATCGGTTGGAATCTCTCAACATGAAGCAAGCTGTGGTCAACACAAACGGGACGTTTACTGTCGTCCTGAGCACAACCGACCCAGGGGTTCATAATTGGATTAATGCCACCGAGGGAGGCATAGGTACCTTCATGTGTAGATTTCAGGGGTTGCCTGTGTCTGATGAGGGTGGCTCGCAGATTCAACTCTGGAGCCAGGTCGTGCCGGTAGAACAGCTCAGTAAAGTCCTGCCAAAAGGAACGAAGCGTGTCACAAAGCAGGAACGAGAGCGCTATATTAGAGAGAGAGCAAGCGGTTACGATAGGCTTCGTAGTTTTTAGGAGCCTAACACTAGAGAGTGTAGATTTATTGCAGCCCAGGACATAATGGACTTATTATCTCCTCGAGGCCCGTTCCCTACCTCGTTACATTGACTTGAAGCGATGGTAATTAAACTCTAGCACAGCCATAATGACGTCAGCAAATGGATGTACATAAGAAGAAACTAGCGCCCGGGCTTTTTTTGTTATTTCTTCCCCTTCTTCTTACGCGGATTCAGTCTCGAACCCAGTCACTGCACTGAACCAGATTGGCTAACCTGTCGATGCTCACCGCCAATTCCAGTCTGATGACTGTCAATCAACTCATCCGCAATGCTCAGAATGCAGGCACCTCGCGCCGTCGGCCGCATTCAAAGTCCAGAACAGGCTGCAAACCGTGTAAGCGCGGTCGGATCAAGGTGCCTCTCCTGCCCGCTCTATCTTGTCAGCTCAGGACTAACACCTGCTACCCAGTGCGACGAGAAGCATCCCCATTGCACCAATTGCCTGAAGAGGCAGACGACTTGCGAGTACTTTGATCTTGGATGTCGTCTGAAAGGGGGCGTAGAGGCCAGAGCCATTCGCCCACGATCTCCAAGAACAGCAGGCCTTGCACCAACACCTATATCGAACGCCGTCCTGTCTGCCCATACTATCTTTTTGGGCCGCATTCAAACACCGACCGGTCGCCTTCTGGAGCGGCAGCTTTTCCACCACTACCTCGAAATGACGACGCGTTCGAAAGGGACTCACTTTGACTGGTCCTTCTGGACAGTGCAGCAGGCAGGTCAATCACAATGTGTTATGGATGCCCTACTTGGCCTTGCGGCCTTTCACCTCCGGCTTTTCCATGACAATGATGCACTCGGCCAGGCCTCATACCAGTACATGGCTCGCGCAATCAATGCACACAGACAGGAACTGGATGTTGGCCTCAGCAAGCACAATGCCTCAAGCATCGCAGCTGCCTGCACCCTCATCTCAATCCATGCCACCATTAGCCAGAATCACATCGGTGTCAAGGACAGTGGACAAGCGCCCCATCTTTGGTTTCTACCGCTACAAAGAGGGTTGGAGTTGATTCGTCTGACGACGCCTCTCATCCGAATTCCAAGCAGCAACCCCGAGCTTGAGACAACCACTCAAATCTTTCAACAAGCAAGGCATTCCAACCCATTTAGCTTTCTGCTTCTCTATTCTGCAGACCCGGACGCCTCCCAGGACGACGTGTCTGCTTATGCCGCCGCTGTGGCTCATTTGTCTTACATCTATGCCGATATCCAACATAGAAGGCCGATGCATTTTGCGATCATGGTTTCTACCCGATTCGTGGATCTCGTTGCCGCTAATGATCCCCGAGCGCTTGCTATTACTGGGTATTTCTTTATGGTCATTAAGAAAGCGAGTCCGTCCTGGTGGTTTGATAGGTTGCCTGAAAGAGGATTTGATACTGTTATGGGACTTTTACCTCAAGCTTGGTGGTCGGTGATGGATTGGGCAATCCGGGAGTTTGCGTGGAATGCAGTTGAGAAGAAGACTCCCAGCCACTCACTGGATCTTCGACGAGTTGAGACATCATGTCTGGAGGTTCCAGATCACTTCACCTGGTCTTTGGGCGGCATTGAAACAGTGGGTCCATCTTTCAGCGAAGTTCGGTAATACACCTAAGGGTTCACATTGTTTCTCTCAGCCCTGCGCTAGAGGCATCCAACGCGCCTGGACATTGCGCCAGAGGTATTAGACTGGGATACTTGTCTCTCTTTCAAGGGACGGGACCTCTAGACTGGCAGGTAGAGGAAGCGCACTAGATATTGCAATACATCGAGAACATATACCAACGGCAAGACTGTTGACTTTTCTATCTGACAGTACTGGGCAATTTGCTGCCGCTTATGGCGTAGGAGCACTCGTCCCGGACACAAACCCACGGTTAGCCATGCAACAACAACCTCTGATGTAAACTCTGGTATTCGCCAACTAAGTCAGCACACTCCAATCAGCTGCCTGGTAGACAAGTGGATCTTGGGGCCCTTCGGCTGCCACGATGTAGCCGTTGGCGCACATGGAGTAGCTAACTGAGTTTTCCTTTACGGACTTCATATAGAAGTCATCATATTTCCTATCCAGGGCATCCCCGAGAGATTTGACGCCACCGTCAGGATGCAGAATACTCCAGGGGTTCAGGCACGTTTTACCCTTGCAACTTTTCATGACCATCATGAGTGAGTCTAACCGAGCAGCAAAATTAACAAGGGGACGTCCATGAACTTTGGTAGGAGAGTAAGCGTAATCAGCAAGAGCAATTCCAGTCCCATTGGGACCTGAGGGTAAGAGATTGTTGATTTGGTAGGGGTCAGCCTGTCCAGGCGTTAGTAGGATGTCTGACAACGGATATATGTAACGCCTCACATCCATATCGTAGAGCTCGTGCTCATTAGTACAGTGAACAGCATAATAGAAGCTATAGTCCTTGCTTTGCACACGAATGCCCTTGTAGGTGTTTCCAAGCGAGATTGAGCCTGGATTCATGTTAGCTACATGCGAATTCGGACTTGGCTGGTTTAGAAGGTGTTCTTACTGTGCCAGCTCTCGTCGATTGATAAACCCCAATACTCAACGGCCAAGTGCTCAGCCCGAGTAGAAAGACCTTTTCGGATCTCATTCTTGGTGAGCGGAACGGCAACGCCGTCAAACTCGGGCTTTGGCGGAATACCAGCCATGCGGAAGATGGTTGGAACCAGATCAGTATGGCTTGTGACGACATCAGCAACGGCACCCTTAGGAATGCCGGGCCCACGAATCAAGAGAGGGATGTGAATGTCTGTTTCGAATCCGCATGTCTTTCCTGGTTGTAGGCGGTGCTGGCTCAGGTGATAGCCGTTGTCGGTTGTGTAGATGATGTAAGTATTATCCGCGATATCAAGCTTTTCAAGCTCTTTCGCGACTCTCTCGACCATTTCATCTACCGCTTGCAGGGCCTGTAGACGCCGGCGGAAATAGTTGTCATTGTAATCGATGCTTGTTTGGTTTAGCTTCGGAAGTCGAGCTACCCAATTGACACCACTAGGCTACACAGCAATCAGTCATGTCCACGTCTACAGGTTTGACGGAAGTCCTTACCTTATCAGGGTTAAAGTTTGGAGTTCTTGGTACTTTGAGGCCAGCAAACATATTCTCGTGTCGCCGAGCAGGGAACGGGGGCAAGATTTGCGGCCTGGCTTCGGGCGAATCAGGTGGAATGTTTCCTGCCAGCGCTTCCGGGTTGATGACTGCCTCGTCATGGGGGGCAATAGGAGCGCTGCCAAGAAAGAATGGCTTCCCAGCAGCATGGGCTTCCCGAATATAGTTGATGGTCTTGTCAGCTAAATCATCAGTGTTGTAGTGCCCTTCGCGACTGACTGGCTCGTCCATGTCCCTTTGCCACGTAGCATTCCAATAGCTATAAGTGAACGGATCGAGCAAGAAGTCTGATGAGGTCCATCCAGCGGCATGAGGCTTGTCATAATTGGCTGTAGTGTGGGAATTAAATAGCTTGCCAGTGTAGTAAGTGTTGTACCCGGAATCCTGGAGCCATACAGGCAGATAATTATCGTTGAGCCCCTGACTGATGAACTTTGGATACCCCCCTTTCCTTGAAGTTAGCGTGTGATCTGAAGAGCGATGACGAATATGCCTGGCACTTTTCTGCCAAGAAAAGCACCCAGGTATGATAAAGCGAGTTCGACGTCTATACTAACCATATGGTGGAATCATATCCGTGACGTTAGAATTGTGTGCCAATTTTCCAGTCAGGATACTGACTCGAGCCGGGCAGCATACCGCAGTAGTGCTAACTTGAGTCAGTGAATGATACTGGTTAGGATTCTGTACCCCGGCATACCAGTAGTGACGTTGGTATAGAGTTCCCTCGTCTACCATGTACTTTTTGAGGAGTGGCATATAGTCCATTGACTGCATGTGGACATCTTGATCATCAGTCAGAATGAGAATGATGTTCGGCTTGGTGGGTTGGGCAGCTACAGCTGCGCTGGCAAACAAGCCAAGCACGCTGGCAGATTGAAGAAGCATGTTGTGATCTGGAATTCCAGGCTGTGTTGTTCTCGTTTGAGTAACAAGGGAAGAGGGTTGTTGGGACGAGACCTTGGGTTTGAAAGCATATTTTCTGGTTTATATACGTTACCAACTAACCAAAATGCAAGTTAATTCGGCCTCGTAAATACGGAAACACCGGATGGCATATTTGGCGATCATCGGCACGTCGCGTCGTCGACCTGCCGTCGGAAATGACATAGTCTCTCGGTTGCAAAAGACTGCCAGTATCGACATTCAGATCAGGAAGGTCACACAGCTTTCGATGCCATGAGTATTGACCAAGTTGGCGGGTCTAAACCTTGCAGCTTACACGTCAGGATGCTCGCGCCGTAGCTTACGCCGAGCCACCTACGTGATCTTCTAAAAAATCTCCGACAAGTAGGGTCGTTGTTTTGATCTGCCGTATTACTCAAGTTATGCTTGACCCATTAATTCCGGCAGATGCTAGCCCCTGTCAAGCTAAGCCTTTGTCTGTGGATCAGCGTTACACCATCGATCTGCGTCTACCTAATCGGTGGTTCTCTTCGTAAGTAGCTTACGCCGATTGGCTAGGAATACGCATCCTCGGTCTCTCGGAAGACGCAGGAACCCGCTCCCGATTCGCCGTTTACTTTGGCTCCACAGGTAAGGTTGAACCGGGGAATTACTTACGATCATGAGATTAAACTGACACTCGGGACCCCTGCCAAGTCCCACCTTTTGGCTGTGCTACGGGCTGTCAGAGACAAAAAGTTATTCTGTTAAGGTTTTCCATCTCACTGCCGAGTTCCGTCTCTCAATGAGGCTCAGATATGACGACTCTTTGGTGGAGTGTGGATCAGCCTTTGAATACTCCCGACTTCTCGACTCTTCGGCGTATCTCTGCCAGCAATGAGGTAATGATCAGTCGACGTCATCAAACGTGAGTCAACTAAGCCACCCACTCGTATTTTAGCCTTTCTCCTATGTGCTCCCCTAGCCTTCATTCATGCAAGGTTCAGCCGCCCAATTTGAGACACTTGTCGATCGACTCGCTGCCCCTGGCTTCTAATTGACTTGCTGTTTGAGTTTGTTTTCACTGAAACCTTAGCCCCAACTTACCTGAGGCGGAGTCGCGGATCTGGCCTTTAGAATAGCCTGGACTTTAGTCATGATGATAGGCCTAGCTCTGAAGCGTTCTGGATGCTACTTGGGTCTTACACATGACGCGCGTGCAATGTAAGCGTGCCAATTCTTGACCATATAAGAGAAGTACTGGCCACATATGTATTCGCCGTTCAGCCATTCAAGGTGTAACAGAAGCGAGAAGTTGTGTTCCAGCGTCGGGTTCTTTTTTTTTTCGAGTCGTATCTGTTAGTATCGCCACGGAACATCAATGGCAAAATGCAAAGAACACCCTTTAGACGTCCCGAGTACGTATGACCCTTCAGCCTCCACAATGTCTTTAGCCATCTAGTTGATTGAGTTGATTACTAATTCTCACTCTGTTTTGAAGTCGTCGAGGAACCCATCAATGGCAACGCCGGCATCAACGCTCATGAGCTACTAATACTTCTTGCCTCAATCTTTACTCTGATTTCATGCACAACATCCGGCTATCTGATCTTTAGGCACGCGACCAACTACACCAAGCCTATGCAACAAAAGCAGTTCTGTTTGGCCCACACATAAGATCACTGAAGACATCTAATCACTAATAAGGGTCTTCTTTACAGAATCATCCGAATCCTCGCCATGGTCCCTGTTTACTCCATTGCATGCACCTTCAGCATCCCTTACTACAAGCAACATGTCTACATCGCCAGTATCTATGAGTTTTACGAGTCTCTCGTGATCGCCTCCTTCTTTATGTTGCTCTGCCAGTACCTAAATCCGGACGCCGAGGCGCTTAGACGATCTTTCGCACAAATTGAGCCGAAGCCGTGGATACAACCACTTCGGTTCTTTGTTGTACACGTGGGCAGGAACAAGACAGGGCGAACTGCCGACGGTTTAAAATTCTTCAATGTAAGCTGTTAACACTGATCACGTTGACATGCCCCTGGTCGTGTGCAACACATAACTTATGAACCTCTACTAAGCTATGAGTGCAGATAATATGGGTTGCCATCTTCCAATTCTGTCTTGTCAAATTCCTCGGAGCTCTCTTGAAATGCATCACAGAAGCTGCGGGCGTGTATTGCAAGGAGTCAAAGAGTTTTAGTCATGCAAGAATATGGGTATAGCTTGCCAGTTTGACAACTAAAGGGCACGTGAGTTGACATCTTGACAGATCCAGATAATTGAGATCCTGTCGTTGATAACAGCGATGCTCTGTTTCCTGCAATTCTACCACCAAACAAAACGGGAACTAGAACATCATCAAGCTCTCTTGAAATTCCTTGCTATCAAGCTCGTGGTTTTTCTATTCTACGTTCAGTCGGTAAGTAAATCAATCATTAGCCGTGAGACGAGTCATTGACCCAGAGCCAGTTTATCTTCAGCATTCTCACACAAGAAGGCGGGCCCCTTCAGGCATCCAAAAAGATATCTTATCCCTCCTTATCCATCGGCATACCTAACACACTCCTCTGTGCCGAGATGGCAGCGATCGCCGTCTTGCACTTGTGGGCGTACCCTTATCAAGTCTACTCTGCTGTTATCTCTATCCCTAAAAGACCCAACACCGGGGCCTTTCATGATGGCGGCCCACATTCTCTACGCTACCTTCATCCATCAGCCGAGAACTCGGATCCGGAGCATAATGACATTGCCAATTTGCTGCCCGCAAACGAAGCTTTACAGCCTTCTCAACCGCCCCCGATGCAACATCTTGGTCACCACTCTAAACTTCGCCCTTTATTAGACGCGTTGAACTTCAGTGACATTTACAAAAATGTTGGAGCAGGATGCAAATGGCTGTTTGTACAGCGACGAAGGTCATAAAGAGATACCGCCGAGGGGAATAAATAGCACAGCAGCGGGTCTTACATGAGAGGGGGTGCAAATGATCAAGCCTATCGTTTAAAAGGCAGTGCCATGAGCTTCTTTTCGGCACGTTAGGCACGGGGCAAAGAGAAGTCGAAACATACCTGAAGCAGGGTCGTAGAATCTTAATATCCAAGCATGGTACATTAGGTAAATACATTAAGGTTTCGTCATTTACAAGCAAGCAAGCTAGGATGAAATTAGGACATGGTTCTCTAGACTTAAGGAGAAACGTGCTCACCATTGAACAATCATTCCGCTCCTGAAGGAAAAATTTTAGTTCAGAGAGTAAACAAGGGAGCTGGGCCGTAGGTAAAAGTCACGCGTCAGAGGGCATCCAGAACATGTCATGCTGGTGCCAGCCGGGGCCAAAATTGGGTCCGATGAACCGTTACAAGCAACTCAAGTCGGCTTATAAGAGCCCGACGCTCCGTAAGAGACCCGACGCTCCGTCGAAGCTTAAAAGAACCGACTTGTGCAGAGGAAGCTGTGCGGGGAACCCTGGACTGCCCAACACGGTAACTACCGTTTCACACGGTCAAACTTTCATGGAGAGAAAAGAACTGCAGCGACCGAACGCAGTATCTTGGATATAAAGAGGTCATATATCCCCTACCCTTATTGCTGAAGGTCGGATATTGTGAACCACCTTGCATAAGACTCATCATCTTCCGAAGTGTTAATACTTACTCTGACTCTACTTCATTCTGCCTGACGACATCACAATGGCAGCGGTTGCGAAATCTGTCATCGTCACGGGAGCAGCATCTGGTCTGGGTAAAGCTATTGCAACTGCGTTTCTCAAGAGGGGGTCGACCGTGACTCTTGTGGATATCAACAGCGACAGCCTTCGAGATACGTCCAAGGAACTCTCGGCTCTTGGATCATGCCTGCCCATCAAAGCGAGCATTGCTGATGAAAAGGCAGTCGAGTCTGTTTTTGACAAGAGTGTAGCACACTCTGGTCAAGTTGATGCGCTCGTTAACTGCGCTGGCGTATTGGATCGCTTCGAGGGGGCCGGTGAAGTAGATCCAAATCTATGGGGCCATGTCATGAACGTCAACTGCAATGCTGTTTACCTCATGTCAAGGATGGCTGTCCGGGATTTCGTCCGAGAGGGACGACGGGATGGCCGCAAGGGCGGTGCCATCGTCAACATCTCCTCCATGGCGGGGTTGCGTGGGGGTGTATCTGGGGCAGCGTACGCTGCTAGCAAGGCGGGTGTCGTGGGCCTCACCTTGAATACCGCAGCCTATTATGCGAAGCAAGGAATACGCTACAATGCGATCTGTCCCGGTGGTATGGCAACCAACATGGCAAACAGCGCCAAGGGCGGCAATCATTCCATTTTCAACACAAATGGGTGGGACATGCTCACCAAACTCAATGACATGAATCCTGGGTTTGTCGATATCGACCGTCTAGGGAGGCTTGTGACCTTTTTATGTAGCGAGGATGGGCAAGACATTAATGGCGCTGTTATATCTGTGGATAAGGGCTGGAAGGCTATTTAATACAGCATATGCAAGGTACAATTGAGAAGTTTAATTTTGAGAAATATTTAGTCTGCTGAAATGCAATAAATGTTTGGTAGCAGAAACTACTGCTTGTTAACAATACTTAGGTTGGAATTCCGAACCGTGTTTCATAAGAATAACACCAGCCTCAACACCTGAGTTTTCCACAAACCATGACTAGAATTTAAAGAGATTTAACATTTCTCTATAGAAGTACCAGCCTTAGCTCGTTTGCATTAGCCACTACTTTCTACATGGCACCCGCTATATCGCACCTGAATAGACGTTGCTTTCCTGCTATTTCTTCAAATAGGCCAAGCCAATGACTTACCCTATACATCGCCATGGAAGTTGACTGATCTGAGATGTGGCTAATTCAAGTGTGGCTCGTCTATGAATGGGGATTCTGGCGAGTCGGAAACAATCCATATGGACGGTATCATACAAAAAGGGTCAAGATGAGATCAGGGTGGGATGTTTCTCCTATCCGTGGAAACGTGACCCATTGTTGACAGGACGCCGGAGTTTAATGCAACGCAACAATTCTTTGCTCTTTATTATTCGTCCTCTTCAAATGGATTTGGAGTCCTATGGAGGAATTGGCCAAGTGTTTGCTTATTTTTCTCAGATATAGTTTCATTGGTGCCGGTGCCGGTGCCGGTGTTGGTATTCGCGTCGGGCCCCCACCGAATGGCTTGAAAGGCAACTGGCTACGTAGCAGTGGGCTATGTGGCTAGATGAGACTGATGCTGAATAATCTGTAAGGAGTTTGGTACATCGGTATTTTGGTGTCGGGCTGGCTGAGAAGTTGGATTGATTGAAACATGGCTTGAGAAGTAAACATGGGAGTCGAGAGATCTTCTGAGCTGCGGTGACCATCGCATGCTGGCATTCTTGGCGCCCACCGCACCTGAGAAGGCGACCCAGCACTCGCTGCTCTAGTTGAATGACACACCGGTGTTGATGTGTTGTTGTCGATCCCGCCTCATCGCAAGGATGAGTCAAGGGTGGTGTCAAAGTAGGGTGCGCGTTGTTGGCCCAAATTGGTTGCTGAGAAAATTTCTAAAGATGTAAAAAGGATAAAGAATGGACATCAGGGGCGTAGTAGGTAGTCGTCGCCCAATGAATAGCGCGGAAAACGTCCAACTCGCAGCATGTCGACCAGCGGCGAGTCAAGTCCAGTGCGTGTGTGTGCCTTGTCAAGTTTGCATGACATGGTGACTTGCTTTGTAGATGCTCGCTGCTGACCATCCATAGTAGATTAGGGAACGAGGTGAGGATGGATAAGCAAGGGTGGAAAGGATCGGACAACCTCTGTCAGAAGTCTAGCTGAGCTACCGCCAAACGTTCGAAGCCAGAGAGCCAAACGAGTAGGCCAAGAGGGCGGAGTAGCAGGCAGGAAAAGAAAACACGAGGTTGGTGTACCCGTAAGATTTCGGCATATTAGTGCGCCAGCGACCAATCCACATACACCTACCTCAGGGGGCTTATGTGTTTCGACCTTCATCCCCATGCGCCATGTTACGTACCGCCATGTCCAATAGATCTCAATGTAGATGTGGCATACCCTGCGTCATCCTTGTTGAAGATGAGGTGGATTTTGATTGATTCGCAGCGAGGATACTATGCGCACTTTGACAACACCACTTCACGTCTTGTCGCTTTCTGTTTACAGTTGGACCCCAGCCAATGGGGCTGGGATCAAGCCATTAGCCCTGTATCATTCTGCGGTCGCCTTTATATGCATCGGTCGGCCTCACTTGCCCTGGTAGCGTCCCGTCACCGTAAAGGGTAACGTAGACTGACGAGGCATACGGCCGTGGCATCCACGGCGGGCGCACCGTCGAGTTAGCAGCGTGGGGTCGCAGAGTGGTAGCTGATGTTATGCGGAAAAAATTGGGATAAGAGACAAGAGACAACATTTCCTGCGGATCTCGTAAATTCCAGAACTGGCATTACACCAGACCAGGTCTGAGCACCTTGTCGCTGGCCCCTGAATGTTCCCCCCTACAAACTCGGCAGAGTGAAAGCATGTCTTCACCAAGAATTCACTGGAGAGTTCATGAACCATGAAATACCGGTGACCAATGCATTTGTATGTACCCTCGCTCAACCTGTTATACCCCTACCGTCTTGCTAGCCTACACGCGAACCATCCATCACAAAGTGCCGACACATGTTTCTTTGCTCCACCTGGGGCTCGTGGTTCTACTTTCAAGTAGACAGACATGCTCTTCCGTGACTAGAACTGCTGGAGTGCCCAGGCTTTTCCGGAAGTGCTGTCACCGTCAAATAATTTTCTGATTTCGTCATAATTCTTCAATCTGTAGAACCTGCTTCTCAACGCATCAACCGTTCTGGGTCCCCACTTGGCCTCATAACCCTGCTGTATCTGGCACCAAGTCTCTCCTAGGATTTTCCTTTCCACAATGAACTTATCGTATTCGAGAAGAGAGTTCAAGTTCATCTCCATGTCCGAAGATGTGGCTCTGCATTGTCTCTTGTATCGTGGCGGTGCTGATGAAGATGCAGACTGCGCCAGTCGGTCAGTTTCACTGATGGCTGGGAATGAGTTGAACGTGTCTGGCAGACTCGGCGCAGTCGATCGTGCGTAGGGGTAAGGAGGTGTCTCGGATTGGGATGGGCATATTTGCGAAGGCCACATCTCGCCTGCCGAACTTAAGTTGTCTGTGGACAAGCTGAAAGAATGACTGCCGATCACGTCCGTACTGTCTTGGGAGGTAGTCGTGATATCTGCCGGCGCAAGACAACCTGGTTTGGTGATATCGGGCTGCTGTTGCTTATTGTCGAGCAACGGATAACTGCAGGTATCATGGGAAGTGTTGGCGTTGTCCATTAGGCGTGACATACTCGTGGATGAACATGAACCTGACAGATCTGGGTCACAGTGACTCAGTCAGTAGGGTCTTTGAGAGTTTATAAGTAGCTCCTCAGACAGTTTAACGTGCCTGTTACCGACTCGCTATGTAACTTGTCTGCCACCATAACAGCTTCCTCAGATGTGCAGCCCTTTGCCCCAGCCACTTTAAATGTACTTTGGGCGTAATAAGATAGGCGGTCGTTGCACCGATGATCTACAAAGATAAACAACTCTCAAGGCTCAGCAATCCGGCCGCATCCCACATGCCATTGGCCGAGCCGCTGATCAAACCAATGGAAGCGAACGTAACCTCAGTGATCCCTCAGTCGACGTGCGACTCTACGAGGCAACGGGACGCTTGAAAAGAGGCACCAGTAATCGCGAAGACGGACCAATCCAACTTGGCACTGTCAACTCCTCTTCCTCCGTCTTGTATCGTTCCACCTTCCACGGTCTCCCCCCAAGAATACCAAGCGGTGTCTTTAAGTGTAATCTTGAAGTCACGGGTATTGTTGAAAACTGTGGTTTGTAGGTGTAAATAAAAGAATCTGTGAATTTTAGCGGCATGTGGCGCATTCGTCAATGTCTGCCTAACATCCCTGCATGTAACTTTTAGAGAACTATATACAGGGATGATAATAAGCAATAGCACTGGATGTAGGACACTGCTCGAAGACCCAATATCTTCTATCTAGTCGCAGACACATGACAAGTGAAACAGTGTGATGGTGGGGGAAAAGCGACATTTTCTCCACACTAGCCTCGCCCAGCTTCCGCGTCTTAAAACACAGAAGCCAACGACCCCTGCTGACATTTTTTAAAAAATTGTCAGCAGGGGTTCGTCAGAGCCCATGCGCCCATCACTGTTGGACACTGATTGTGGGGCACAGACTCCCTCTTGTGGTGGATGTAGAAGATAAAAAAAGGTCAAAAAAGAACTTGCTGTAGATGGCAGGCAATACTCTCGCACAGGTTACCCGTAATCCAAGCCGCTCTCGCCTTACATTTGACGTGTTTCAAGAGTTCCAAGTCACATGGCTTGAGACCGGGGGGAGTATTCGCAGATGCGGGACGTGTCTGTGTTAATGAAGAGCTAAAAGGGGTCGGTCGAGAGGTCAGCCAAAGTACTCAGTGGATGTCTGAGGCACCTCGCAACATTTACAAGGCTGCAGCCCCGTGGCACCAGATCTCCGTGAAAGACGGTTGTATACGACTAGAGGACCTCCGCTCATGGAACTTGGCTTCTCTACTAGTTGCCTAGGTTCACGCACCTATGGCCCCCTAATTAACTCCCTTCTTTAAGAAGTACCTAGCCAGAGTCGCGATCTTATCCAGCTGGTCAATGCGAGAGCCCTCGTTCTGCCGTAAGTTCTCCGCGACCGCATTAAACGTGTCCCAAACCTCGATATACTTATTATCCGTATTCCGATTAGTTCCAATCCAGCTCAGCGCATACTTCATCTGGTTACGGTCTCGTATCTTGATCAGGTCATCTTTCCTGATGGCAATGCTCGGGTCGAGCTGCTTCGCCTCATTGGTGTAGAACACGCCCAGCCTGACACACTCGATGATGAGTGCGGCTAGACCTGCTGCAAGGGCGTTGGCGACCGAGCTGCCTGAGTGAGCATCAAACATCTGCAGATCCGTGTCGTATCCGTCGCCGCCACGGTCCATCACAACCTGGTGGCCCGGGAAAATAAAGTCTAGTTCGTGGGCGTCGCCGACTGTATCGAGCATGCTCCCGGTGGCCTTGGCTGCGCCGATCCTGAAGCTGGCATGGTTACTTCCGTGTGGGTACGTGAGGTCGGCTGACTTTCCCTGGTCGCTGGCTGCGCAGAATAAGAGGACACCCTGGTTATTTATAGCATTGTGGATGGCGTCGTCGAACTGTTTCTTCTTATCTCCTGTTGGGGGCTTGATTGTCCATGACATGCATATGATCTGGGACCCCCTTTCTGCTGCGTAGTCGATGGCCTAGGCACTGTTAGAAATCGGGAACCGGGCCGGGAGGGCTTGGATGGATTCAGCTTACCTTGACTGCGCTGTCTGGGTTGATCTGAAGTTTCTTTGAGTTTTCAACGCTGAACGTCTGCAGCTTGATGACGTGGATGACAGCACTCGGACAGATCTTGTGAATTAGCCTCGCCATTAGCGTCCCATGACCGGAGGACGAGTCCCAGTATGGCGATACGCGCCAAGTAGAGCCCTCTTGATAGTAGTTGAAACTCTTGCCCGGGAACTTGCCCCCCTTCGTATCACTGAGGTCAGGGCGTGTAATGTCGGCCCCGTCGTCGATGAGGGCTACCTCGACAGGTTGTAGAGACGGGTCCGTGATTCTGTCCCTGAGAGCTGAAATCTGTCTGAAATGCTCGGCAAAGTTTTCCATGCACTGGATCCATTTGTGTGGATCTACCGATCGCTCTGGACGGTTAGGCTGGGTTTCTATTGCCTCGCCTCGTACTATCCGTCGACCGCCACCAGTTTTTGGGCGGTTCACTGTGGGCTTAGGTCTACCAGCGGGCCATGACTCGTGCAGGCGTACCTCGAAGGCATCGAGATTCTGTTGAGTTCTTTCAGCGGACTCAAGTCCCTGCAATGAATGAAGTTAGCGAGAGCGCAGGAGTCGCGGCTTGCGTTCGCGGGCTAGATAGATATATACCTCATGCTGGATCAAATGGATCACTTCCAATGTTGGTATCAGAGCTAGGCCCTCCTTCTCTGACCATGATCGAAGGACAGAGTTCCTGCCACTCCATTGGAGATAGACTTCGCGTAGTTGGCTGCCGATCTTGGAGAGGGAAATTGGGTCTAGATCTAGTCGTCGCCAGTCGAGAATCTCAACATTCTATGCGTATTCAGTATAGGGCCCTTGTTGGCTCCGGTTACGAGACATACAAAGGGCAGTAACGCCTTTTCAATCGCCTCATCACTATGTGACGGAGTCTTTAAATCATCAACTATCACCTATTCATCCCATTAGTCATGAAAAAGGCCTCGCTGCTCATGAGTTTACCTTGATGATGCGACTGACGCCTCTTTGTCCTAACCACTCAAAAAAGAACGTCATGTCCTTGTGCGAGTCAGCTAATGTCCAAGTAGTACACAAATTTCTCATTCTCACTTCTTTGCCTTGATGCCTCACATCTGGTGGTTCTCCATTGCCCTCAAGCTCAATTTGCGGAAACGCGACGTACTGTAGCGCCTTATCAAACCGTAGATGGCTGAAATGTTTCCGGAAGTCGGCCCTGCTGAGCTTCTTGGGCGGGCCAAAGTCAAACCAAAGCTCCCTGTCTGTGTCGTATGTCAACGACTTGTACGAAAAAGTAGATAATTTTGTTGTTCCTTGCAACCACGCGTAGAAAACGGCTAAAAGAGGAAAGGAAAGTACATACTTGTCTCGCCTTGCAAGTGCAAGCAGCTGGCCGCATTCTCTGGGCCCTGGGTTCGCAAGTACAGTAACTTAAGTAGTTTACTAATCTCTGCAGCCGCCTCGTCTCTCTCCTTTTCCTTCAACCTTTCTTTCTGAGCAAGTACATCAGCGGTATCTGGCCGGGCTGATGTTGTTAGGATCGCCCCAGTTTTAGCGTAGCCAACCGGTGTCAGGGCCGGAGACTGTACAGGAGTCACCGTGTCCTGTGGTGTGGCAGCGATCGAGCTTCTCCGCTTCAAAGTTGGATCGCCCTTGTCTTTGGGCAGTGGTGGCGGCCCCATGCTTGTCTTGTCTGAAGTCGATTTTTCTGCTTTGGAGGTAAGCTTCTTTGCCTCCTGCTTTGGGTCTATTCGCTTTTCTTGATCTTGGTCTGACTTTCTTTGTGCTCCGCCGTTGGTTTCTTGGTTCCCGGTTTGGGCTGGCCTTCTGTATTGAATCTCTACCTTCCTTCTCGCCTCGGCCCTTTTTCGACTCTGCTGGTGATATTGGTATACCGAAAGGGCCCTATTGGAGCCAGACGTGGCCTGGATCGGGATTTCCAACGCAGCAGGCCCCCAGTGCAGCAAGTCCTCGACTACACCGACTTGAGTCTTGCAGCCTCGTTCATATTCGACAGCTAGATGCAGAGGCGTCCGGCCCTTGGAATCTGTAGTAGAGAACATTTTCTCAGGTACAAAACTGCACAGGGTTTTGACGATCATTGGCCTAGACTCCTCCTTGTCAAAGACAGAAGTTAAAGCCGCATGCAAACACGTAGGTTCACGATCACTGCCCGTAAACTCACACTCGCTGAGAAGAGGAGTTTTGAAGCGTTGTCGTGTCTCTGGCTTCATGTTCTTGCATACTGAGTGGCTGAACATGTCGTTTCGAGACAGGAGCGCAGCCGTGAGTGGAGTGCGCTTCATGCTATCCATTGAGCCCATCAAGTGCGGTGGCAGTCGGAGAATGGCTCGTGCCATCAACCATTGCAGGCTAATGGATGGCTTGCGTTTGAAGTCGTGTCTGTAGTCGTAGTAGGCCAGATGGTGAAGGAAGTTCTGCCCTTCCCAGGTGCTCTTCTTCCATTCCTCTAACCTGGCGGTGACAAAGTCCATTTGGTGCTCTTTTTTAGCCTTTTCGCTCAAACTCGGGTTGAGGAGCCTGATGGATAGACCGCGCGCGTCCTCGATGTCTTGATCAAACTTGGCCTTGACATGGTCTTCATCGAAGCCGGGAGCGGCGCTGGCGGACGGGAGGAACTCATCCTCATCCAGGTCAATGTCGCTCTCATAATCATATGCCGTTGGTACTCGCCGGAGCCCGCCTGAAGCGTGATGGCTGGGATCTATCGTCATGTTGAAAGTCAATGAAGGTAGTTGCAGTCCTGGAGACGAAGCGACGAGGCTGCCGAGTGAGCAAATGGCTACGGTTGGATGGGAGGATGGGGCTCAAGTGGAACGTTTGTCAGCCGTATATGAGCTGTCATCCACTTGGCCTCTCGATGATTGGCTGTCTAGCCGCCCTTAAGATTGGAGGGCCGAGCCGTGCCGCACGCTACACCAAACTCGGAATGGCATCCCCTCTATCAGGCTGCCTCGGGAAGTACCTTACAAGTAACCGTTACTCAGGCGTCTCTGTTGCGAGGGGCGGTGCAATGCTGGACTGTATATCATCTTGGGTCGGAACGGCGATTTTGAATTAAACACCTACTGCGATCAGAGCCCACATCACAAAGGCATCAAAAGTCGATTGACAATGGCAGAGCCTCAAAATGATGAATACGAGGATGGACCGCTTCTATCCCTTGAGGCGCCCTTAGGAGACCTAGCCATTGGCGAAGACGACACCTTTCGCACTGAAAATGTTTCGAGCGAGGACTGGGAAAGGCGCAACATCATTGAGCGCACCCGCGGCAATATTCATACTCGAGTCGAGTTGCTCGATGTTACCCATGGAACCTACGACGAGAACGGCGATGAAGCAACTCTCATGGTCTTTCGCTTCCGCTTCGACCCTCAAAAGAACTCCCGGCGAGTCATCCGAGCCCGCGTCGAGATCAAGTTCCTTGATAAGGACGGCTCAACTCCCATTGTTGAAGCTATCGCACCAGAAGAGAGATGGTCTGTGGTGCCGACGACGGATATTGAATCGACAACGCGCGGCGCGGAGGTAAAC
Organism: Fusarium sp. JS1030; assembly: GCA_000966855.1. NCBI lineage: Eukaryota > Fungi > Ascomycota > Sordariomycetes > Hypocreales > Nectriaceae > Fusarium > Fusarium sp. JS1030. Next base: position 417,593 of record JWIW01000020.1, on the reverse strand, counting down.
CTGGGTGCGTCGGGCGTACCATTTCTCCAGGCTGGTGCGACAGCGACCTTTGAGAGGACGGTCAGCAGGGATATCAGCGACGCGACTATAGTGTCAGGAAGCATTAATCTCGGGAAATGGAAGAACTCGGGCGACCCAACAGTCGCAGTATGGAACCTCCAGGAGAATGCGCGCCGCCAGTCGGGCATCCCGGACTCGGTAACAGTGGCGATTCTGCTGCGTCGATGGGATAGCGAGCCCTTCAAAGCCAAGGTCAAGTTGGAGGCCGATTTTGATTGGGCGACGGGACTGGAGCGCAAGTTTGCAAAGATACCCTTGGACGATCCCATCTTGTTCAACCCTAAAGCGACAGGGAGGGTGCCTAAGAAGGGGAGGTCCTACGGTGTGGATAACCTGGCCAGCGTTGACTTGAGCAAATTGTGCAGCGTGAGGTTTGGTGTTGAGGCACCATTTGTTACTAAATGAGGACTGCACGTAATTTGCTAACTTAGTTAGTAATGAAAAGACAACCCGCTCGCCACTCAACCACTAGGAAGAGCTTGGGGTCCTGGGTACATGCTCAATACAAGGACGCAACCGAAGTCCTAAGTCCCACTTTACTCAGCCCCGTCCGTATTAGGCACCTACTCCGCCCAGGTTTCCACAGCTGACCCTCGCGGCTTGATGCGTAGATTCGGGGCCTCGCTCTACCAAACATTCCGAGTTGGACTGACTTGGCTAGAGGCTACTCATCATGGCTTCAATCGAAGCCCCCGAGAGGGAGAAGCCGGCCCTGGACACCGATGCTACGGAACAGAAGGCTACGCTTGATGAACAAGACCACGAGCAATCACACAATCATAACAAGACCATAGACCTTCGTCCTCAGGGTCCGAAGGACAACAGCTATGGCCTGAACGTGATTGAAAACGGGGTTCCATCTGCCGCATCCGATGATGGCTCTGGCAACGAACCACAGACCATTGCCTATGAGTGAGTCTTAATAGAGACACTCCCGACACACACTAACACTCTCACCATCAAGTGTCGTCACTGTCCATGACATCAACTCTGACGGCTCAGGCTCATGGACCAAGAACCATGGCACAACGTGGCTCAACGAGGCGTTTTCTGGCGCTACGGACAAGAAGGGACGTATCATGAGTTACCGTTACGACACAGCTATCGAGACTGGAAGGTTCTACACACCAGACGGTGTTTACGAGGAGGCTGAAGCGCTGTTGAAAGCCCTTCAAGAGCTCCGGACGCCAGACATCAGAGTTTGTCTTGTTTCAATACCAAGTTTCCTGCTCCGACTAATGAACGGGTAGGAGGCAAGACGGCCTATTTACTTCTTTTCTCACGACATGGGAGGAACAATTGTCAAAGCGGTAAGAGACACTGGACACTTGGGTGACCAATCATCTGATGATTGTAATGCGTTACAGGCGCTATTTATAGCTACACGAGACGAAGCCAGATACGCCGACATCTTGCACTCGACACGTGCTATGGTAAGAGCTCCGAGGGTATACTTAAACTCTCTATTTCGTTAACTCGATTATGACGGCAGTACTTCTTCGGCTATCCCCACAGGTATCCGTCTCTTGACGTTTTGGAGGAGGCGGTGCTACGTCTGCTGGTTCAAGAGGAGGGCCGCTGGTCTGGCGACACAATCTGGTACGCAAAACACCTCGCTCAAACTGTGATCGAAGTGAACGATGCGTTTCTCCAGACTCAGATGCTTACTCAGGCCAATTTCGTCAATGTGGTTTCCACCCTACCGGACGTAGCAAAACAGGTTTGTGTATCACAACGCCCAGCCTATGGGTTGTTAACTCGAAGGCTATGGTGGGCTGATGGTAGCGTGATAGGTCTTTCCCCTCTCCATGTCATCTATGGGGACTCCTTTGGAGAGGCTAGTGAAGATGGAGAAGGCCCATTACCACTTAACCATTGGATTTGAGGAATCAGATGAACCGCATCCCATTAATGGCATTGCGGATGAAGACTGGCTAAGTAAGAAAATTGCTTATTTCGGAATATTCACTAATCATCTCTGCAGCGGGAGACCTGACTGGCGAGCTACACCTGACCCTTCGTAAGCTGCTCAACCAGGCGTCGCCGGTATTTCCGTACCGGTCAATTGATACATGCTGGCACCACAAAGATCTCCTGGAGCTGCCCAAATTGAAGGACGATCTCATCGTACATATGCGATGTCCTTATGGAGCAGCAGAAGTGGCTGAGAAAGCCAGCTTCTACCTCGATAACAACAGACGTGAGAAATTCCAGCCGTTACTCCACATGAAATTCGATGCGCACGATGTCCGGTTCAACAACTGCGAAGCCATGCTCGGCACGTTTCTCACACGGATTCTGTGTAGCAGGCTGGAGAGTAGTAAACACCTTGTGAAAGGAAATATGGAAAGTCTTGCTAGAACCAAAACCCTAACGCTCGTCGGTCTTTATTACGACTGGGAGATGTTCAGGAGCTGCACCAGTAAGTTGTAGCAAAATTCTTAGTCAGGCCTGACTTACGCGCAAGCAGACTTCAAGGACAGCATCCACGTACTCGGGTGCTTCGATGAGTGTGACGGCTCAGCACTCGAGTTTCTTTCACATATCAAACAATACCTTCTCAGAAGAGAAAGTGGTCTGAAAATACTGATTGTCACTACAAAGGGAAGCCCCAACGATGAACGCATTGCATCGTCCCTGTCCGAGCTTCCTTCAAAGTTCCTTAGAAGCATAGAATATTGCCCTGAGAAGCAGCCTGCATATGAAGTGGACTTACAAGTCTCAAGGCTTGCCCAGGAGCGCCTGGAGTATCTTTGGACCGGCCAACACCGTGATATCCGGCAACTGCTCACCACCTGCGCAGATGATCATGAGTTATGTGAAATCACCATCGAATGGCTTAGAATAGCCAAGGAACCACGCACGAGTATCTCCACTCTTCTCGGTCAGACCCTCACTCCCGGCCGGGTGTTTGCGACCGTCTTGGAGGAAATATCTGAACGCCGCAGGCCATGGGCAAAAAGGCTGCTCTCATGGATCCTCGCCTGCCGGAGACCTTTGAGAATCGACGAGTTCTGCTCAGTGTCCGTGGATACATGGCTTCGACTAGCAGAGGAAAAGAACCAACCGGGACCAAACCACGTTTCTCGACACCAAGTTGCTGATGTTCTGCGGTATTTTGGTGGACTGCTTCAGATCGAAAACGGAGAGATCAGATTCAAACATCCTGCCACACGTTCTTGGCTCATCAGCCAGCCCGTCGCTGACGATGAAGGAGCTTGGTACCGACACAAAACTGACATTGCTCGCCACGAGGAAGTCTTGCAGACATGTATTGATCACCTGCGTGATAAAGCCGAAGATGCAGAGGCTTGGGCACGTCGGCTTCCTTATGCAATCGAATTCTGGCCCACGCATTGGCAGCTGGTCAATGGCCTCGAGAGACACGGGACTGACTTGTTCGACAACGAGCCAATATTCCAGCGCTGGGCAAACGCATTCATCAACTCACCCACCCCTTTTCTGAAGCCTCTCCCTGACCACACCAGGCCCCTTCCTGTTGCAGCTCATCTGGGTCTCGTAGAGGTCGTGGAATCACTTTTGGAAAAGTACCCAGATAACGTCGAGCTACGCGGGCAAGCCTTGATCGAAGCTGCCAGAGCCGGCCAGACTACTGTCATTCGGCTCCTTATGGATTCACATCCACTTGACCTGGACTTTTCTGACGAGTATTTGCACGAAGCTATGAGGCTAGTTGGGTATTCAGGTAATCACGAGGCATTCAAGGAATTGGTCAACAGGATACCAGAGCCGCCGTACCCCATTCCTGTGCGTAAGACCGAGACAGAAGATCTCACGAACGGAAACGAGCCTAGGGAGGATGAACAGCTGGGCAAGTCGATCGAGCCAAGAGATGAAACTACAAGCGAAAAGTGCGACGCGGAAAACACCGAGGCCCAAGACAGAACTGAGGGCACTCAAGACGGAGAGCATAACTCCAACCCATTTCGATGGCTCGCAGTACCGCTGTACTGGGCCGCGGTGCGAGGGCTGGAGGACGTCATCGTGAAGCTGCTCTCGCTGGGAGCAGAACTCAACCCTCCAACAGGTACGATCCCAGAGGGTTCCTACGCCCTCCAAACAGCAGCGTGTCACTCCCACACCGGCTGTGTCAAGCTACTTATCGATGCCGGTGCAATCTTGACAGCCAGAGATAGTGGCGGATCTACCACGTTGCATGCGGCTACGAATTGGGCCACTGGTGAGACTGTCAAGCTCTTACTTGGGAGTGGAGTTCCCATAAATGACAAGAGCACTGAGCCCGAGTTGATGGCTCTGAGCATGGCTGCCGACTGGGGCGCCTGGGGAGCACTCGAGGCCATCCTCTCACACAGAGACCACCGCGAGTACTTTATCGAGGAGCCGGAAGGTCATCCCGTTGACTTTGCCGTCAAAAAAGAGAACAAGAGGTGCCTAGAGCTACTTCTTAGCCACGGGCTGAATCCGAACATCCCCAATACGGATAACACGACGCCGCTAAAGGGGGCGGTCGAGAGCGGAAGGATTGACATCTGCCGCGTGCTACTGGATAACAATGCTAACCCCGATCTAGCACCTGACGGTATCTATCCACCTCTCATCCAGGCAATTGCCGGCAATAGCCTTGATATAGTCAAGCTGCTCGTCGAACGTGGGGCTAGCATTGAGAAGACCGAGACGCCAGGGGAGGGATGGCTACGCACACCATGTTTGTCTCTGCCCGAGTTTAGGAAGTGCGTATGCTAATTGCCGATAGTGCACGTGGCCGTTGACTGGGAAAGGTCTGAGATCGTTGAGTATCTTCTGCAGGAGGGAGCAAATCCCAACGTGCGGGACTCGGACGGCTGGCCTGCGATATGTAGCGCTGCCCAGAGTGGCAGCACGAACATTGTGCGTTTGCTTGCAGAAGCAAAGGCTGATTTAGACGCGACATTTCTAGACCCAGAATTGACGCCTCTGCACGCAGCCGTCTCTTATCCTGAGACCGCCCGTGTTCTTGTCCAGCATGGTGCCGACATTCACAAGGTTTCTACCAACTCGCGCACTCCCTTGGACGTTGCCATCTTTGAAAACAAACCTGAGAGTGTTCAGATTCTACTCGAAGAGCCCAAGACCAAACCTGACCTCAGCCTGGGCAACACCCAAGAGGAGATACGAGGAGCAGTCATAGCTGGGTATACAGAAGTTGTGGGAGCACTGCTCGAGGCTGGAGCCGACGTCAACATTGTCGACGAAGAGAATCAGTCCCTCCTCTGTCTTGCCATAAAGCATTCGCCAGCGGATGATATGGTTCGCACGATTCTTGAATACGGCCCCGACCTGGAAGTCAGCGACCACAAGCAAAACACGGCCCTCCATTGTATCAGCAGCGTGACAAGCCTTGAGACGGTTCGGCGTGTCGTCAACGCTGGTGGAAGGCTGGATGCCCTGAATGGCAGTAGGATCACACCTCTTATTTGTGCCATTAGAGCTGGGCTTGAGGATGTCGTCTTTTATATGCTCAAGAAGAAGGCCACTCTACTTGGTCTCCAGGTCACACCGTTGGATCAGACAGGCACAGCGCTTCACGAAGCGTGTAGATATGGGTCATTGGGCATAGTTCAATCGTTGATTGAACATGGCATGGATGTCAACTTTTGTTGCGAAGGAATCTACGGAACCCCACTCATCTCGACTACCCTCCGGCCGGCCATTTCAGAATCCCATCCAGGAAGTGCACTGATAGAGTTACTTATTGAGAAGGGAGCTGACCCTACCGTTTCGGCTGGCTCATTTGGATACTCCATCATCTCGGCCTGTCTGGCCTGTCCTGCGCATGTCATCCAGGAACTTCTCAACTCCAAGGTCTCTGTTGATGTGTCGGACCCGTTGGGTCGCAAGCCGGTCCACATGGCGTGCTACAATTCTCTTGAGGTTCTGAATCTTTTGGATATTCCCGATTCAGAATTTGCTATTAGAGATCTAGTTGGACGAGTTCCACTGCACTATGCTGTTATGAGCGAAGACGTTGGCTTGGTAGAGGAGGTACTAGCGCGCTCTGAACGAGCTGGCCTCAATATTGATGTTGAGGACCATGACGGATGGACACCGCTTCTCTGGGCTGCACGAGCCTCACGGATCTGGACCCGCGCGATCGTGGCCCATAGTTTCACGTCTGATGTGGCCTCGTTTCTTCTGAGCAGAGGTGCTAACCCTACAGCCAAGGGCCAGGGACTCTACCGAGACTGGACGGTTCGTCAAGTGGCTTATTATCACCATGCCGATAAGTATGTAATTATTTGTTTCCTCTTCCGCTTTATGCTTTTCTAACCTTCTCATGTAGTTCCTATTCCCTCGATGATCTAGGCCAAGGATCAGAAGAGAAGACCTCCCAACCTAGGAGGCGAGGCAAGATGGCAGAGTTCCGAGGAAATGAAACTTTCTTCTGCCATTGTTGCTTGCTTGAAAGCCCCGGGGTTCATTTCAAGTGCTCACTATGCTTCGATTACAGTCTATGCTACAAGTGCTATAGGTCGAGACTCAAGATCCACCCTTCTCATTCGTTTATCGAACTGGGCGGCGAATGGGATGAAGACGTCGAGCCGCAGGAAGAGGTTCAAGACATGCTGGCGGTTGCTGACCCCGAGATACTCGCTGGCTCAGAAGGGGAGACTCCCGCTAATGAGTTTGATGATGAGATTATAGGGTAGGATGTAGGTGTTAGGGTTGCACCGGCTGTACAATAGTTTCGCGCCTGGTGATGTGAGGACGCGATAACGAATCTCAATTTCGCACGTCCACGCTAATAACATTTGGAGTGTGTAAACTATGAAGAAGAGTCATTAATCAAGTCGAACCAATACGAGATATCTGTAGAGGTTGTTTTTCCACGCTTAACATCTAAGCTTGCCTCAGGACCCCATCCAAGACATATATCAACCATGAAGACAATTGAAGCCATACGGCCATTGAAATTTGGCTGTACATGTAGTAACCAAATCACTGATCATCCTCCAAGTCAAGCATCTTGAGACTAGCAGTCCATAAACCGTCCTCGGTGGCCGGGTCGTAAGCCTGGGGCGCGTACCCCGGACCGCCGACGTACATCTCTCCTGAAACGAGCTCTGATTCAGACACATCCTCGAGGTATTTGCTGCCCTTACCTTCTAATTCCTTGGCCACGGCGGCCCATACGGTGGTAGCTGCTCCTTGATTGGGGCTTCTAAGCATACGTTGGACCTCTGCGGTAGACATGATTTGTTCGGCTCCTGTTCTAACCAAGGGGTCGTTGGACAAGATTGACAAGTACTGTGACTTGCTCACAGCTGGAAAAATTGTCAGGACAGTTATTGCGAAGGTCCGTCCCTAGAATCTTGGCTTGGGATAATTTTAATCGTCCCCTCTCCAAGGGGCTCCGCATTTCCGACTCGCCGACAGCTCTCCCGACCACCAACCCGGTCATGGTGCCATCCCTGCCACCAGGTCAACACAATCCTGCTTTGGATGTGCAACGGCAAAGCGGGCGTGTGATAAGCAGAAGCCTGCCTGCCAACGGTGTACCGAAAAGGGTGCCAGTTGCCAGTATGCAACGACTCGGAGGTGCTTATGTACACGGCCACCATCTGCCCGACGGGCCAGCCTTAGTGCACGCATGTACCTAGATCCTCAAAGGGCGCAAGGCTCAGTAAACCTGACTCGGCGTATCAATACGCCCATCAGCAACGGTGTGACGGACCTATTGACTTCGAAATCTGGCACAGCCAACTCAGCCACCTCCAGGCTTTGGTTCCTCGAGCTAGAGACATAGGCCATTGAGAACAGGGGTACAGTCACATGTCGCTTCATCCCTGGGCATGTGCAAGATTCCCTAAAACTCGAGGGCTGGACTAAGAGTCTCGAGAGTTGGCCACGTCAATGGGCCGGCGAGGGTAACTACCTATGTATCCACAGGTAGCTTGACCATGACGCATGTCTGCCTCCATGCCTACAAGACGCATTGGCAACACTCAGGTAATTGCCAGTCTCGAGGTATGAGAGTTTGTTTTGGGCTGCCGTAACTAAAGCCTGAGGAAACCAGAAGAGGGGATCCAAGCCTAGCACGAAGTGCTATACTCTTTCTTTAAAGCACCAGGTAAGAAATTGGATAGAGGGCGACCAGAGATCAAATGCTGTCGTCTGTACTCAGGCATCATCTGTCCATTTATTCTTTGACCTGAGCAGCTCATAAATCTTGGTGTTAATGACGACGGCCCACATGCCTCGGTTCGCGGGTGTGACCCGCGACAACAATTTCTCCTGGCTGGTCGCGTCCATTCCGGAGTGCCGTGTTCACCACAGCGTCAACCCTTATGACCACTTCAAACAGTGTAGAGAGATTAAAACTATGTATCAAGAGCGTAGAGACTATTTGTGAAAGTTCCGACTGTGTATAAAGAGTATATATACAAAGAATGAAAAGAGTATTGCCTCCGGGCCCGGCATCTTCCCAGGTTCCGCCAAGTCTACGGAGTACACATTCGGAGATAACGGCATGATCCCACCCCGAAGAATAGAGTTAAGTCTTTGCGTATGCTTCATGCACCAGACCCGGAGTTAACAGTCATTACTACAAATGCCGAAAGGAGTTCATTCTCTCTATGTTGAGCAAACATTAAAATCAGCGTCTACCCATATAGTTTCCAAAGTTTTCAACCTTCTCCCTATCACAACTCCTCATACAGAAGGTCTAACTCTATCCAGTTTCCTTGCCAATTAAACATAGAAGATGCCGTCTCTCTCTACGCGCCCGCTCGGCCGTAACGGCCCTCAGGTTCCACGCATGGGCCTCGGTCTCATGGGTATCAGTATGGCCTATGGGCCCGCAAAGCCGGATGCGGAACGTATTGCTCTACTGGATAAGGCTCATGAGCTAGGTGAATGGTTTTGGGACTCGGGTAGGTGGACCAAATTCACTCTAGAATGCGCTTCTGTTAACCGCAATGAAAACTAGCCGACATGTATGGTGACTCCGAGGAACTCATCGGTCGTTGGTTTAAAGCCAACCCTGAAAAGCGCAACGACATATTCCTCGCAACAAAGTTTGCGAACAGGATATTTCCAGACGGATCGTTCACTGTCAACTCTACCCCGGAGTACTGCAAAGACGCCTGCGCTCTGTCTCTAAAACGGCTTGGCGTAGACCACATCGACCTGTATTACTGTCATCGTCTTGACCAGAAAACACCTATCGAAAAGACGGTGCAGGCCATGAAGGAGCTCAAAGAAGAGGGCAAGATCAAGTACCTAGGCCTGAGCGAAGTCAGTGCAGAGTCACTGCGACGCGCTCATAAGGTGCATCCGATTTCCGCAGTGCAGGTAGAATACTCGCCCTTTGCGCTCGACATTGAATCCCCACAGACCAAACTCCTCGAGGTGGCCCGGGAGCTCGGAATTGCGATTGTAGCGTACTCTCCTCTTGGCCGCGGCATTCTCACTGGAAGCATCAGATCGCGCAAGGATCTGTCGCCAGACGACAGTCGCCTGTATCTTCCTCGATTCAGCGAGGAGAATTTTCCCAAGAATCTTGAGATAGTAGACACGATTGCCGCGATTGCGAAGAAGCGAAACGCGGCACCGTCACAGCTCACCCTAGCCTGGCTCCTAGCAAACGGCGACGACATTTTCCCCATTCCGGGGACTACAAGGCAGGAGAGACTTGAAGAGAACCTGGCAAGTTTGGAGATCCAGCTTACTCAGGAGGAAGAGAAGATCATTAGGGAGGTGTGTGAGAAGGCAGTGGTTGCTGGGGAGCGATACCCAGAGGCGATGATGGGAAGGTGTTTTGCGGATACTCCTGCGCTGGAGAATTGAGCAAGTCATGCCATAGCCCCAATATCAAGGATAATACAAAGGTTGAAACAGTGGGGAAATAGCTGTAATTCATCTCACTTCCCTTCAGCGCAGTCCGATAGCTTTGGAAGATCTCTCATCCCTTCATCGTACATCCTGCCCCTACTTGCTAGTAATCTATACTCTCTAGAATTCCATCGTAAATCCCTGGTCGTCTTGTTAGCCTCTTCTTTCGATTCTTTGGATAGGCGTACTTACTCGCTACATCTGGAACGATATACTTCTCGTATGACAGGCCCGTGTGTGTGGTCCAGCCTGCCACTCTCTTTACTGGGGATTTGAGCTGCAAGAAGCTATGCTCCTGGATCGTCGCTGCGATTTCCGCTCCAACTCTAAAATTGACTATACTTTCGTGTACGACCATAGCACGTCTAGTTCTACCTACACTCTCCAATACAGCTTGCCGATCCCAGGGGTAAACAGTGCGAAGATCGATAAGTTCTATCTTTATTCCAGGGCGATCGTTCTCGGCAGCCTCAATTGCAGCAGCACATGTATATAGTGGTCGCCCATAAGAAATGATCGTGAGGTCCTTTCCGGGCCTGATCGTCTCGGCTTTGCTTAGTGGAAGAGTATAGCTCTCGTCTGGGACCTCTTCAACGGCTATGCGATAGAGGATTTTGGGTTCCATAAAGATCACTGGGTCGTCCGATTCAAGGATCGCAGAGAGCAGGAGGCCTTTGGCTTGCGAGGGTGATCGCGGTACCACAATGCGGAAACCAGGGATGTGACAGAAGAGGCTCTCTGGGGACTGAGTGTGATATCTGCTTCTGTTAGCAATTCACACGGCACTCTAGCACCAACTTGCACTTACAGAGCACCGTGTCCAACACCACCACAAGGCATTCGGATAACAAGACCAGAGAGATTGGTTCCCGTCGTGCCCTCTCGGTATCGAAACTTGCAGGCTTCGTTTACGATCTGGTCAAAGGCCGGAAACACGTAGTCCGCAAACTGAATTTCAACGACCGGCTTCATGCCCTCAGCTGCAGCACCGATTGCTGATCCCACAATGCCCTGTTCCGTCAAGGGTGTATTAAACACTCTCTTGTCTCCAAACTCCTCCTGGAGGCCACCGGTGCAGCGAAAGACACCACCAAAAGCAACATCTTCGCCAAAGCAAAGAACTTTGTCTGACGTTCCGAGAGCGGTCCGTAGGGCAGAGTTGACAGATTGGAAGAGGTTCAAGCGCGTTGAAGAACCACCGACGGGAAGCCCCGGTGTGTTGCGAAGGGACTCTCGAGTGTGATGAAGCAGAGGTGTCTTGGAGAAATCAATTGGGACATTCAGACGACGTTTGGCCGCTGAGGCCGTCGCCGAGGAATAAGCCCGGAGTTTCTGTATGGAGCGTATGTTAGGCATAGGGTGTTTAACGATCATTCGACCCTCGAAGATTCATGGTAGATCATGGCTACCGACAGAAAGTGCACGTCTTACAAGGCTCAGAAATAGCCGTGGATAAGAGTATGTTTTCTTGGAAAACCTTGCGCCGCGCCTATCCGGGATCTGTGTTCTAGGCCGGTGTTAAGCTCGCCGACGGCTGCCAGGGCCGAGGCTTCTATCGCACTGATAGCCGGAGACATAACGGGATTGCAAAGTCAGATAATCTCAATGTTTCCTTGACGAGAGAAGTGATTGGATGGCGACAACGAACACCGTTAAACTCACCGAAAGAGGAAATGCCGATGAGGACTAGGGTGTTAGTAAATAATTCTTAGTAAGTTTCCCGGGTCCCGCAATGACTAACACAGAACCAGTCATTTTGGCGGGCCGAAGACAGGGGCCATCCTTATCGAGTGGTGCAAGGGTGATCTCGGATAGTCCACCCGAAGCCTTCGTAACTTGTTACTAACTTCCGTAACTTCCGTTGAGTCAGTAAGTCAGGCTTGACTGTGACTGAGCCTGCAACATTTGCCTAAACCGTTGACTTTCCAAAGCTGGTGGTCTGTCAAGAGTACGTAGGTGGTGTCAAAGCTCGGGTGGCTTTCTTCCCTGGCCACACAACGCCCTAGCCACAGCTGTCAAGATCAGGTTACCCTAGATACTGGGGAGAATTTGGCATTATGAGCCTCTGTGCAATCCAGTCTACTCTAAATGTACTGGACAACTAGTAGAATATCGCAAGCTACATGGCCTGATAAAAAATTCTTCAAGTTGAATGTCGACGGAGCGTGAATCAAAGAAAAGCCCATCTAGGAAAGAAACAACCTTACAACCCTGATTGTCTAATGCCTCTTAATAAGACTTGTAGACATCGAAAAAGTTCCCCGTCCCTATTTTAGATGCTAAGCATCAGTTTAAAAAGGGCACAAACGGAATCATCATGAGTTCTCTTCGTGGGAATCGGTTGATTAAGTGTCATAGAGAAATTCGAGAGTTCAGTTAACATGGTAAAAGACAGTGGGGGACACAACTCGACAATCAAGAAGGAGGTGAGATTTGTCTAGCTAGAGGCACATCAGCCTGTAGGCAGTGTCTGGAATATATAAATAGCCATAGCAGTGTCGCATTTACCACTATAACAGACACAATACGCAGGTTTATCAGTAAAAAGGTTCACCAGGTTAAAGAAGATGATGGTGCCAATATGAGCCTATAGGTCCAGCGATGATTATGGTTTTCTTGGCTAGCTGATTCGGCGATACTCGGATGATTCCTGTCATGTATGATTATTCGGTGTTATTTGCTCATCATCATTATCATTGCATCAGCTGTCACTGGTCCAGCATCCCTGAAATGCTTATCCTCATGCCTGGGTGGGTTGGAGAGGGCTTAGGTCTTGGGGTCTCGTTTCTTTCCTCCGCACGTCTATCTTTATGTAATTTCCGCGTACGTAATGACTGTCTGGGATTCAGCTACCTCCTTATCCTACCCCAGATCTTGCCAAATCCTCTTACCCCACGGGGTTGAGCGGTCCCGGGATTGCCGAAGATAACGCCATGCCTCCGTGATTGGATCGGCGTCAAGGCTGTTTTGAGATTCTCCTATCTCTCATCCGCACCACGCCAGATACCAGTCGACAGATTGCTACCTATGTGGCCAAAGCTTTTGCAGCATGCATATAAGTTTGGTTGGCATGGCTATGTGGCCAGGTGATGTCACTTGAGCTCCTAACTGAGAAACTGGTGTTCTAAAGCTGTTAAAGTCTGCACCTGTTCTTTAATCTCTTTTAAGTTACCTTGGCCGGCCTGCTCCCCAAGTGTACCTCGATCAGCGGTATGCCACAAGTCTCGATGACTCCCACCGAGAAGGATATGGTGAAGCCCGATTTTGATCGGGATATCGAGCCCAACAATGGCCTTGCGTTGGCACCCTCGCAGGTTGGCGAGTGTCAAGAAACTGTCACTCACGATGCCATTTTCGGGGACATGAACGAGGACGGACCCAACTATCGCAGCGTAAATTCCCCCCTCATGCACCTCATGCACCTGTAGTAACAACTTCTAGGTCGGATGGCTCGGAACCGTTGCGATTATGATGAAGACGCAGATAGGGCTCGGCGTTCTTTCTATCCCTGCCGTTTTCGATACCCTCGGAATCGTGCCTGGGGTCATCTGCCTGTGTGCTGTGTCCGGCATTACAACTTGGTCTGACTACATCGTCGGCGTCTTCAAGCTTCGCCACCCGGAGGTTTATAGCCTCGATGATGCAGGTTTCTTGATGTTTGGCCGTATTGGACGGGAAGTTCTCGGTGTTTCATTCTGCCTTTGTGGGTCTCTGCAATCGATATTGGAAATCGAATGCTAATATTTCTTGTAGTTTTCATCTTCGTTGCTGGGTCTGGAATGTTAAGCATCTCTATCGGCTTAAACGCTCTATCGACCCACGGCGCATGCACCGCTATCTTTGTCGCCGTTGCCGCTATCATCGGTTTCCTATTCGCAAGCATCCGGACTCTAGATCGTATCAAGTGGCTTGCATGGCTTGGGTTGACCTGTATTCTTGCTTCGAGTAAGTCAACTCCACCTAGATGAATGTCATCTCTAATTCTTCAAGTTTTTGTCGTCACCGTTGCCGTCGGGGTTCAGGACCTGCCCGCCAATGCTCCTCAAGAACGCCCTTGGGAGTCAGATTTCAAAATCAGCAACAAACCTACCTTCACTGAAGGCATCTCGGCAGTATCTGCGCTCGTATTTGCCTATGCTTGTACACCGGCTCTCTTCTCCATCCAGTCCGAAATGCGAGAACCGCGTCACTTCACCCGGGCATTAATGGTATCTCAGGGCATTGTGACCATGGTCTATATTGCTATTGGCTGCGTGGTGTATTATTTCTGCGGATCCTATGTCGCCACTCCAGCTCTCGGCTCAGCAGGTGTGACTATCAAGAAGATTTCTTATGGCCTTGCCCTACCTGGGCTGGTTGCGACCACTACGCTTGTGATTCATGTAAGATAGCGTATGGTTTTTCAAGATCTTTGCTAACGTCTTAGTTTGCGGCCAAATACACCTTCGTACGCATTCTCCGCGGGTCTGACCATCTTTCTTCAAACAGCGCCATCCATTGGGGGACCTGGCTCAGCTGCACCTTCGGGACTACAATCATCGCCTATCTTATCGCAAGTGGCATTCCAGTCTTCGGGGGTCTCGTCTCACTAATTGAATCCTTACTCGGTACATTAATGTCCTTCCAGCCCATGGGTTGTATGTGGCTATATGATAATTGGAGTGATGGGAAGAAGAGCCCAACAGTGCAGTGGGGTTTAATGGTCGCCTGGAGTGTCTTTGTGGTCGTCTCAGGGACATTCCTGATGGTTGGTGGCACTTACGGCTCAGTTGTTGGTATAATTGACTCGTATAAGGCTTCGGGAGGCTCGGCTGCCTGGTCTTGTGCCGACAACTCGAACTCGGTATAGAGCCCAGGGGTATAGTCAACCAGCCAGATTGTCCTGCTGAGCACCAGCTCTGGGGTTCAAGACTATGGCAAGGGGCATGTAAGAATCAGATTCTAGTTATCAATTACATTCTATCCAATTCATACTTGCGGCTTTTGGTACGCAATATCCGACCGTATGCAAATAACCGGGGGGTGGCGGCCCTTGGCATCCCGCCATTCAAATTAGCATATCCAATCGCACAGAGCGAGTCCAAATGCAATGGCTTATTTCGTGCTTCATAATTTCTGCCTTTACTTGGTGGAGCATTCAGAGCCCACTGTCACGACAAGCTCACACTGGCGTCTGTAGATCCCGATATGGTAACAAGCAAGAGCTAGCAGGCTGCAGGTGCCCATTCGGTCCAATCTGGGGTCGGTTAACTTATGATGGCTTTGGCCTCCGTCCAAGTTAGGGCATTAAAATGATTGGCGGATTGCTATAGTGCTTAACTCCCTCTCTATTGCTGAGTACAAAACACTGTGGTTTCTCTAATCTTACGTGAACCGAGGGGAGCATACTAGCGAAAAGATAAAGTATTCAAATTATCTGTTCATGTTCGTCTGGAATACTCTTATTGCTTAGGTGGAAATTCTCCATCTTGTACCTCTTGGGAAAATGTCTGCAGAGCCTGAACACTCATGCTTCCAATGTTAGCGTAGCGCTTGTGCCATCTGTCCGCCACACGTTAGATTCGAGACACTTTCTTCAACTCCATGTAGGATGATATTCAGCGCTTACTCGGGGAATAACGACTTTTGGAACCCAAGAATCTCAGACTGCAGAACGATCTGGCCGCTGCACTTCGGGCCGGAGCTACTCCAAGCATCAGCACTATCAGGATGAACCGACACTCCAAGCTACACGACTAAACTGTGTTACGAAAAAGGACACGACTGGTATATCTTACCCTATGCCAATCGTCGGAATCTTTATTTCTCGAGTGATGTTAGCAGCAGTTTCAGCCGCGACTGCTTCTATGACGACGGCAACGGCACCGGCGTCTTGGACGCTCCTTGCATCGGCAAGGATACTGACAGAGCCATCGTAATTACTGGCATTTGATGAGTCGAGATCTCTTTGTAATGTTAGACCAATATGCCCAATGACAGGGATTCCTGATCTGGAGATGGCTCGGATGGTAGGGCTCATCTCCGAGCCACCTTCAAGTTTGACCCCGTGCGCTCCGCCTTCTTTGATAAGCCTGATGGCAGACTCGATAGCTATAGATTGATTAGCAATGATTTCAAGACCCAGCCACCAGAATTGTGTATGATCAATCCATCCACGGCTTCTCGCAGCCACAGCAAGAAGACAGAATAAGACGGAAATGGGAGAGATAAAATGGAGCCTGGAAAGAATATGAATGTAAGAGGTATGAGTTTACCATGTTCAGTGGACTTTTCATAGGCCCCTAGGGGTAGATCGGCGAGTACAAAACCAGTTCTGAAAGCCCGCGTCACCGCCCTCGTATGGTGAACCATCTCATCCAAAGTGACAGGTTTCGTGTCCTGGTGCCCCAGGGCGACAATTCCCAGGCTGTCTCCCACTAGTACTAGATCAATCCCAGCTGTTTCAGCAATTAACCCACTGGGATAGTCCCAGGCAGTCACCGCGACAATCTTCCGCTTCGCTGCAATTGCGCGAAGCCTGGCTAGAGCGGTAGTCATCTTTGAGATATTCGATATCAAGACGGTGGGGCGGAGAGGCCGAGGCAGTGAACTGGGGGCTTGATAGGATTGATACCGACGCTGTGCGAATTATCCTGACTTGTTAAGGTTCATATTTATGGATGCCTAGGTTTGTGACATTTGATCTTAGTCAGTTGATATTAGTCACAGCATGCACGACCCCACAAGTTCGAATGCGGACGACGTCTCGCCTATTCGTTGCTCACAATGATCTGTAGGCGCTGGTATGGGAAGGAGGTAAATTAGAGCCATGTTCATCATGTTGGGCAAGCTTATGTGATAAGATCAACCACCACTGCAGCGAAAAGTGCCTGGCGTAACGGCTGCCGTTCAGCAAGGGATGAGCCAAAACTCTCGAGTCATGTATCAGCACGTTTCAATCGTAGATGATAGCCAGAGAAGATATTTGTGGTGATCTAGAGTCTATATGCTTCTCCTGTAGTACGAGTTCCTTTCACAAGTGGCTATTCCCAGAACCCTTCTTCCTCGCTATGCATTCAATCTCAACATCAGTGCCCAATGGAAGCTCCTTAACTCCAACACATGTTCTTGCCTGAATTCAGGTAAACAAAGTTGGACTCGCGTCAGTTTGTAGATGAAGAATGCTTACCGGCTTCATCCCTGGAAAGAATGACACATATTCCTCGTTCATCGCCGAGAAGTCATTCATGTTTGTCAGGTAGACATTGGTCTTGATAACGTCTTCCAAACTGGAGCCAGACGATCGCAGCACGGCACTGAGATTATGAAAAATCTGTTTCTAATGGGCAGTTTTGTAAGCAATGGCACGGTGATAGCTTTATTATTCAAGGGGTTACAAACCGTTCTATCACCGATTGACCCTTGGATCATTGTCCCCGTCTTTGGGTCAATGGCTACTTGTCCCGAGCAGAACACCAAGTCGCCAAAAGTGATGGCTTGCGACAGGAAAGGGGGTGGAACGGGCGCGTCGGCCGATAAAACGGATTTGGTGGCCATGGGAGCAAGATCTTGTTTGTTGGGGCAGGAGAAGGGAAGCTCAAGTTCCGGCTATGCACAGAGAATCACACTCGTTCTTCTTCTCCTCTTTCTTTTCCCTGTGAGAACAGTTTTTGATTTTTGTCATGCCTGGTCTATTCGCTTAGTAACTTTAGTTTGATAACCACTCGTCGCCCACTTCCACGTAAGAACCATTTAGTCACTCATGAGCACACACACACCGATATCCGATCCAGTTGTCAGGCGTGGGGCTCTGCAGTTGATACCATGTCATCGGAGCTCGCCGCTCAAAAATGGGTCCAAGTCGCATATTCCGGCAGATAGCAATTATAAACTATTAGATTATCTATTCATTGCAAGATGAGGGCATTTCAGCTCCCGGAGACGATCTACCAGAGCTCACCTCTAATTCTATTGTCAGATTACACCCATTCGTAATGGCGTCCAAAACCGATCAGCGGCTAATCCTTAGCCTCGATGACATCAAGGCGGCTGTAGCAGAAAAACTCTCTTCTACTGCCAGAGGTAAGGCCTCGCGATCTGTGGCGAGAGAGTCTCTCAAGCCAACATCTGGCTAACTCATTCTGCAGAGTTCTTCGAGGCTGGTTCAACCAATCAGATCACTGTCCTAGAAAACACGACAGCATACTCCAAGTACCGCCTTCGACCCCGAGTTCTTGTCGATGTTTCCAAAGCAGACACGTCGACGACCCTGTTCGGGCAAAAGATACCTTTTCCTCTATGCGTATCACCAGCTGGAATTCAGGCCATGGCACATCCGGACGGAGAATTAGCTACGAGCCGGGCGTGTGCTAAGCGCGGCGTGCACATGGGTGTTTCTTCCTTCTCCAACTACGCCGTTGAAGACATCCGCGCCGCCGGGCTGGCCGCTGTTGGGCCTGATGTCGGCCCGTTGCACCACGTCATGCAGTTGTATAGCATGCAAGATCGTGCAGCCCAGTTGCGCATCATTAAGCGGGCCGAAAAGGCTGGTTGCACTGCCATCTTCCTTACAGCAGATAGCCCAGTACTTGGTGTCAGGTATTTCTCGTTCCCGGCTCTGGCCCAAGCGTACTCATTCACTTCCTCTAACGCCGTGGCTTCAGGTACAGTGAGGTTCGGAACGACTTCAGAATTCCAGAAGGTCTTGCATTGCCTATGCTTGAGAGGACGTCCGAAGCTATCCGCGCTCAAACTCACGATGACGGTTTTACCTCGTTCAATTCGGACTCGCATTCCTGGGCTGAGGAGATTCCCTGGCTACGGAGCGTAACTAAAATGCAGATCTAGATCAAGGGTATTTTGACTGCAGAAGACGTACAGGTTGCCATCCAGTACGGTTGCGACGGCGTTATTGTCAGTAATCACGGCGGTAGACAACTTGATGAGACACCAGCCACCATCGATGCGCTTCCCGAGTGTGTCAAAGCAGCTAATGGTAAGATCGACCATCCAACAAGCGGTTTGCTCCGTCGAGGGCAAGCTGCTCCCACAATGACAGAGAACCGATTGATAGCATGACAACCCAATGCTAATACAGCCAGGTAAAATTGACGTCCACATTGACGGCGGAATCCGCAGCGGCACAGAAATATTCAAGGCACTGGCTCTTGGGGCTAAATGTGTGTGGATTGGCCGGCCGATGATCTGGGGACTCGCCGTAAGTAACTGACCTTAGCCACACAGATCAAAAGGGAAGATGCTAATGAGGTGCCTCAGTACGACGGCGAAGCAGGTGTGACGAAAACGCTAGACATTCTCTACGCCGAGTTCAAAAGGTGTATGCAGTTATGCGGCTGCAATAGTGTCGCTGAAATAACTCCTGCATCGCTTGGTATTGTTTCAAAGGACGGACCTCTCGCGAAACTGTAGCTGCTGTTCAATAGACTGGGGTGAAAATTATGGTACTTATCCCTTGGTGAAGAAACTGAAGGCCTCCCGAGTCCTCGGAGCTACCATATGCACAAAAAAAGTCGAGGATACAGGCTGAGTCGGAGAATATTGCAAGGACCAATCCAGAATATACCGTTCAAGCTTGCTTGAGTCAGTACCAAATATTATTACATATTCCGGCTACTTTGGTCCGCATCCATCACACCCATCGACCTTTCTTCCACAACTCCAGTAGCACGAGTCAGCATACTCTTCCTATCCTCGGCAGGAATCTCGTCCCACGTTCTGGTATCCCTCCGTCAGAGGGGTGTTGCAGATAGCGTTGACGCACCACTCGGCGACATTCTGGTAAATAAACCTGGTCTCGCTCTTTGGCAAGGCGGTGCCAGGCAGCTTTGTCTGAACCTTGGGTGCAATGGGATTACCCGAAGCCACTATATCAACACCAGGGTCATATAATTCTGGGTATTGGATAAATAGGCTCGGGTCTAGCTTGAAGCGCGGAACGCCGTCGTCTAGACCTAGAACCCTGAAAGCCTCCCGCGCATATTGCTGTGCAAATAAACATTCAATATTCGGGGCAGGAAGGAAGAAAGGGAAATTACCACCGTCGAGCTCGGATAGAAGAGCTGGATCCGAATCTTGACTGATAGCGTCGTTATTACCATTGCCATCTTCCTCAAAGGCGGATATCAAGTCCCAAATTCGGATGTAGCCTCGACCAATTTGACCGAGGACGAGATCGTCGGCGTCAACCTCAACTACATACGAGGTTGCGATATCAAATATAACCTGATCCAGGTAAGGATTGGCAGAATGCAAAAGTATGAGTTTATCTCTAATGGTTGGGAACGGCATCCAATCGATGGCGGAGGGATATTTTTCGACAAGCTGGAGGGCGGAAGGCCTGTAGTTTGCGTGGAGACGCGAGTAGGCGGCACGAGAATGACTCATTTGCCAGAGCAAGAGATCGGTGACATTATCCTGGAACTTCGTTGCCGTGTACCAAGTCAGGGCGGCGGGTCGGTTAAGACTATGAAAAAGGGACAGCATGACGGTGGTCGATAGACGAAGCTCATCCCTGTCATCAGAATATTAGCGTGTGTACGCCGGAAGAGGATGATGTCACTTGCGCTGTCAGAGCTTTTGACCGCAATTGGCTCGCTGATTGCCATTTCCTGGCTAGACAAGATTGGATTATGTGCATGTGGTCGGAGACGGAGGAATTCGTTTCGGCAATGCCTCGGTTTATGCTGTCGACGCGATCTTGGAAGCTAGCAGGACCCATCTGATATTCATGCGTCCAGACGCCAGGTAAGCTTCTCATGTTCGTATATTTGCCTAGAAGGTATGGTATGTCGACCTCCAGCGGCACTTCGTAACCTCCAGCTTCTGAGGCAATACCAGGTGAGGTTTGTATCGCTGGCTCGTTTATCCCGCAATTGGCCGTTGCGACGACGTCGGGTAGAGGTGGAGGGAAGAGTAGCCCATCGTCGTTGGTTGATTCTGGTCCTGGATATTCGTTGCCGCTCGGCATGGTGGTGCTGATTGTTCCTGGAAGATCTTGAGTGGACGCTTCTTCTCGCGGCGTCGCGGGACCGTTGATAGCCTGATAGTCATCCTCCTTATCTGACGAAGGGCCAGGCAACACATTGTCGTTCGAGATGTTCGCGTTGGCTCTCCTTGACGGGTTTCGAGTGGACGGTTCATTTCGCGCCGCGGCGCTGTCGGCGGAGTGATGGTCATGCTCCTTATCTGACGCGCTCGGCAACGTGTCTTCGGGAGTTGGTAAATCAA
Organism: Fusarium sp. JS1030; assembly: GCA_000966855.1. NCBI lineage: Eukaryota > Fungi > Ascomycota > Sordariomycetes > Hypocreales > Nectriaceae > Fusarium > Fusarium sp. JS1030. The sequence goes on along the minus strand of JWIW01000020.1, from coordinate 396,455 downwards.
CCGCCGACCCTTGCGATATCTGGCTCATGATTGAAGCAGAAAGCGACTTCAAGGTAACTTGAACACTTTCCAGCTTGTTAAAGGTTGCTGTCAGTTGAGTTCGCAGGGCGGCATTGTCCTTCTCGAGCTGTGCAATCTGCTCATTGTCGGTATTGCCCCGGATTTCGAGGCGCCGCTCCAGATCCTTGATGTAGGCGCTTTGTCGTTTTCGAAAAGCTGCTTGCGACAATCGGTTCCGTAGTCTGTGAGAAATTGTCAGTCTACCAGCAACTGAAGCGGCGTGGTCGGTTGCTGCTCACCTCTTTTGGGAGATGTCGGAGGATGAGGGATCGATACACGATGCGTCCGACATTTTGGCAGGTGGTCCGAGTGTTTGAGTGAAAACAAATGATGTCGACCAGGGATTGTTAATAAGAAGGCTCACTCCACTTATCAGAGGCTCCTTGAGTGGCAATCTGCGGGTAAGCAAAGCTAGGACAAGGGCGAGCGATCGATCCAGAGAACCGTGCCAGAGCGCTAGAGTTTAGAGCTTGCGGATGACAGTCAGAGACAGGGCTTAACAGCAATTCCTAGTAGCGTGACCAGGTCCACAAATTACATAAATAAATTCAGTGTGCCATGTTGACTTGTGCTGCTCTCCGACTCACGGACGTTGTCTACGTTGGACGAATCGCTTCCAACAAACAAGCCGTTCCCTTGACAAAGTACAGCACTCAGTCATGGTTTTGGGGTCTGGGATATCGGCTCAGTTACAACCAGGCCCGAGCAGGGATGTAATCCTGTTGCTTTAATTCGCTCACCCAGGTTGTAGTAGGGCACAAACAAGTTGCCACCAAAGTCTGCGCATTAGCTGATAGTGGCCTAGCCGTGGGGCCATCATTGAGTGGATGGTCGTCTCCGTGCAACTGGGGATGCTCCACTGTTTAGGCCGACTCGAACCCGGAGATTCGGCCGGAGATAACCAAGAATGAACGTTGATTCGCCCGAAGGAGAAGCGGGTCCTTGCCAAACTGTCGCTCGTTATGTCAGAGAGAGGGTATGGAGCTCATGATAGAGTCTGTCCGATACCTCTCAGTCGGCCACGATTCAGTCAGTCATTCTACTTGATGTCTTTCCGTTGACTTATCAAAGCCCCTCTCCGGTCCCGGTTACAAAAATTTCAGCTGGCAGTTAAGTGCGGCGAGAAGTGCCGTCATAGTCACTAAGCCGAGGAATTCATGTTGTTAACTATCTTGATTGCAATGGACATCCTCTTGTATCTAGACTCTCGGCATGTTCAGTCTTCCCCCATCTAGTCGCGAATTTGGATTCTCCTGCCATGAGCTGCTGCATCCACCATGCCGGTAAATTTCGGTTGGCTGTTTGTCGAGGTCCGACATTCCTTTCAAGCTGCAGTCTGGCCGCCCAAAGGAAGATGGCCACTCTTCAATCTACAAAAACAGCATGGTGAGTCAATCTTCTTGGTAACATACGAATTGTTCGCTGTATTGACTAACATGACGTGAGGAAATATAGCCCTAGTGCTTTGAGCACTCGACACGCACTGGATAGATCGAAAAACATTGAAAGTGCCGCCGCCCTACCCTATAGCAAGCCGGAAAATGCAGCAGACAAATCGTACGGCTAGTCCCGGCTGTATGTTGATCTTGCGCTGACAACTGTTGCATAGGTTCCTTGGCATGACAGGTGGACAAGTCTTTCTGGAGATGATGAGGAGGCAAGGCGTGAAACACATTTGTGCGTCCTCTGGTGAACTCGTCTAAACAATCCTAGAGGCAAAGTACTAACAGTTATCACAGTTGGCCATCCCACTTTACCCATTCTAGCGGGTTTCAGTCAAAATCGCATCCCAAACATCGACATAATACCCCCGAAGCACGAACAAGGCGCTGGCCATATGGCAGAGGGCTATGCTCGAGCTTCAGGCAAGCCCGGTGTCGTCTTCATCTCATCAGGCCACGGGCTCACCAATATGATCACCCCTATACAAGACGCCCTATCTGATGGGACACCAATGGTCGTATTCTTTGAACAGGACTCTGATGTTGGGTCGAATGGTTTCCTCGAAACCGATGTTACTGGCATTACTAGAGCATGTACCAAGTGGAGCACCATGGTTCAAACGATCGAAGAGTTGCCAAGGAAAATAAACGAGGCCTTCGAAATTGCGACGAGTGGTCGCCCGGGCCCTGTTCTCGTTAATCTGCGAGGTACTAGTCGAGGCATCATGCAGAAAGCCACCCCTACTCGCCCTTCGCTTCCCGGTTTATCTGGCGTCACCTCGCAAGTCGCTCTTCAACTGACAAGAAGCCATATTGAAGCCACGCTTCAAAGAGTCGCGCAGATGATCAACAAAGCACAGAAGCCTGTGATTTATGCTGGCCAGGGTGTTATTCTATCTGAAGGAGGCCCGGCACTCTTGCGCGAGTTGTCTGAAAAATGCGCCATTCCTGTCACCACGACCCTTCAAGGCTTAGGGGCATATGATGAGCTGGATGACAAGGCTCTTCATATGCTTGGCATGCATGGCACAGCATATGCCAACATGGCCATGCAAGAAGCTGACGTCATCATCACCTTGGGTGCCCGGTTCGATGATCGGATTACCATGAATATTGCAAAATTCGCACAACGGGCTTGTGGTCCCTGTCATCCGCAACGTCCAGGACCACTCCATCATATCGCTAGCAGCTGAAATCAAACGTCTTGGAAAGTCAGCTAGGGAAGGGAAACTATCTCCTGGCGATATGGCTGGAGTCACTCTTGTGGTGAGCAACATTGGTAGCATCGGGGGACACATTGTCAGTCCAATTATCCTAGATCCTACAGTCATGATTCTAGGCATTGGAAAGTCCCAATACGTTCCAGTATTTGAAACTGATGAAGCTGGAAATGAGAGAATCGTCAAAGAAGAGCAGATAGTTTTGAGCTGGAGTGCCGATCACCGTGTGTTGGATGGTGCTACAGTTTCAAGGTGTGCACAAAGGCTAACGTACTGGTTGGAAAATCCGGCCATGTTAGGGTTAAACCTGAGATAGATAGTTAGACACTATGGAGTGGGGGGTGGGCTATTAAGAAGCGACATACTATGCAATAAATTGTTAAGTCTCATCAAGATCACAAGGCAATATATTTCTTTTGTCGACTACGTGAAGCGCATAAATATCGGGTTCCCCAATTCGCGCACCAATACGACTACTGACCCCATGATAGCAATCTCCTGACGATACTCTGGCGGCAACCACACCTTCCTCTTAGTACCCTCAACCAACCAGTCGCCATCCTTACTCAATCCATAGCCGCAATAGGTCGGCTCTTGAGAAGCTCCAGGCCTTTCTTTCACAGACTTAAGGGCGAGATTCAAATCCAAGACACCGCACTTGACATATAGTCGGAGGTTATGAGTGAGCATAGCGAAAACATCTCGTTGGCGATCGACAATGTCTGGGTGAAATGGGAGATCAATCATCTGAAAACATGCCCCAGCGTTGATGTCCCATAGGCTGAACCCCTTTTCGAACGTAAACGATGCAAGACAATTATTATCCGCGAAAAAGGCGATAGGAAAAGCCGAACGGAGTAAAAGTTTGCATAGCAAGACTTCTGTGTTCAGGTCCCAAATCTCCATGTCCTCGGCCAAGACTATGGCAATTAACTCGGAGTTTGTCGACAAAATAAGTCGATTGACATAAGACCTTGTTCGGATCTCATTCTTGCAAGTGAACGGTGTCGTAGAAATGTCCCAAACTTCAACATTGCGTTCTGAATGCAAGGCTAAATGGTTACCATCTCCAGAAAATACAAGACCGGAGGGTTTGCCGCTGATCTGTTGAGCCAAGAAGCTCCGGGTAGACATGTCCCATATCTTAACTCTTGAACATCCGTCGAAGGCCAGTGCGAGCCAGTGGCCATTTGGAGAGAAGACGAGTTCCGTGACACCCTCGAATGTGTGGTTGCAATTGCCTTCGGTTGTGTCCCAGACCTTGGTTGTTCCTCCCATGTAGATAGACAGAAGGTACCCGCTGTTCGGTGAGAAGACGATTGCCTTGATTGTGCTCGACCGAAAAGTCTGCCCCTCGGAATCAGGTTCCTCAGAATTCTCGAGGGTGTGGATGCAAGTCCCGGTGATCGGGTCCCAGAGGATGACTGTGTCACGACGTCGTATCGATGCAAGATACTGGCCATCATTAGAAAAGACCAGCCCGCTGACTACATCGCCACAAACGTCAGGATCCTCTGCGTCTGTAATGCTCCTTAAATCCCAGACCTTGAAAATGACAGGCACGGGCATGCTAGTTATTTCTCTTGAGATTTCAGCAAGCACCTGGCGATCCGCAAAGTAAGCCAAAGACAGAATATCCCTGTAGCGGTGGTATAAAGTCTGCACACAAGCCCCTGTGCTGTCCCATATCTTGATTGTCCCACCAACCGAGGATGACGCTAGAGACCTGCCCTCTCCCAGAGAAATAATCGATTCGACCTGGCGTTGCTTATGTATAATTTGCACGCAACCACCAGTAACCAGATCCCAGATCTGAATCGTATCGCCGTACCTGGTAGCTGAGGCGAGGCAGCCTTCCGGGAGGAATGCCACCGGCCGTGCCCCATAGCGGCCACCTATCACTTTTTTTTTGGGCTTGCCATCTGGCAGGCGTTTTTCGCACTTACCACTGGCCATATTCCACACCATGATCCTTTCAAAGCCGGCACATACCGCCAAGTATAAGCCATCTGTTGAGAATGTCAGATAGGTTATCTCTCTCTTGTGGCCACTAAACGTTCGTACGCCGCGGCTTAGCGAAAGATCCCATAGCCGGACTATACCATCCCTTGAACCTATTGCCAACAACCTGCCATCTGGAGAGAAGATGACTTGTTTGGGGTAGTCTTCGTGACCTAGGAGTCTATGAATCAAAGATCCAGAGTCGGTATTCCGTACTTCGACTCCCCCATCACCACAGCCGACTGCAATTTGTTCATCATCTGGTGAGAACTCAATACATGCAACCCAACTTTGAACCGCAATTGAACGGATATAGCGACTCGAAGCAAAATCCCAGATACTGATGGTGTCAGACTCGAAGCGAACGGCAGCCAGTCGACCACTAGACGACAACGCGACCGTGTAAGCATCAGTAGGAATATTCACTGTTTGAATGCAAGGGTCCCAGCGTGTTCCCAATGCAGGTTTCGACAGGATCCAGTTTGGCTCTTCATGCTCGAACAGCTTCCGAATTAGACTACCGGTCGGGCTGAATATGAGTGCCGAGACATAAACTTGGAGAGGGGCAATTTTGATAATCTGTTCATGGGACAGCATGAATCGCCGCGCATCTTGTGCAATGTCGGCTAGCCCATCAACATTTGTATTGAGCTGTGCAAATGTCAGGTTTTCTTACAGAACCAATGGATGGAGGTACTTACCAGAATTGTGTCAAGCGTTTCGATTCTTTGAGCTACCTCTGCCACCATGCGTTGTAGGCCGAGAGCTTCCAGCCAGTATAGGAACTTGGTTGTGATAAATGAGTGGACGGATTCGTCGTCTGACCTAGCCTTAATTTCGTTGCACTGGTCCAAGTGGTCAATCCAGTAAACGCAGGCGTATTCCAGACCTAATAGCGGGTCGGGGTCCGGTCGTGAAATATCGTCAACAAGAACTCCAGGGGCCTCTAGGCCGTAAGGGTCCCGCCGAAGCACCTCCAGGGCTTCCAATGACTGGTTGAAGACCAAACGATGCTGCTCGGCGATACCAAAAGGGAATATTCGGGTTTCACCCTCTTTTGTTAAGAAGTCTTGGGCCGATTGGTGAACGAAGTAGATCAAGTTATCCTGAATAGTCAAAAAAGAGCCACATTCTCCGATTATATCCTTCAACTGTTCAAAGTTGAATTTTTTAGCCTCTGGAATAAGTGCCTGGAGCTCGTTGACTGATAGGGATCGGTAAACAACACAAGAAATTGCGAGGATCCGTTGGCAAATAGGCCGCAGGTCTGAGGTGAGGATCTGCTCCAGCATCCGCGTGTAGATGCCGTGTAATCCCGATCCTAGGGAGTCGATGATTTCGACAGCTTGCCAATTCTTGATGATGGGGCGTGCCAGCTCCTTGCACACTAAAGCCACCCATAGAAATGTGTCGTTAGCGTTGAGAAGAAGCTTTTCCAAGACAGCGTTTTTGGTATGGTCATCATACTGCTGCTTGCGTGCTAGCTCACCCACTTTATGTTGAATGAATATTCTGACAGCCTGGGACACAGAATCTCTATTCAACTCCAGTGAAACGTAGGCTTTGTGAGCGGGCTGGAGTTGTGTTTCGATCACGGGCCAGTTTCGGCTAGAGATAATCCATTTGGCGGGAAATGAAACAGAAGACTCAACGATAAGTTCAATAAGTTCTTCCCGGTCGACCAGGTCCTCTTTAAGCTCGCCAGAGCACTCATCGAGAGCATCAACAACAAAGACAGCGCCCTTAAGGCAAGACTTTTGTAGTATCTTTTCAAATATGGTTTTCAGGGTGAATGAGTCCTCGAGGGACTTCTGTCCTTCAATATCATATGTCGCTCGGACGCATGCCATTGCCTCGGGATATCGTCTACAGAGGAGCCACAGGAGACCGCGGAGCACCGACGCTGTGGTTCGGAGATGGTCTTGTGTTGCTTCGCAGAAGAAGTAGAAAACGGGGAGTGAGTATTCTTTTTCAAGCTCGTCGATGATTCCACAGAGAAGCATTGTCTTGCCCTTACCAGGATCGCCCTTGATCCAGAGCAGCCGATTGCCTGGATCATTGAGGAAGCCTGTAAAGACGTCGTGATCTAGAATCCAGCGATATGAATCCTCAAGGAGGCCACCCTTTCTCTTCTCGATCTTCTGCTTGTGGGTTGTTGGATTCACAACGTGTAGCTGCTTTAGGCATTCGTTGTCCTTTTCGTCGTGATGAATCTTGGAAATATTCCGAGTTTGCTCCTTGACAGCTATCTCGACGTCTTTCACATCTTGGCGCAAGTGTTGCAGCGAGTTGTCAATGCTGGACAGGCGAAATTTGAAGACTTCATGGCTCTGCTGGTTGATGTCGTGCCGTATAGAGTCCTCGGCCTTCTTGATAGAATCAATATTTTCCTGCCAATCGTCGGTTTTGAAGAGGTCCCTAATGATGACGGCTCCCCAGTGCCTGTTGTATAAGCACACACTCTGCATTTCGTAGACGAGAAGCTTCTTGAAGAGTTTGGTGATGTGCTTCCTCAACAAAATTTGTAGTTCGAGGATGGTCTTGTCGACGTTGTCTGTAGCCAGTAGGAGTTCGGCCAACTTCCAGTACCATTCAACTCTCTCAAGCACGTACTTGATCCCATCGCGGTTGATGCCCGGTTCGGAAACAGGGTTGGTCACGATCTGAAATGCGTCAGAGAGGGCGACCCAAGTTTTAGTATTGACTCACCTCCATGCATGCCGTGATGCCGACCCAGGCCACCGCGGCAGCTGGCTCAGCCTTTACAGCCATTGCGATGATGTCTTTGACATTCTTGACCAGTTGCATTCCGTCTTTAATGATCTCTTTGACTCTTGCTTCCTTCTCAGTCCTCACCAGTCCCTTCTCGACCAACTCCTTCATCTGCGACTGCCTAGTCTCTGCATCCTTTGCGATGAGATTCGTCGTGGCTCCAGGTGCATGGGACGTGGGAGCATCCGCACCAAGCTGAACAGAGAGGATCTTTTCGTATGCTTCGACTAGCCCGGGCTCGTCTTCTCTGGCTTTGTCATAAGCAGCATTCCATACCCCACTCCTTATATCTTCAACAGTGCTCTCAGATGGCAGAGGAGTTGCCTCATCCTGGGATTGAGGCTGAGCCGATGGTTGGGGTGGAGGCGTTGGCTGGCGATCAACTGGAGTTGTGGACCCGCTGCGTCCCGAGCGGAAAACATGGCGGAGAGTCTTTCTCATGCTTGAAAGAAGATGATGCGAACGATGAGTGAAAACGGCTCTTTGGGTATCCGATCGCTGTGGGTTTACTCGTCTTCTATGTGAGGGTGAGTTTCGTCAGATGAGGCTGAGATGCGGGGTTTCCATAACACAGCCAGCAATATGCAGGGGGTGCGTCCAGGCCCAACGCGTTTATCACAGCTGTCTACGAAGCGGATTGGCCAGTCAAGTTGTCAAGTGTGGACCTCAAGGAGGCCTCAAATTTCGGTCACAGCCGAGCCCTGTTTTCGTAGCTTTCAGCCTCGTTGCCGTTGACATGGCGCTCTTCTTAGGCAGGCTGGTGAACCGCCACCAGCAGAGGCTTGGCAGTCAATCTTTCGCACAGTGATCCTATCATACCTCGTTAAGAGGAGGACAGAGAAATAAAACTGTGCAGACTAAGTGGATTATAAATCCATATCTACAAGAAAAGCAAGGATGCCAGCATCGCAAACTAACTACTAGTCCCCCGCCGGACTAGGATCAAAGATCCCCGTTATTCTGACTAGACCGCTACTAAGGACCCTGAGCGCCCACCCGGAGCATGAGGGTTCTGGTTTGGCGGACGAACAACGGACGAGCAACGGACGGACAACCTGAGCCACGATATTGACATCTAGGCACGGCCAGACAGGGAGTTTCGCCCACGGTTCTATGGCGCCGGGACCGAATTATCCGTCCGGTATGAGTCGTGCCAGAAATTAAGGTCCTGAGAAATCACTGATTATGCTCTATGGTATAAACAGTTACTTGGAAGCAACAGAAATTCAACCTAGAGCTTATAGTAAATAGACAAAAAAGTGAACACTTTATGCTTTCAGTAGGCTGAGGTCTTAAATACTACAACCTTGGGTAGGTAAAAGCTAAGATATATATATGAGCTCATTCGAAGCTGTAATAATAATTTAGCCTAAGAAAAAAAGATACAGTGCTACAAGAATATTATTCGATCTAATAGCATCTTCTCATCAAAAGCGCTTCCCTAAAAGAAAGAGGCTTATGCTGTTATCCCCTTGGTGAAGTTGGCCCAGGAAGTAGCAGGTGTTTATTCTTTTGTTCCCCCCGTAGCATTACTCAGCGGAACCAATAGCCTTGGTAGGGAACGTTGGTGTCCCTGTCTAACAACCTAAAATGGGAACTTCGCTTGTAACCCTGGTTCATTCTGGTCGGTCTGCATGTCTCCCAGTCCGTACCCACATATTTCGGCACGCGATGCGGACGAAGAGTAAAGGTATAGGTAACTCGGTTCGTGACAAAGAGCGGACGATGTCTATTTATGTATAAAAGGTGAGCCTCTCCCGCGCGTTAGCAAGCCAGTCCCATCACGCATCCAAACGATCACTTCCTTACGAATCCATCATGCAAATGCAGCAGCTTCTCCCGGGTGGCTTCATAGCGCCCCTTCTAGCCAACGCCCGGTCATTGAACTTCGACTTTCCCTACGATGCCGTGGAACCTGTCCCCTTTACTCTTTCGGTAGACAAGGCTTTTATTGCGGAAACCCAGACCAAAGTGAAGCTTTACAGGCCCTCACCGGATCTGAAAGACGTTAGTAACTTTGAGTGGATAGAAGGGCCTCCTCATGACAACATGGCGAAGCTGGCCCACGACTGGGCGGAAAGCTACGACTGGTTCAAGGTGGAGGAAGAAATTAACTCCAACTTTTCCCACTTTGCGGTCACGATCCAAGGTCCCTCGGATTTCGACCATCCCGTGCCCCTTCACTTTGTTCATGAGCGTTCGGCTGATCCGGACGCCGTTCCACTCCTCCTTCTCCATGGCTGGCCTTCGACGCATCTCGAGTGGGCCAAGGTCATAAAACCTCTCTCTAGCCAAGGCAATACCAGCTTTCACACTGTGGCACCAGACCTTCCTGCCTTTGGCTTCAGTCCCGCCCCAGAATATTCTGGTCTTGGCCCTCGGCAAATGGCTATAGTATTCGACACGCTCATGAAGAAACTCGGCTATGAAAAGTATGGTGTCGTCAGTACTGATCTAGGATGGCTGGTCGGATCGTGGATGGCCGTTGACCTACCCGCAAGCCTGGTTGGCCATTTCACCGATTTCTTCTTGATCCAGCCTAATGCCACGGACCTTGAGCGTTATGCACAGAGCCAAACAACACAAGAAGAGACATTGTTCATCGATTCGATGCAGACATGGTCCAGCACCCGCTCTAGCTACGCGACTGTGCATCAGCAGGCGCCTCTTGCGATCGGTCAAGCTCTGTCGGATTCCCCTGTCGGGTTTGCCGGCTGGATGTGGCATTTGCTGTATGGTGGTAGCGACGACTACCCATATACTTCCAGTCAACTCGCTACACAGGCCATGATGCTATGGATACAGGGAACATGGGGAAATTTGAGAATTTACAAGGAATTCTTTCAAGTGAGTTCCAACCATGCTCCTTTCCACTCCCTACCTACTTCAACATCAGGTCAAGCATGCTGATAAAATTTCCAGCCTGACGCTATGAGTTTTCCTAAAAGCAAAGTGCGCACTGCAGTTACACAATGGGGACTACAAAACATCGCCAGTTTAAAGAGTTTCAACTTTGCTGTAAGTGACGGTTGAACACCTTGTAATGATACACAACTTGCTGACCTATTCCACAGCCGCGAGATTGGATCGAACGGATGGTGAACCTGGTTTACTTTACCAGACATGAGAAAGGAGCACACTTCCCCGCGGAGCATGCCCCTGATGAATGGATTGAAGAGGTGCGTCAGTTCTTTGGAGGTGTGGCTTCGGGCAAGCTTTAGTTTCTACCAAGTCATAGACCTGCAGCTAGTCACACAAATATTTGATTATGCCACAAAAACTCTCAAACTACACAAAGAGGGCTAGAATAGAGTTGTAATCTGAGATAAGGCCTTACGAGGTAATAGAGTTACAACAACTACGAGCCGTCCATCGGATAATAAAAAAGGATCACAACTGCAGGACAAATACAACGTAAATTGTCAACCAGATCTATGTTGTACTTGCTATCGCAAAAGGAGCGTGCGGCGATGCCTCTCCGAGAAGGAACGTGACAAAGCCTGATAAATGAACTAACAAGTCAAACGAATGACTCAGATCCGTAGTCGATAGCCCAGAACCTCTTCGCAGGTGCGTTTTAATCACGCACAGAGCCTTCCGAGAACCCCGGGTAACCCTCCTGATACATTAACACGATCAAAGGCCCGTGGCCAGCCTCGTTGACACCAGCTTAGCAGTTTCCAGGACACTGGCTGCAAGTGGCGATGCTATTGACGAATATCAGCAACTCTTCGATGCATAATACGACCTATGCTTACCAGTTGACGATGTCGAGGGGGTTACGTCCGTTGCAGTAAGGGTATCTGTCGAAGCAGATGTCGCAGGTCTTCCAGGCACATCTAGCCTGAACTCCTTCTCCTTGTTCAAAGGTCTTGTAAGCGCGGAGCAGCTCGTGTGTGGCCTCCTTGGAGCTGACTACGTCGTTGCGCTCCTTTATAGCCATGCCAGTCACAGCACCGGCGAAGGCAGCGGCGGTAGTGAAGAGAGTAGAGAAGTGCATGATGAATTGTGAGGAACTGTTGAGTCTGGTCGGTAGCTTGAATGTGTTTGTGTTTAATGTGATGGGGATGCAGAACGGACAGGACTAAGGGACACATCATCCTCTTTATATAGACGAAAGAGCTTCTGATAGAGGTAACTCCCGTGTCTTCTGCAAAGCCCATCTCGCACCGGGTCGTCGGTGCCCCCTTGGGGACATGATTGCATTCAATCGGCCGTCGTTAGTTCATCCACCAATTGAGATGCTGCCAGGCGCTGTTGAATGAGGCGCATTTTCTCGTCTGAAGATCTCCTGCTGTATCCAGTCCCAAAAGTGGGTTTAATAATGGAGTTGTCTGAGAACCTTTGCTGGCTGGGCATGCCAAGCGCCGGTTACCTGCCCTAAACAGACGCGGTTCAAAATTCCTTGCGTATTTGTGCCAGTCACGATCCAACGAAAACATCGCCAACATAAGCAGAAGAAGAGAATAACTCTTATCAGCTATCATAAAGCCGCGGTATGAATGTGGGGTTATAGGACCTGGAAAAGAGAGCGAGTATTTTGCTTTTTTAAGTGAGACTCCCCCAGTGAGCCTTTTCCGAAAGACCTGGCGGCGCTTCTTGGAACGTGAAAAATTGAAACCTAAAGCAGCGGCGGTACGCAATGTAGTGAATGAGCACCCTGAAGGAAAACGCGCGTAGCTGTGTGTACTCGTTTACGATACCATGGTTGATTGCTGGGTACCTTCGACATTGAGGTTGATGACAGAAAGGGGGAAAGTCTGCGGGAGGATTTAAGTCTACTTCCAAGATAGGAAGCGAATCCCAGTTCGTATACGAGAGGCTGTGCCACAAAGGATCGATTGATATCAAACATCGTAAGGCAGCCAATCAGAAAGCCCACTTTACCGCGAATTGGGTTGGCAATGTGTAGGTACATATGATCGACATGACAGAGGCTCTGCCTCCACGGCGAAAAACATCGAGCTTGCGGCGCCTCCCGAGTTTAGCATTAGGATGGGAAGCTAACCTTCAGGGCCTGGCTCATCTTGCGTCAGAAACTAACTCGTATCGACCGATATTTCCAGTTTTAGTCACGAGCCGGCTGCACCCACCACTGTTCAATCAAGTTGCTTAGAGACCAGTAAGCTTTTATTTATGTCTAGCTTTATAATACTTAGACTAGGAGGATTAAAGTAATTTAGTAGTGTCACAGCCCTCGCGATTACGTCACGTGAAGGACCCACAAGGTCGACCAATCACGAACGGATCACCCACGACACCGTGATCCTGGTGATCTGGATCACGATCGAGGTAGTGATCCTCACCACTCGCACCGTGATCCCCTCAAGGAAACATTCAATATATATAGAACTACACTCCTTAGCATTTCTTATGTAGAAGCTTCAGCTATCAATACAACTAAGTTACCCAAGACACCCTCTTGGTATTACTTGACGTGACAATCATTGCTCAGATTA
>JWIW01000020.1:279322-379170 GCA_000966855.1 Fusarium sp. JS1030 | reverse complement strand
CGTTGATCCGGTCATTGATAGATCACATGACCTAGTGGGATCCGTGCCTATAGAGGCCGGATCAATCGCCTTCTTCTCTGAAGAAGGCAAGCAACTATTGATGAATATACCCTCGCAGAGAGACCCTTGTTTTTGACATTAACACACAGCTGTGTGATACCCTCCAACATTAATAGATAAAATTTATATATATTACTAATATAATCCCTTCTTGCTTTAACTAACTCTATTTAAGAATAGATTATCTTCTAGCTAGCTAGATAAGGAGTATAAAATCCTTACCTCTTTTATAGCTAATTCTAACTTAAACTAAACACCTCTATCACCAAAGGTTATTACCTCTCTTAAGAATATACGTCTAAAAACCATTCCCTAATCCTTTAAAGTCTTATTTACCTTAAGCTAATTAATAACTAAATAATAATGCCTTAAACTAGCCCATAGTTAGATAAATAAATTAATTAGTAGGATAAATATGCTATTAGTCTCCCCTATAGTAGAAAAGATCTCTCTTTTTTCTATAAGAAGTAAGGAGGGAGATTAAAAGACCTATAAGAAGAGGCTATTAACCTCTATCTTATAGCTAAGTTAAAAGAATATAGCGTTATAGTCGCCTTAGTAGCCTTTAGTTATAAGCTTTTAATCTTCTTTTTTAAAGATTATAATATTATATAGCCTTAGCTAGTAATAGAGCTAGTTATTTTAGAAAGCCTTATTTAAAGGCTTATTAGTAATAACCTAGCTACTAATAATAAGCCTTTCTTTAAGAAGCTAGGAGAAAATAAGTAGTGGCGGATATAGTTGTGTGATAATGTTAAAAGGGTTACCTTCTTAGAGGATAGCTATGATAAAGAGGACGAGTAATGGGATCTAGTGATAAGGCCTGGTCATGTATATGAAACTGGGACGGGAGGAGTTATTGGCGTTAGGGTTCTGTAATAGAAAAGCTTATTAGCGTTAAGGTTTGGAAGAAGAAGAAGATCTATAATTGAATTTAAGTTAGTTAAAGTAAGAAGTAGATCTATAATAAATCACGTGATAGATTATATAAAGCAGCGCGTAATTTTAATAGCAATTTCAATAGTAAGCAAGCTTTTATAATATTAACAACGCTTCGTAACTGGACCTATTAAAACTAAATGTTTTTCTTGTTGTTATTTAATTCTCTATGACTCAGAACTTCGCATCCTTCGTAGAAGTCGTAAGATGGTGGTAGGATTGGCTGCCTGCGGCTGATAGTTAATCCGCCACAACCGGAGTACCAAAAGTTATCCGATCATCTAGTTACTTAACTCATCCCATTTACCTCTCTCCTATACTTTTCACCCACAGCTGAAAGGCTCATTTTCAATTCTAATGATGGCTTCTCTGATTCATACTTTGAGCATTTTAAAGTACCAAATTATCCCACAATTATCCTCCCAGGATAAATCGAGTCTTTGCCAGACGTGCAAAGGCCTGTACGTTGCAACGGTGCCTTTTTTGTACCACGATGTCACCATAACACACGATATTAAACAGACAAAGAAGCCATCGGGGGTGCATTCTTTTCTACGAGCGATACTGAACCGTCCTACTCTTGTCCACGATATCAAAAGCCTTCACATTCGCGCTTTGAATTACGTTGTGCCCCGGTTCCGCGGGTATTACGAGCCCTTGACGTATATTCCGATAAAAGATGATCAACTACGACGGCTGATCACTCGCGCAATCAAGAAACTGTATCTACCCTCCCCCAAGGAATGGGAAGCGGCCGTGTCGAAGGACCGTCATCTTGACGCCGTCGTGGCTATCATAGTGGCGCTATGCACCGAGCTTCAAAGCTTAACTATCGACGTTGGTTATCTGGTGTATGATCACAAATGGCTAGTGGATATGTTTAAACACGGAGTGTCCGTCTCCAAAGGATCCAGGTCACCGGCCCTGTTCCAAAATCTGACCCATTTCACGATTGCCAACCCCGACGACGAGGGAGGCCACGTGCAGCCACCAAAGGACGTCTATTTACTTTCCTTCTACCTGCCCAAAATCAAGAACCTCTCGCTCAGCTGCCTCCCCAGCCATCGAACCAATCGTCGCGACCGAACAAACAAATATCATGCCTGGCCACTCCCAGATGCCCCAAAAGCGACCAGCCTCACCACTTTGGAAGCATTGAACTCGTCTGCAAACGCGGATACTATGACGATGATGCTCGAGCAGACCCCAAATCTAAATTCGTTACTCTACGCCTGCGATCTGCCGTCATCTGAGTTTCGGTTTGAGCTTGTTGAATTCCGAGCAGGATTACAACACGTTCGACACACACTGTCTCGCTTATCATTCCAGCTGGAATTCTTCGCAGACGAGGCTCTTGATGTTACAAGCATGAGTGATGTACTTGCAGCAAATATTGCGCCTCTCGGAGATTTCCCCAAATTACACGAGCTGGAGGTTCCCTTGACTACGCTTTATGGCCACACACCTCCAAAAGACTGGCCACCTCTTTCTACGCTTCTACCGTCCGGACTCAGACGTTTGATCATCCGAGATGATCTGCTCGATTACGATACCTTTTATCGCTGGAGTGGACATGCCATCACAGGAGCATTGTTGCAATTTTTCAACGACACTTGGAAATCAGTGACCCCGCACCTAGAAGAAGTGGTTCTCAATGTCAAGTCTTTCTCTTGGCCCCTGGAAGACGTGATGGAGGAACTCGGAAGGGGACCACGCTGTGAGTCATGGCAGGGCGTAGGACAGCTGTGCAAAAAGCAGGGCCTTCGGTGGGTTGTTCGGCAAGAAGACGGGGGTTACAGGAGAGGTGGCAGAGACTCAACAGAAAGCGTCACAGGCGTTACGGGGTGGATGATGTTTGACTAAGCACTATGACAGAAAGCGTGAACTAGAATGATGAACCAATACTCCTAATTTCTTATGTCAATTGCTGTTACTAACATCGGTCAGGCTGATGTCAGCTTTTGTTGATGATGATTTGTCATTCAACGTATTTAACGAAGCCCCTTCAGACCGTCGGCTCAATTCAAACTTTACATCACTGATTTGTGTATCTCTCATCAATATCTTCCAGATCCCTTCAAAATTACACCATGGCTCAAGTTCAGGGACGCAGAATTGCCATCGTTGGCGCCAGTGGCAACCTTGGCTCTCCCATGCTCGCAACCCTCCTCGCCAACGGTGCCCATACCATCACCGCAGTAAAGCGGCCCGAGTCAACCAGCTCATTCCCCTCCAAAGTCATTGTAAAGGCTGGAAACCTTGAGGATGAGGCATTTCTTACCGAAGTCTTCAAAGGCCAAGACGCTGTCATCCTAGCACCCCCTCTTTCCCACGTCATCAGCATTCAGGGCCCTGCGGTCCGCGCCGCTGCCAAGGCGGGCGTGCCCTACGTTATCCCCGCAGAATACGGCCCGAGTCCCTTCGCCACGGAGCTCATTAAAGAAAACGGGCTGCTTCAAGCTAAGAAGCAGATTCGTGACCTGATTGACGAACTCGGCGTCAGCAGCTGGATCTCTATAACCGTTGGCGCATGGTTGGATGTTAACCTCAGTAACGGCCTGTGGCGTATAGATGCCAAGGCCCGCAAGGCAAGCATGTATCACGGCGCTGACGGCAGGGTCAGCACATCGAGCGTTGCGCACGCTGGCCAGGCTGTCGCGGCGGTACTGAGTCTGCCAGAATCTGATCTGGCACGCTACAAGAAGCAAGCTGTCTACACACCCTCCTTTCACATTACACACAGGGAGATGCTGGATGCCGTTCAGCGTGCAACAAAGACAACGGATGCAGACTGGGATATCACCTACCGGGATGCCAATGAGGCCCTAAAGGAGTACAATGAAGCAATCGGGAAGGGAGATGTCTTTTCTGCGTACCATAAGTTCATCCTCACTCACCTGATTGAGGGCAAGGGTGCAGATTTTGAGGACGAGGTTGATGTGGAGGTGCTCAAGAAGTTGGAGGCTCTTGGGCTGCAAAAGGATAACCTTGAGAAGGTTGTCGAGAGGACATTACAGTGATTGAAGGATAAATATTTGGCAGCACTGAAAAATAATTAAACGTCAACTTCCATCTTGACACGTATCTATGGCTGTGCCAGTGTATCGCTAAAATACATACTGCATGCGCTCAAGACTATAGGCTTTTCAAGTCTTCATCGCTGAATTCCGAAATCATCACTCTTCCGCAGATCGAAGCATTCATCAACCATAGCATAACCTAGGCATAACTAGACTGAATCTTCCAATGTTCAGCTCATAATACGCCAACGTTCAGCGACGAATGGCAGAGTTGCCAGAGGGATTTCTACCGCTTGTGAAGCAAAACCAAGCTAGCATGTCAAAACTCTCGACACGTCAACAACCCTGCATCCTGTCGCGCTCATCTCCAATGCTGGGCTTCATAATTACACATTGAAAACTACTGAAACTCATCTTCCACGTTAGGAGGCTTTTCTAAGATTTAGATAAACACTTAAGAGCTGGACAAACTAAACAGGTGTTGGCGTGAGTGATTCGTGCCGACACAGCCAAGCGATGTAAGCGACTGAATAACATGCACAGATCAAAGGCATAGAACTAATTGTTCATCAGAGATGTTTTATTCAGTAGAGACCGTCATCTAAAAAGCATATATACAATAGAGGTCCCCAATTTCTAAACGAGCGTAAGACATATATAAACGATGCAAGGCCACTTCATGATATACTGCCACGTCCAGAAGCGGCACTAGACGTATTCAATAACATGCTCGAGTAGAATATGCACAAGAACAGGCGTTGTCGATCTAGCCTTTTGGTAGAATGGTGATGCGTTTAAGCGTTCTTGATGCCGTCGAAGGTGGTGCGCATGCGCTCGTAGTCCTCGGCGCTGAGGTTGTCGTACAAGAGGCAGGCAGAGCCGCAAGGCTGGGGAACGGGTCCGCCAACGGCATCACCGTCGAGAACGGTAGCCAGGTTCATGCAGCTGGCAGGGAGGCCATCAACTTGGACACCTGAAATGTTGTTAGTGCATTGATCAAGAATTCCAGGCTTTATTACTCACCATTGGTCTTGACAGGTCCCTGGACGTTGATGGAAACAGACTCCTGGGCAAGGTCGTTGTAGCAGCGGTCAAACTCGTGCTGAGGAACACCCTGAGGGGCGGTGAACTGCTGCTGGCGACCGAAGAGAACGGCTCGCCTCTTGCCACCGCCAGCGTTGGCAGCGATGATGGCACCAGCGAAGGAAGCACCAGCTGAGCCGACGGCGGCGGCAGTCTGGAGAGCGGCCGAGACGAAGAGGGGAACGGCGATGGGAGGGCACTGGCACTGCTGGGCCAGGAGGAGGACGGCGGTGGCGCCACCAAGAGTCTTGAATGAGATGGAAACCATGATGAAGGTTGTAAAGGTTGAAGTTGAAGTGGTGTTTGTGGTGGTGGTTGAGTGTAGATGTTGGATGCTGAAGCTGTTGTTGTTGTGTGATGATGAGGATGGATGTAGACAGAGGGAGATGAAGTTTATATACCTTGAGGAGTCTTCAACTTGGTACCTAAATCATAATCAAGATGCCTCCATCGTCGATCGATGAAAAGCCTTAACTCCCTATCGAACTGAGGATCAACACTCAATCTCATAGCTTAACTCCGACACCAAGGCTCTCCTGAACCGATGAGGTCCGATCTTCGCCCCCGTCTCAACATACCCAACAAGTGTATGACGCTATCGTGCATGGAATAATTCTTCTGCCTGGATCCGTGTTGCAAGAGGATCGAAACTAAAGTCTTGACACGGCGTGTGGAGGGTGCGATGTGTTTTGGCCAAGCTTCCATCGAGTGATCAACGGAGAAAAGGATTGGACAAGGTAACAACCACGAGGCTCTGTAGAAGCTCACCAGAACCACTATTCAGGACTAAAATCTTACACGGCGATCGGTTGACGCAGCTGGCAGTCCTGTTGGGCCGTTCCTGAGCGACCCCGCCCGACCTTCCGGACTTTGTGCGACGTGATGGACAAGGTCAGTTTGACTAGGTAATTCAACTACAATTGTACCGGGTACCCCATAATCCTAAACAATTCTCCGTGAGAGCTAAGAAATAAACTAAGGTAACCAAAGATTAGCTTGTATAGGGACCTTGTCCAGTGTGAGGCGATGCAATGGGAGCATTGTGGGAGCATTCAATTGTGGGCAAAATCCTGTTTCAGCTCGAAACCCACTACTAGAAATCATGGATGTCATTGAACAGCTCTACCACCCATGTCGCAATTGCCCCAGAGGGCTCAGCTACAGAGGCATGCTGGCTCAATTAGGATGAGGGAGTAAAACAAGAATGCGGAGACTGTCGATCCCTCATTTCGGGCTTGTTAATCGACCAAGCCAATGAGAGTCGATATGGATGTCATGGGGCTCAACAACTGCCGATTGAGGTCCAGATAGAGCTCAAATCCTCCCAGGCAACAGAATTCTCATCGTCTTGGAACATTCTCCATGCCATGCGGAGACGGGAAGGGCTGACGGATCGTCGGTAGCCAAGATCCTCTGCCCCATGTATACGCCGTCGATACGTCTCGTGCTAGCTAGACGACTTGCCGCTTTGGGTCAACCGAATGTTCCGGATCCAACTATAGGAGTCTCTTCCCTGTCACCGATATGTAGGGCTGCGCCTCCAGAAGAAGGCCCGAGACAACTATAATCCTTCGAGTTCCCCAGTTTTTAGGGTTGGGGGCGCTTAGATAAGATAGCAGGGCTGTTCGAGCTAAACGAGCTGGGGAAGTGTTTGGCGAGTCAGGTTGATTGATCGGCGATGTCCCGCTGCAACACCAAAAGCCCAAGGAGCGATCGGCACAGTAAGCCTGACATCGCCAAGAAGGGCTCCGTACTGCGACTGCTATCGTCATTATCAATCCACCGAGAAGTATCGTAATCAATTTGTCTCAAAAAGTGAATGCGCGACTTTTTCGTCCGGTGATCGAAACCAACTCCGCACAGAAACATCAACGCAACAATGAATTCCAAGCCACTCATCCCTGTACTCTACTACGCAGCGGCAAGCTTCCTGACGATTGCCTCTCTGAGGCTTCGCAAGCCTGCTCGTGTACTATCGTTGGGACCAATTTGGCTGCTTTCTATCCTTTCTCTCACCTCATCGAGATATCTTACCTGGCCTTTTGGTGCCAATAGCACTTTTGCCAGCCTGGTAGTCTTTTATCTGCCATACACGGTCAAGCTCCTCGTCATAGATGAGAATTATGTCAACCCAGAATTTTCCTCAGGCCCATCCAGATTTGTCGATTGCTACAGAGCATGGAACAACCCGCGGAAACTGCCTCTGGACTCTTCGCTTCTCGACAAGAAATCATCCACCAGAGAGTCCCGGGTCAAGTTTACCCTCAAAAAGGTCATATGGGCCATCTTTCTATGGACTTTCGATAGCTTTGTTGTGCAAGCAGTCCTCTTTGAAGCATTCTCGTATGTTGCTGTATCGGACTTTGCACCCGACATGGAATGGCCCTCCTTGAGCCTATCATCGCACCAACTTTTACTCCGATCCGTCATGTCAGTTCAATGGATCTGGAGCGCATACTTCTTCTTGGAGTTCTCTCACTGTATTCTGGGATTGGCCTTTGTGTCGATCCTCGGCTTCGACCGTCCTGAAGAGTGGCCAGCCCTCTTTGGAAGTCCGCTTGAAGCCCAGAATCTGCGAGCCTTCTGGGGGCGCTTCTGGCACAGGGTTACTCTGCCCACGTACAACTACTACTCACTGCTTATTTGCCGAAGGGTCTTTGGCATAGAGCCTAAATCGCGGCTTGAGAAGACCCTAGTGCCCATGCTCATTTTCACAATGTCTGGGATTTCGCATAGCATGGTCGGGTGGGCGATTGGAGACGCAGGACTTCATCGAGACATTCTCTTTTTCCAGATGAACTTTCTAGGTTGTGCAGTAGAGACCGTGGTCCGAAAGACCAAGGCTTATCGTATGGTCCAGGAATTGGTTCCGTCTTTGATCTCTGGGATACTGGGTATGGTCTGGGTATTTGGCTTTTTCTTTTGCATCACCCCAAGCTGGATGTATCCCAAGATTTATTATGCCCTCAACTTGGTACTATAGTCTTGCAGTCTTCAAACATTTACAGTCAATGGAAATAGTCTTCTATCTTTTAACTCGTGCGATTGACTATTGTGGTGTGATGAGAAAAGTGAATTACGACGATTCTAGTATTGCTTCTTGTCTCTCTCTACACTCTTGGGTACGAAAGAGTAACATATTCAGCAAAAGAACACTTGAAACACACAAAATGGCATTTTAAATCTACTTAATGCCATAAAACACAAGAAGGCGATTCTAGTATTGATTTACCTTCAAATCTAGGTCATCCTGTTCTTCTAGAATCATTTCTTGAGTTGGTTGATACAACGCGTCAAGCAAAGTCAAAACATGTAGGGGATTTTGCAACAAGATGACCAACCACCCTAACCATGGGATATACCCTCGAACAAACCCAAGGATTTGATGTCTATAGATGTAGCTTTGGCCATCCGGGTACAACGACACGTCATCAACCTCATTGTTATCCCCCTTTGTCAATATGAGTTGCCTAGAGAATTGCGTCAGTATGCTTTCGGCGCCAAGTGTGAATCACCCTACCTGTGGTCGAGATCCTCGCTCTCCTGGTACAGTACTTGTACGATTCTGTGCACCATGGGAAATGGCATGCCAGGCAACCAACATACCGGCAAGTCCCCTACGGTGGCGGGGTTCTTGTTATTGGATATGAACAAGACATCTCCAGGGTAGAATGCCGGGACCATTGACTCGGTCGTAACAACGAGGGCTGGAAAAGGCGTGTCGGCCCACAGAGAGAGAGCTTTCCATGCCATGAAACAAGCAGAGATTACCTGGGCCAACCCAAGAATCTCGCTAAGAACAGCTCTTGTCCGAGAGAGCATTGGGTGGGAAATTCCTAAGAAGCGTAGAGGCCCACGGGCTTGAAGCATAGGCTGGGCGACACGGGTGGTGAATTGTGCGATTTTGGAGCAGCTGTCGATACGCCTTGAAACTCACGATAAAGCCGACGCTGTTTGCCGATGGACTCGTCACTGCCGCATATTGGGGGCTGCAAAACATCAAGGCACCAGCGTTACACGATCGACACAGCCCGATCGGCGACAATCAAAGTCTAACAGATGAGACAGAACGGGGCATTAGCGACGACGATGACGTATGAATCACCTGTCACGTAGTTTTAATAAGCTTAGAATTTAGCGCAGCCCCAGAGCTGGAGGCGCGAAGGATTCAGAGTGTGGCGCCCTCTGGAAGGATTTGCTGCATGTCCATGGCCAAGGGATCGTCGCCGCACTGCCACGCTATCTCCCACGTTGGGTGTCACAAGTTGATGTTGGTTGGTCTCTGCAACACGTCAGCTGTCACGTGGAATGTGCCTCGATTTTTGATGCCTGTTTTTCACATCGATATTCAGAAGTGGCATGAATTCCATTGTTCACTTGCATTATATCGCTCGAGGAATTATCATCGCTCCCCATCTCATCTGCCATTCGTGAAGAAATCTTTCCTGCACAGCTCATCTACATCACAATGGAGCGAACAATGGAGGCCGTCACCTTGGTGCTGACAGGCCAATCCATCGCTGCTGAGGCAAATCCTTCGGTGCCTCTTTACGAGCTGGGCCGAGACGTCACTGCATTGTCCCCAAAGCCCTCATCGGCAAAATTCGAGCGCATCGAGTATGAGGACGAGGACCTGCTGAAAGAAGGAAGCATAGCCTCTCTGGACCAGCAAAGCAACCATCTCTTCTACCTTGCACGCCCACTGGGCGCCCAGTACCGCACTGACGTGCCCTCATACTACATCACAACAGTGTCACCCGAGATGCCTGGAAACATCTTTTTTGAAGTATCCAAATCGCTACTTCAAAAACCAGAGTTCAGGGCTGTCCTTAACCCTGGCAAATCGTCGGCGGATAGTGACCTGTTCGACCCAGAAAATCAACAGACTCTATTCCACGTCAAGCCAAAGTGGAAGGGCGGGCAGTATCAATGGATTGATTCCCAAGGGCGAAAGGTAGCACACGAGAGCAGTAAGAACAATGAGCACAAGCTAGTCATTTTGGAGCCACTGAGTCGATCGACCCGAGATGCCTTAGCTGCTCTTTGGGCGTTGAGGCTGTGGCACGATGTTGCTGAGAGCAGAACGGCTAAGCGAGAAGGTATGTCAAATATCCCAACTTGAAAACCTGTGAGTTTTACTAACAACCGTTAAGAGTTGGAGAATCTCACTGCGCCTGAGGTACCGTCTCCCTACCCGGACATGAAATGGGTCAAGAGAACGGGGGCTCTAGGGGCGGCTGCTGGAGCAGGAGCGGCATGTTGAATCTATTTCTTTACGTTATTTAGAGCGGCTAAACTAGCTTCTTTCACATTAATATGTCTTATTCCGTAAACACCGTCAAAGGGAATTTACATCTGGCCTCAAAACTTGAGCATCCAAACAAGACCCTGTATTTGTAAATAAGCACAAGCCTTGGTACACCTTGTTCAATCGCGTCGTATTCAGACACAGAATCCCATTACCATAGCAAGATCTCAATTCCAAAGTCTGCTGGTAAACAACATTTGAA
Organism: Fusarium sp. JS1030; assembly: GCA_000966855.1. Classification (NCBI taxonomy): domain Eukaryota; kingdom Fungi; phylum Ascomycota; class Sordariomycetes; order Hypocreales; family Nectriaceae; genus Fusarium; species Fusarium sp. JS1030. The sequence goes on along the minus strand of JWIW01000020.1, from coordinate 368,558 downwards.
ACCCAAGGCCCGGCAACGAAATCAACAACCACAAGGCTCCAGATATGTAGACCATCCGAATTTCCCTGTATCCCATCAAGGGCAGGGCTTCCACAAAACCAAAGAGCATGTTTTGGAGTGTGGAGGATATGAGGGGAATCGAGTTTGTCAGCACGTCACCTGAGTCTCAACCAAGGCCTTGAAAACGGCCCCCAACGACCACATCCGCAGCCTCGGCGTTTAGACCATCAGCCTATCATGTCCAGTTCTTCCAATAACCAACACCTCGTCCCCAACCCTCTAAAACAACAGTGGCTCAGCACCTATGAGTATTGTCTTGTGCCCCTTTATTCGCGCCATCCCAATTTCCACTCTCTTCACCTCGCCTCCAACACTGCTTGCACCAAAACATCAGCACCAAAAATGAGTCGTCGGTCTCGTTCTCGGTCGCCGCTTAACGGGGCTTCGCGCTCCCGCTTCCGCTCCCGATCGCCTCTTACACGAGAAACGCGAATGGAGGACGATTCCAGCGCTGAACGCAGCCGCGCAACTGAAGCATCACCGGCCAACGATCCACCCATAACTGTTGTCGCCAAGCCACCCCCCACGGGCCGACGACGTCGAGGCGGCCCAAGATTTCTCCCAGAGAACGCAGCTGAGCTCAGAGCCGAGCGCGAAGCCAGTCGAGCGCGCTGGAAAGAGGAATTCGAAAGACGTCGCAACCTCGGGATTGAAGGTCGACTTAGAGAGGATGGAGATACTTTTGTGCGGGAGATGAAAGCTAGTAACTGCCTGGCTATTCTCCAAGTAACCCCCACCCATCATTCACACTGCCGAGCAGCCGAAGATTGCCTTGTCAAGCATGACAGGGAGCAAAACGGCACCCAAGAACAGTTGCTCGGACGAGGCCAAAGCCCACTAACAATCACGGACGAGTACCGGATTGGTGTTGGCCGAGATGGGCCGAGACAACGACTGCAGTTCTACCACGTCGTTTGTTTCGACAAAATGACCGATCTTGCGTCTCTTACCCCGGACTGGTTCGTCCTATGCAACCTACACAATCAATGGGGCGTCATGTTTCGGGAGTGGTTTCGACACAAAGGCCAAATTAATTTCGCCAGAATTGCAGAGTACATTGATGCCGAGAATGAATATCAGCGGATCATCAACTCTCCTCCTTTTGTCATAAACTACTCGGAGATGCATTTACATCGACCGGGCAAGACACGCACCTGTGTGCGACCAGAGAAGCCAGTTCTTGCAGGCCATACTACGGAACCTGAAGAAGGCTGCAGCATTCTGGATGTCATAGATAATTCACGAAATGCGGAGTTAGGAGAATGGGCGCGGAGAGAGACTGAGAAATCGCACATATTCTTTCCTGGCGGAGGGGGGATGTGGATATTGGCAATATCATAATCCGATCCTGTCGCGGTCTCACATGTACTTGGTCTCGTTTCCCTCTTTGGTATCAGTAGTTGGTCGTTCAATTAATACACAAGTCTCATTTTGACATAGAATACTTCTCCCAGTAGTAGACTAATGTGTTTGTAAAGTGTTTATAGGACTCGCCTAGGGAGGTTTGAGTGAGCGTGTCTGACAAAGACAAAGGAGGAAAATATATCACGAATCAAGCAGAGGGGATCGCTTATCGGCCGATACTGTTATTACGTACTAGCTAAGCTAGACACATGGTAAACAAAAACAGAAAACACTAAAGAGCGACTGCACCTCCTCGAGATCCCAACACATACACCATTAGCCACACCGAATCACGCCCCACGGATCTTCCCCAGCCTCAAGCAATCTCCCCCTTCAAGCCACTTTCCTCCTTTTCCCTCATTCAACCCCTTCCTCCTGATACCGAAATCTTCCGACAAGTCGAAAATCCCAGACTTCAAGACAAAGTCCGTAATCATCAGCCGCTCTACTGAGCAGCCTGCTTGTTGTTGGTGTTGGCAGCGGCGGTGGCAGTGGGCTTGCACTTGGTCTGGAGGGTGGTGGCCTTCTGGACCTGGCCATCCTGAACCTTGGCGTTCTCAATCTTGGTACCCTGAGTGACCTTGGCCTTGTTCTCCTGGACCTTGGTGACCTTGACCTCCTTATCCTCAGCCTTGTTGTTCTCGACCTTGGTGGCCTTGGTAGCCTTGGGCTGAGCATAGACAACCTTGGTAGCCTTAGCCTTGGACTCCTCGATCTTGGCAACCTTGGTGGCCTTGGGTTGCTGAACCTTGGCCTTGGTGGTCTTGACCTTGGGCTGTTGGGCCTTGACTTCCTTGGTCTCGTCGTCAACGATGTAGGTAACCTGGGTAGCCTTCACCTTGTTGTTCTGGACCTTGGTAGCCTTGACCTTGGGCTCATCGACCTTGTTGACCTGAGTAGCCTTGGGCTTAGCATCCTTAACCTTAGTAGCCTTGACATTGGGCTCGTTGACATTGGCAATCTTGGTAGCCTTGGGCTTCTGAACCTGAACCTTGGTGGTCTTCGCCTTAGGCTGCTCAACCTTGGCATCCTTGTCCTCACCATCAGTGACCTTGACAGCAGCCTCAACCTTGACAGCCTTGGCCTTGGTGACCTTGGTAGTGCTGGTCTTGGTGGTCTTGCTCACGCCGGAGCACAGGCCGCGAGGAGCGTCGTGGGTGGGGGTGGTGACGGGGACGAGCTTGGAGGAGCAACCCTTGTCGAAGACGAAGAGCTTGTCGCTGCGAGCAGGAACCTTGGAAGCGGCAACATTGTACAGCTTGCAGACAGGAGCGTCGGCGTTGTCGAGGAGGCCATAGAGGAAGCTGAGGCAAGAATCGTCGGCCTCGCAGTTGCTATGGCATTCCTCGGCAGTAGCACAACTGGCAGACGTATCATACGGCTGAATGTTGGCATTCGAGGATCCAGTAGGAGAGCAGTTACACTGCGTCTCACCACGAACAGACAGCTGCTTGGGAACCTTACCCCAAGGCTGAGCGTGGGTGGGAGCAGTGGTGGGCACAAGCTTAGCAGCGCAGGCCTTGTCAAAGACGTGCAGACCATCGCTGCGAGTAGGCACCTGCGCAGCCGGGACCTTGTAAAGAAGGCACTGGGGCTTCGAGGCGCTCTCGGCCAGGCCAAAGACGAAGCTCTGGCACTTGGCATCAGACTCGCAGATGGTCTGGCACTCTTCGGCGGTGGCAGCCGAGGCAACATCGTAGGGCTTGATGGTGGTCTTGGCTGCGGCACTAGGGGCGACGTTGCACTGCTGGGCACGGGTGCTCATGGGAGTGGCCATGGCCGAGGCCAGAGAGACGGAAAGGAGAGCGAGAGTGGTCTTCATTGTGATGGTGTTTTAGTGAAAGTGAATGGAATCTAAACAAAGGTGGTTGGTAAACGAGTGTGTTTTAAAGAAGGAAAGTTGAGTGAGTGACTGATTGTTTAATGATGAGATGAGTAGTGAAGAGAATTGTCTCTAGAGGGGATGACGGGCAGTATTTATTCTCCCAGGCTCACTAGGAAGCCACATCCTCCAACTAGATTCCGTGTGCTTCGGCAGCAGGTGACGCGTCGGCGGTGCTATCCACCCACCAGTTTCACCAAAACGCCGGTATTCCGACGTGCAGAATCGATAGTTTGCAAAACATGTCCAATTGCGGCCGAAAGAATACCCAAGAGACGGCCAAGAGAGCGGGCAAGTCCAGGTTCAAGACGTGATGTGGGAGAAGAACACCTCGTACCAGCCACCTCGTGCGATCTAGACCGCCTAGTGAACATCATGAGGATCTAACAAAAGTCTAAAGGTGGGAATTATTGGATTGCGTGTTGCAAAAGTTCATTATCCCAGACTCTGCAGAATCGAGGATTCTCCCGAAATTAACGAGTGCGTGGCACGTCTCAATGTGTGTGCTTGATGGACTGATGAGAAACAGAGCATGGCGAAGAAAAGGGGTTATCTCGTTTGATCATCATCTCGTCAAATGTTCCAACTCAAATTACGACCAACAAGCCAGCTCCGGGCCAGAATCCAGCCCATTAACGAAGATTCAGTAGATTACAAAACCAGGACAGCGCGTGTAATGACCCAATTAGCAGCACCAAGCTCTAAAATTACGTTAAAGGTTTGCAGAACCAAGTCTAAATCAAGACGACCGTGTGGACGTGACACCAAGCTCTGAATTCCCCCCTTTTCCACCTCGAGTCTCTGATCAGTCAATCATCCTCAATGAGCCTAGAGACGGCTACTGACTCCCAGTATCAAGTCAAACCCTGCTTTGCTTAGCTTTCTTTGCATCCGAATGGTTACAAAAAAACCTACATTGACACCAGAGAATGGTATTCCAATTCGTCGTCTGGGCTTAATTCATCGCCCGGGCCAGTCGAGTAGTCGATAAGGGGCTCAACCGGCACAGTGGCTGATTTCTCTTTGATGACAGAATAAATAAGTAGGGATGGTATGATGCATGCTGCAAGCACTTGGTACCACAGGATGAAGCCAAGCCATTCCAGAGGGACAGACGCATCGGATGCAGAGTCAAGTCCAGACATTGTAGAAGTGGATATGAGCTGTCGGTCAGGGCACGAACATGCAAACTCCGCAAGTGGCGAACGAGGTGTTTTTTGCCTTTGTGCTCCCAGCCCTTTTCATCAACGGGCAGCTGCGAACAAAGTCTTGCATCTTCATCACACCATAGGGCCACGCAACAAGACATACGTGTAATACCCAGCCATGAAACAGAGCCAGGAAGCGGGAAATGAAATCACGCAGCCACGGTCCTCTCAACTCGGGAATCATCTCGACAACAGGGCGACAGCCCAGCATGTCTTTGCATCAGACTACCACGACTGAAGTAATACACAATCCACTCTATGCGCGGTTAGCAGTGGATCAACCGCGCATCGTACGGCTGCCACGTCAGGTAGTTGAGTTAGCTGAACTCTACAGCCATGCTAGCGTGCTGGGGATAACTTCATGGGCCCCAATGCTGTTTCCACGGCCAGGATCTGGTTCTGCCGGGACACTTCTCCAATACACTTGTTTTGATTGGCTCCGTATCTCAAACTTGGGCTGTGTGGATGTCGGCGCCAGCGGCCTGGGATCGCTAATGCAAGCGCGGAAAGTGGGAGCAAACGAAACGAAACGCCTTGGCCCCAGTGACACTAATCAGAATCTCTTCCACCGGAACCGAACTCGGAAGACGGTGAAGATCTTTGGTCCAGCAGAGGGCACTTTGGATTTTCGATATACCAGCGTATCCCCACACTCATTGTCCGATGTTTGTCGAGAGAACTGCCCTAACCGGCCAATTTCAGAGCCCGAGATGAACATGAACAAACGCTTCCTGAAGCATCTAGACTTGTACGAATACATGAACTACCTGTCTGGGTAGTAAAAGCTATCCATTACTACAATTTGAATTGTGCGATTGTCCCAAAAGATGGCAACGTCTTTCTCCCCCGTCAACCCCGAAATTCGTAAGAGAGGCCTCTCGAATTGGATTCCACGGCTGACTCGTTGTGCCCTAACATTTATGACGTCGAAGGAGACGATGCGGAAGTTTCCGTCTCGAGTCTCGACCGGTCTTTGGCTCCACAGTGATCGCAGTAGCTGGCCATCATTGTTTCATCTTGGCGATCGGCGGGAAATACCCTGAGCTGTCATGCTCACTGAGAGCTCACAGCATGCTCTTCCGGGCAAAGAATTAGACAGACCAACTCCATCCTCCTTACACAGACGGGTCTGCATCTATTCACATTTGCACAAAGAAAACAAAAACTCCCCCTTGACGTGGCTTGGCGCCAGGCGTTTCATGATGCCCAGCTCCAATCAGCTCTAGCAAGTGTCGGCGATAATCCGGCTAAAATCTCACTATGCATTTCATAAACTCGAGAAATTTCCCATTATGATATGGAGGGTGGATATGGCATAACCAATGGCGGAAATAAGTATTAGACAACGGAAAGCATTGGTGGCTGGCCTACTAGATCTTGCATAGCCCAGAGAAAAGTGGAAACGCCAAGAGAAGGAATTTCGAATTTCTGCTCGATGCATTAGAAGCTGTAAGACTTTTGTCTAATGCTATAGTGACGAGTCGTCAAAAAAACAAAATGACTGCGATAAATCGAAAATTTATCAACTTGACTCTAGTAGTCATCATATTAAGCTTATGATATATGAGCCCTTTGTTTTGGAGAAAGTCCAAAGAAAGACAACTTGCAACACGTATGGATTTTGTTCATGATCCTTACAACAACCATGAATGGTACCTATTACGCCATATCCCCTCAAACATAAGAATAACTCAAGTATGGTAACTAACAAGCAGTAAATAATACTACTGAGCGCTTAGAAATATTTACAAACGACATGTAGATACTGTTACGGCTTGTAAAAAGGACAAATCTTGCGACTCTAGGGTATTCAAGCCAAGTCCAAGCTTAAGACTTCTGAGTGGTGGTTCGGGCGTCGGATAAACAAGCCCCGAACCTTGCACTTCAATCGGAATGCGCTTTTCCGCAAGTTTCTTCCACGTGATCAGTATTTGTGAAAATATTTGTGCTTTACCTGCATTATCCATGTTTTAGACTATGCAACAACTCACTTTTTTATGTAATGTGTCTTTGTGTTGACTAGTGTATCAGAAGAGTCAGAAAAGTCAGAAAATGCCTTGCCGTCCAACTGTTAGCTATTTACCCCTGTGAGACACGCGGCTTGGCCATCTGAAAGGAACACAACTTGTTGGGCATCTGATGAGTTTCGGTAGGTCATCATGCAGTCAACTTGAATTGACGGAGCTCGCTCCTTTGGAGCACCTCCGATTGCAAGAACGCATCTTCATCAACTCTCGATTATGGCCGGAGACGACAATCAACTTGACAGTTGTTTGCTTCATTTAGCAAGAGGTGTCCTACTAGCGACAGGACAATAAGGTGCAAGTACTGGGGCTAAAGGTGGGTGAGAGAATGTCACTGCTGCAAGTATCGAACGAACCTGGTGGCGTCTACGCGTTTAAATTGGGGGCCAATGCTGTAGTTACCGACTTGCTTCCGCTGGACGAATGCCGTTGGCTAAAACTACCCGCGTGCATGAGAATTCGATGAAAAAGGACAAAGACTGCCTTGGTCCCTGCGGCTTCCATGCGGGAAAAAAGAGGGGACTGTGATGCTTAGCACTGCACTAAAGTAGTCTTCCCCTGGGTTTCAAGGAGGTCCACATGGACACCACAATTGAGATCCCCGTCCGCATCAAGGGTGCTCTGCGTACGTCAGGCGTTTCGAGGATCTGCAGACTAAGAATGTGAGCCAATGAACCTCAAGGTGGTTGTGGACAGGGCATGCGAGATCTAAGTTTGTCGACGGCCGCGTAACAACGGAAAAGCGGCATCTTCAATCCTCAACACAAGCCAGAGTCACCGCGGACATGGTTATGTGGATGTCAATTGAGTCTTTCTTGCAGTTTCATCCTATGATTACGACGATGGCTTCGGGATGTGGAAGATGAGGACTGACGTGGACAGCGAGGCTGGTCGTTCAAGAGCAGCAATGGAGCATGAACTGCCTCTGAGGAACTCGAAAAGACTGAACTTGCGAAGTATAAAGAAGCCATCAAGATCGTGCAAAGAGCCTTTTCTTTCCTCATCACTCACTCACTCACTACAACAATCACCATCGCCTCTTCAGCTTCAACAACCACCTTCGCTCACAAAAACCTTCAAAGTCAACAATCTTTGTTCACCTTCCAATTCCAACATTCAAAATGAAGTCCACCATTGCTATTCTCTCCGCCTCCATGGCTTCTTCCGCTTTGGCCCAGCCTATGGTTGCCCGTAGCCAGCAGTGCAACGTCGCCCCCTCGGCGGCCACCAACGCCAACATCAAGCCCATCTCGGCTCCCAGCGCCAGCACCGCCGACGCTTGTCTCGAGGCCTGCCTCTCCAACCCTTCTTGCAAGAGCTTCCTCTTTGGCCTGCCTGCCAATGCTGACGTCCCTGTCTGCGAGCTCTTCAGCGTCCCTGCCGCTCAGGTTCCCAACCAGGGAAGCGAGCTGTACATCTTTGACAAGGCTTGCTCCGACAGCTCTGTCCCCAACACGGAGCCCACTCATGATGATCCTCGTGGCGAGATCAACAGCAAGGTCGCTGCGCGCAGCTTGATCTGCAACGTAGCCCCCAGCGGCCCTGCCGATACCAGCATCAAGCCTATCGCGACTCCCAGCGTCAAGGCCGCCGACAAGTGCCAAGATGCTTGCGATGCTAAGGATGGTTGCCAGAGCTTCCTCTTTGGTCTTCCTGCCGACGCCTCTGCGCCTCTCTGCAAGCTCTTCAAGGTCGCTCCTGCCAAGGTTCCTGTCCGTGACGATGAGCTCTTCGTCTTTGCCAAGGGCTGCCCTGCCGCCCAGGTTCCCACCACCGCTCCCACTCACGATGAGCCCCGCGGCGAGGAGCCTTCTGAGCAGGAGACCGATGGAAAGACTGAGTCCTCCAAGACCGGCAACTCCAAGACTGGCAGCCAGAACGCCGACTCCAACGAGTCTGGCGCCGCTACCAAGGCTAGCAGCAACACCAACACCCAGGCCAACGCCAACGCCAACGCCGACAACACCAAGCAGCAGAACTAAGTTGGCAGCAGCCAATTATGCTAGATTGAATGAACAAGGTTCCTCGCATTCAATCTGACACGAAAGCACCACACGCTGGGAACAGCATTTGCAAGTGGTGCGGCATTGCAAGAGAAGCAGCAGCGCTAAAACAACGGTGCTGATCATGGATGGAAAAATGTTTGGAATTGTGTACTTTACTCTCTTTACACCTAGACTTTGCTTTTGTATTTCCTTAGAGTATCATCAATAGATCGGCCGATCACAGTAACCTCTCCTGCTTGTTCTCAAGACTCGTGATCATGTTTTACTCAAGAGTTTATATAACCTTCCTAGCCTAGGTACTTAAACAGCCCTTAGGATTACTTTATCAAGTCAACTGCTATTGGTTGAGAGCTCCGCAATTGTCTGCCAATTGCAATCCTCGTCTGGGGGACTTGGCACCGTTTATTATGGTAGCGACTTTGACTATAGATGTACTGGCTTGCGGGTATCCTTTTTGGGTCTCTTGAATGTTTGCTTCTTCACAGAATTTGACAGAGGGGGACATCGATGAGTTTTGGTTGACGCGCAGGGGTAGTTCGCTAATGGCGAGCTAGGGAACTGTGGGTGGCTGGGCGAATGGGGGACGCATGGCGGGACAGGTGAGCCGCTGTATCCGAGTTGGATAGGTTCAATGGTGATGAAAATGGCCTTTAATCATCAAAACTTGAATTACTAGCAAGAACAAGCCGCAATTGGCCCTTGTGATTTGTCTGTAAGTACACACGTGTCGGAACGCCCGGATGGATGGAAGACTACGCTAGTCAATCACCACGGCAACTGATCCTGGATATCTTGGGAAATTGAAAGTGAAATAACCATAAGAAATATATCTTTTGTTGTACAGTCTATGTGTAGTTTATATGTACAGGAAGAAGCGTGGCTAATTAAAAGCCGGAGTTGATAGAACCAGTGCAGAGCATGTGAGAGAAGAAACCAAGCGAGTAGTTGACGCCCGTCTTGGTGCAGCCCTCGTCTTCGTTCCTGGTGCAAAAGCCAAGGATCTGGCTGTTCTCGGAAAACTCCCAGCCCTCACCATTCCAATTGAAACCGTACTGGTTGCCGGTCTTCTTGCCCTTGATTTCCCAGAAGTTCTCGGTCAAGCATCGCTCCGAGACACACTAAGACTGGGTTAGCTACGCATCAACAATTTGTCAAGTTGTACATACCTCGAACTGTTGAACGTTGTCAAGGCAGCCACCGGGGTAGGACACGGCGACAGCATCGGTGTTGTAGATGTCACCGCCAGTGTCAGGGACGAGCTCTCCAATGCCCACTGTAGTATAATTAGTAAATGTTTTGACAATGTTAGACTCGAGGGCGCATACTTTGAGAGGCAGAAGTGCCAACTGCGAAATCGGCTCGAGCAAAGCCAACAAAGGCCATCAGGGCTGCGGCGCGAAGAGTAGCGTACATTGTGGCGGTGGTGGTTTTGATTGAGGAAGTTGAGATTGTGGAGTTTAGTTGATGGTGATTGTTGTGGTTGTTGTTCTGAATGCAGTGATGATGTTGGAATTTTGAGTGAATTCAATGCCATATATATACTATCAAATGTTCATAGGATCTAGGCAGCGATTAAATCCCCCGACGATCTTCGACATCTAGTTCGAGATAGATCATCTCGCTCCCTCAGCCTTGATTAGGAGCTGCCCTCTAGGGCTGTGACGTGGAGAACCAGCTGAAGGCATTTCGAAGGATGCGAAGGATGCGCTAAAGCCCCTAGCGAATTTGCCGATCGGCAAAGGGCAGTGCCAGCGCTTGTCACTAAGCGCGATACAGCAGGCCCTGGCTTCAGAAATGGCTGAAGGATTCAAGATGTTGGGTCAAAACTGGGAACCGCAATCTATGACGATGAAATTAGCCGCCTCCTTTGTTTTGCGCAGAGCCGATCCATGTTAGTTGAGGTGTCACCGTAGCTGGTCCCTGGCAAGCATACCAACAAGGTTCTCTGGGGAGATCGTCGCTATGGGGCCCCTCAGCCCCCATGACCGCATTATGACGTAAGGTCTGTTTGGATGCGAATCCTTACTGTGGGTACAATGGACGGTAGTTGACATTGAATAATACATCGCGACGGCCCGATGGTAATTCTTTAACCGGGATCGACATGTCTATTATGCTGCAAGGCACACTCCCATTGTTTGATCCTTGGTTTATATCGTCGCACGGGCCAGTCGTTCGGGAAAAGATTTAACCCTTCCTCATAACCACAGTCTTTCGACCTAGCACACACGCTTACTTCGAGCAGCATAACCACCCTATATCGCGATTATAATGGAAGAAATACATATCAATTCGTCTTGGAACATCAGTATCAACACCTAGCCGAATTTACAGAACCCAATAGCGCCCCTTCGAAGAAAAAGACCGTACGCAACTTGCTCGATCTAACTAAGCGTTTATCCAGGAGCATTACCAAGGCCGACAATAACAGAAACCAAGAAGACACCCACAGTCATAAGAGGAAGGTCAGCAGTGATGCCAATGATGGATACTGCGAAGTGGCTGAATTGAACGATGTGTGACCAAGGGCAGCGATCGTCACAAATGGACCGTTTAGGTAATTCGTGTTCTAGAGGAGGGCGGAGACGGTGGAGAGCACAATAGGCACCCATGAATTGCGTCCCTATTCAGGAATTGATTATCACTCTCAGCTTTGAGTCTTTTGAATCGCAGTGGCGTACGGGGATACCGGCATAGATCGCTCTACTAAACCGCCATGGGTTCGGCGATTCGCCACCCAAATCCGGGAATGTCTGGCCCGAATTGTAAAGTGTTACTTGAATGCTCTGTTGATATATGACGCTGCTTTCAAGGGCACAAGTAATCGATGTCTGGTGCCTTGAAAACTGAAGCCTAGTACTTGGACTGCGCTTATTTCTTGATAATATGCTACTGCCTGGTAACGGTAGTCTCCGCTCCCTACCCTGTTGGTAGCTCAAATTTGCGATACCTTGATATACTTATCTAAACGCCATTGACACAGCATCATGAGGCAAACTCATTTGTATAGGGGCGATACTGGAATTCGATGGTGCTATGGACTTTCCTGACATGCCAGGATGTTATCTTTGGGTTCTAGGATTATGTCCGTGAAACGGGCAGATTGCTACAAGCTTGCAAATTTTAATGATTCGGCCGCTAGCATTCGCCGGCTATGTTATAAGGACCAATGTACGTTAGAGGGCTGGAAATTTCACAGGCAACTCTATTAGACATCCTAGGATACGAAAACGACATGTTCAAGTTCTTTAAGAAGTCCTGCAACTCCTTTACAATGATTTCTTCCCATAGCACACCTGACTAGCTTTTCGATAACACGCGTGACTGAAAGGTGGTGTATTTCACTTGCAGTCCGACCTTGAGGCGTACCCAAGACTGGGATTGCGTTGGATGGCGAGGCGCGTGAGGCCGAAAACAGGATTGTGAGCCAAAGCCTACCTTGTCATTGGGTTATCCTTCGGCGAAAGTTGACCCCGATTGCTTGATTTGCCGGTAGGCTGTGCGGGAGGCGATGAACCGACGATCTTGGCCGAACCCGCTTCTCTTTCAGCTGGGGCGCTCCTTTTCTGGGGCTACAAGAGCCTTGGAAGAAGCATAAAGTAGGCGCTCATACCCTGGCTGCCAAGAAAACTCCACATCCAGAACAGGAAAGACTTGCATCATCCCGCGTCAGCCCTAATTTCAGGTGAACACTGGGGTCTTTTGGGGACTGGACTAGGAAAAGGGTATTGAGCAGCCGTCTCCAGCTCTGGACGACGAGCAAAGACTTTTGAGGGACTCTTGGGAAAAAATTGGTTGTAGCTGTTCGTTCTGGCAATTACTCGCAAGCTGGTTCGATTCATGGGAATTGTTTCCGTTCCGTCTAGATGTAACCATCTACAGCATCAAGATGCTGCGGCACGTTCCGGGCGCACCATGAGACTTCCGGAAGCCCGCGGTAGACCCCGCGGAATGCTCGCTACTACAGTTGTGATTCTGATATTTATCTAAATACAGAGAGTCTTTGGTGGCATGATTTTCAACACAAGCTCTTCTTCTAGTTGAAACGTCAAGTCATTGTACACTATTGCCAGCCACCATGTCTCAACCGACAGTAGTTCAGCCCAGTGGTCTGCGCTTTGCCCAGGCCAAGTCCAACGACTGGACCAAAATGTCGGGCACTCGGCATGGACTCCACTCCGATTGGGAGCAATACTATCCACATGAAACTCGACCCCAAGGACGTTGGGAGGGCGAGATCAGTGACCTCGTGGTCTATGGCGAAATTCCAAAAGAAATCGACGGAACCTGGTACCGTATTATAATCGACCCCTACGTACCCATGGACCCGAAGAACGGTTTCGTTGAAGGAGATGGTAATATCTGCGCCATCAGAATCCATGACGGCAAGGCTTCGTTGAAGATGAAGTATGTGGAGACGGAGAGATATCTGCTTGAACGCCAGGCAGGCCGACGGCTGTTTGGCATATACCGGAACCCGTATACAAATGACCCGTCTACCCGCTACGCCAATGACAGCACGGGAAATACCAACATCATTTACTGGGGCGGAAATGTTCTTGCGCTGGCGGAACGCGGTCTGCCTTGGGCCATAGACCCAGACACGCTCGAGACTCGCCGATACGATCCTTATGCAGGCCAGGTCAAGACCAAGACATTTACTGCACACCCAAAAGTTGACCCAAAGACAAATGAGCTGGTGTGCTTTGGCCAGGAGGCAAAGGGCTTGGGTACCACGGACTTTGTTACCTTTCATATAACCCCCGAGGGAGAGGCCAAGGACGAATGTTGGTACGAGTTCCCCGAGTCAAGGTGGATCCATGATATCTGGATCACGGAAAACTGGATCATTCTATCTGGCATGCCGATCTTCTATACCGGTGAGGAAGCTCTCAAAGCGGGTGCGCAGCACTGGCAATTTGATCCAGACCGCCCCCAGGTCATGATCGTGACTCCTCGCAGGCCCGGCGCCCCTCGCCATCCCGACTGGAAAGTCGGTGAATTTAGACAATACGAGTGGGACAACGGAGTCATTATCCACTGTGGAACTGCTTGGGAAGATGAGGATGGTCTGTTGCAATTTGAGAGCCCCTGGAATAAATGGAACATCTTTACCTTTTGGAACCCACCGGGTTACAAACAGCCCGAGCCGGCCGGCTCATACGTCCGCTGGACTATCGACCCCAGTCAACCCACAAACACTAGAATCACCAAAGCGGAGGATATCATGAAATCGTCGTTCAACGACTTCCCCGTTGTTGACGACCGTTTTTATACTTCGCGTCAGACCAAGACCTACCTGGCCGTCCACAACGCCCTGAGCCATGAGCCACCACGAGGATTCCCGGGCGTCAACAACATCGTCAAGATTGATACTCTGAAGCACGAGTTCCTGGTATGGGATGCGGGTGAGGGCGGTCGCGTATCGGAGCCCGCCTTTATTCCGCGATCTGACGATGCGCCCGAGGGTGATGGGTGGGTTCTTTTCGCATCCGCCTCAAACCAGGCTCCTCGGGGCGAGATGGTTATTCTGGACACAAACGACTTTACGAAACCAGTTGCAGTCATCCAGATGCCGTTTGCGATGCGTGATCAGCTGCATGGAAACTGGGTGTCGAATCCGAAGCCTGGTACGAAATTGCCGGAGCTGGCAAAGCCTGTCAAGTTTGTTCAGTCAACCGGCGTGGGCGCTCTTAACCGCATCTGATGGCATTCCCTACATATATGTATCTAGGGACACGATGAGTTCACTGCCGATGAAAGCCAATTTCTCGGCTCAGAGATCGAGCTTTGCCCACCTATGTGTGATTTTTTCTCTATATCAGAGCCTGTTTCCTATGTGTTGTCGTGTTGTTCTACTTGCTCTTATTTGTAGGATACTTAAATAGTTTCGAAAGAAGTTTATTAGTTGATGTCGGTTTGTTATCACTTGAATTACCTTGTAGGACAGCAACATCCGGCTAGACATGACTACTTTCCACTTACTTACCCGACGAGGGAAAAGATCTCCCCTATTTTCAACTAGAAGTTTAATTGTCGATAGAATCTGAAAAGTTAAGGGTACCGCATGGCAATGAACACGGCATCCACTGATCGGTTTTGCCCTCTTCCGTAGTCACAGGGGGGCTGCGGTGCCCGGGCCGGCTTCCGAGTCCGGACCCCGCACTTATAACAGACAGCCAAGCCTCCACATCCCGAATTATGAGATAGCACCGTCTGGGGTAGTCAACTGCCGGCATCTATTCCGCGGTGGTGCCGCGGAATCCACCATTGTGCCTGTCGGATAGTGTACGGTACCTCGGCTGTATAGGTACATCGGGAAGATGGAGGCTGACCAATCGCTTAGACAACAAATTATGTACGCTGGTTAAGCGTGATGGAGAGTGTCCATACACTCAGTTGTGGACTTCTTTATTATCCCCCACCTGCCGGGAAACAAACAAGTGGTTAGCAGACATGAAACAGGACCTATCGACAATAAACATCATTACCTGCCACCATGACATACTATTCGCTGCCAAAATATATCACTAGCACCACTGACGTAGAAGGATACACTCGAATCAAGCACGTGTACATCAAACTGCGCGATGGCATCGAGCTTTGTGCTGACGTCTTCCTCCCATTTTCGGCGTCTAAACAAGGAAACAAGGTCCCCGTGATCCTTAGCCTCGGCCCATATGGAAAGGACATTCCTGTCCTCGAATTCGGCCTTCCGAGGACAGACATGTATGTCGAGATGTACAAGCGAATTAGTCCATTGGGGCCCGATGCTTGCTTCGAGTTGGTCGACCCTATTCTCTGGGTAAGTACTGGATTGTTAGCATTCTTCTGGCTCGGAAAACCATTGCTAGATTCTATTCAAAATTATGCAGCTGATTAGCTTCAGACCAAAGAATATGGGTATGCGCTCGTTAGAGTCGATAGTCGTGGCATCGGAGGCAGCCAGGGCCGTCTTGACCCCTTCGGGATGGAGAGGTCCGTACAAATTAACGCCGATGCCGAAGGCCAAGGTAAGCAACGGATACCCTAACACCGCATCTTGTCTGATGAACTACTGCCCAGACCTGTACGATGTCATTGAATGGGCTGGTATACAGTCATGGTCCTCTGGCAAGGTAGCTCTAAGTGGCATTAGTTATTACGGAATGACTGGTTACTGGGCTGCCATGCAGAAGCCTCCACACCTCTCCGCCGTGGTCTGCTACGAAGCCTCGGTCGATATCTATCAGGCAGCCCGGAAGGGTGGAATTCTCGGAGCCAATTTCCAGACTCACTGGTACAACAACATAGTGATGCCGCACCAATCTGGCAACGGCAAACTCACCGCCGAACAACTGGCTGCGAACCGTGCCGACTATCCTGCCCTTGTCGCCAGGGATGAGTATCCAGACGGCGAGTCATGGCGACTTCTCAAAGAAATCCGCAAACTCTCTGACATCGATGTGCCCTTCTATATCTCGGGTAATTGGACTGACAGCGAGCTTCACATGCCTGGTAATATACTCGCCAACAACGGCATCTCATCTAATCACAAGTGGCTAGAGATGCACACGGGTAACCACCTGGCGTCTTACTATGACCATGATCACGTTGCGCTTCAGAGGAGTTTCCTTGATTACTTTTTGAAAGACGAGGAGGGGAACCCCAGTATTCTTTCAGTGCCTCGCATCCGGCTCATCACCCATCACGGCAACAAAACCCCCTACCATGAAGACGAGAAAGCCTTCCCACCCCCCGATGCTGAAGATGTTCCACTTTACCTAACGCCATCTCAAAAGCTGAGCTTTACAAAACCGCCCGCTAGTGACAAGAAGAAACTTGAGTACCCAGGTCTCACCGGCACATTGACCTTTGAGTTGGACTCTCCCTTTACCGAACCATTCGAGATTCTCGGGACACCATACGTTGAGCTTCAAGTCGTCACAGAAGCAGAGGATATGGACATCTTTCTAACCTTGCGTGCCTTCGATGCTAACGGCAAGGTATTCATCTTGGAGGGCAATCACAGCGAGCCGAACGAGCATTTCGCCAAAGGGTATTGGCGGCTTTCGCACCGAGATGAAGTCGATGCCGGATTTAAACACCAGAGGATCAAGGTCCCCTCACAGCCAGTCATGCCCAAGTCGCAAGTCGAGAAAAGGAGAGTGTACGACGTCACGATACCGCTCTTGCCAGCGGCCTTCTTATTTGATCGAGGTCAGAAGTTGTCGCTTGAGATTGGTGCGCAGGACACATTGAGTACGATTCCGCCCATGCGGCACGACGGTGGGGATAGGGAGCCGCAGAGGTTTGGTGGGAAGAATGCTATATTCACTGATGGACGATTAGTGCTGCCAAGAATTAAAAGGGCAATCTAGTCAAAGATCCACGGGCATAAAGTAGCTACATAAGAAACTCCAAAGTCGAGGATAAACGAAGCTAAATTCCGATCCTTGCCAACCTTTCCGACAATTCTCTTACCCACTCGTCATCATCTCCAAAGACAATACGCAACCCCCCTATGGACCGTAAGTAACATTGTGATGCCCGTTTTCGCCTACCTTGTCCCTCGTATGTTTTCCCAAGATAATAAAGGCAAGCCAATATAAAAACATGTGTTTCCACGAGTGTAGGTTCCATAAATCTCTGAAACCCTTGCAGTGCTTGATCAAACATCTCTTCTGATTCTTTGAGTCGGCCTACCTCGTAGTACAAACGTCCTAAATTAATCATTACCCGCAATGATGATATGTTCTTTGGCCCATATGCATTATCATATCCTTGTAATGCTAGCTCATACATCGCTTCTGACTTGGCGAATCGGCCTTGTTGCTGGAAGAGCCTTGCTAAGTTAGACATTGTGTCCAGTGTTGGTACGTGATTTGGTGTCGCTATCTTCCTATATCCGCCAAGTACTCGTTCATACATCTGTTCCGCCTGGTTGAGTCGACCTTGGTCGTGGTAAAGAATTCCCAAATTGTTGATTGTGTCCAGATTTGACATGTGCTCTGGTCCTCGAACCTTCTCACACAGTTGCAAATGCCGTCTATACATTGTTTCCGCTTCGCTCAGTCGGCTTTCGGTGGCGTAGATGTTTCCAAAGGCGGCATACATCCACGTGTCCATGTTTGGCACCTCAACGCCTTCAGTTATTAGCTCCAAGCATCGGTCAACATGTTGCAGTAGCCGCCGCCGTCTTTTCCAGGGTTCAAGGGCACTGGGATTTGGCAAATGGGATGCGACACATGCCATCGCAAGTTGCGCCATCTCTGTGTTGGTCTTTCCGTGCAGGACATTTACCATCCAATCATGCACGCATCCATGTATGCTGTAGCCGAGTGATCCTGCCATATGCTCGTTGGATGCGGGCTTTGCCTCTACCAGTCCGTGGTCGCACAGTAGACGCATGGTTTCCACGAAAGTGAGCTTGTCAGTTAGAGCTTGTAGCCATGGCGGTCCCAACCGAGCCCCAGCACATAGTAGTTCATACCATATATCATCATGGCTGAAGTATGCCCAGAGTTTGAGAAGCATGGCAGCAGACTCATTCTGTTGCTCCACGTTCTTGAAGGAAACGTTCCACGTCGAGTACATTGCACGATCCTCATAGGATAAGAGTCGTGGGCTTGCTTTTTGGAGTTTAAGCCATGATTCATTATATAGCTCGAGGTAATCTTTGAACGTCGAAGCGACCTGGGTTTGGTCCAAGAATGCGCCCGCACTCGAGAGGGCGAGGGGAAGACCGTCAAGTTTCTTGGCAAGTTTGATCGCTGCAGGATCTGTATAGAATTAGCATTCTATCACCAAATACTGTTTATCAGGGTTAATCACCTTCTACAAGACGTTCTCGATTCGACGTGGATTCCAAAACTCGAAGACTATCCTCGATGTGTTCGAGTTTGCCCAGCCGTATGGTCTCGCCAAGTTTGACAGTAGATGAACGTGTCGTCACGATGATAGCGCCGTGATAGCTTTCTGGGAGAAATGGACGAATATCAAAAGGCTTCGAGACAAGAGTATTTTCGTGCCAAGAGCTCCTTCCATGGGCGCTTTCGTTGTTGACATTCGCAATAGCCTTATCCAGTTCAGCGTTACCACCGAACTGGGGATTGTCGTAGTTGTCGTAGACAAGAAGCCAGTGTTGATTACCAGGCTCATTTAGCCATCTCTTAACAGCTCTAACCACCTCATTGGCGTCATGGCTCGCAACGGCATGCTCGACAAAGGAGATGGAAGGATGCTGCTGGAGTATTCGGTCTGCTGCCTTCGCGAAGCTTTGTGTCAATGTCACCTCATCTCTTGCATCTAGCCAGATGATTGCCGAGTAGGTGGTTCGATACCGCTTCATGAATTCGATGGCCAATTGTGTTTTGCCCATTCCTCCAAGGCCATGTATGACAACAGTGCGGCGGTCATGAGATGCTGCTAGGATCTTGTGCATTTGGGCAAGTTCCTCTTCCCTTGCGATAAAGTGATTCACCTCAGTAACCTCTGACAGACTGAAACTGAGTGAGAAGTTGGTAGAATTTACTCGTGCTATTCTCGTGCAAAGTCATTAGTTATCAGGATCACACGTGTCTAAGGGAGGCACGCACCATCGTCGGCTCTTGATTCAGCTTGCCACCGCCATTGAATACTTTGTTCCGCGTTATCGGTCATGATTCTCAAGTGCTCTGAGATGGTAATGTATCCGATATCGTGCTTTGAATGAAACTTGACCATTTGTTTGTGGTTCGAGTGAATGACGATCGACTCTGCGCCGGCTTGTCCCGGCACGACTGCTGATTCCCGAGGTACAACCTTGCACAGGTCAGCTATAGGTTTTTGAATGAAAGAGAATTAAATGCACAAACCAGGATACTTTTGCCCAAGGCAGTTGGTGTCGGGTACTCCTCGTAGGCAAACTTTGTCACAAAGTCACCGCTGATTAGACTGTACTGCCCCAACTGTTGCTGTAGCCATTCCGAGCTTTTTCCTAGGTTCTTGAGAATGCGGTCGTCGGCCTCCATAAACAAGGCGGCAACGTTAGTGAGGATGCGTCCTAGCTGAACACCACTGCCACCTCGATGGGGCGTGCCCATGAATATGATACCATGTGTCGAGAGCTTTATAGAGCGGTGCTCACGAGCATCTTGACGGGCTGCATCGGAGTGGATCAAAGCCTAAAATTGTCAGATAAACTCCTTTGTTACTAGGTAACGATCATCAACCAACACTTTTCAGAATGATGCCTCCAAGGCTGTGCGCGATGAAGATGATTGGTCGTTGCGATGTCTGCATGTTCGTTAGCAAGCTTCCGCTGATGCCATCACGTTGGTCTTCACATTGGTCAACTTCCGCTTCCTGCTCAAGCCGGAAACCAGATCCAGGGCATGATTGTAAAGGCACAAGGTGCTTGTACCGGAAGCCGAATGTGTCTTCGCATCGTATCCCCAGCATAGGATACGAGCTCTAGGAATATCATCTGGGAGGAGATCACGCAGCCAGTGAACTCCATTTTTGGCGGTCCATGTCTTCTCTCGGTGGCCGTTTAGGCCATGGATAGCAACGATACTAACGGATGATTAGAGTGAGAAACCCGGCTGATGTAACGCTACTGACTCGATGATGGGGTCGGATCCCTCAATGATGACGTCGAGCCCTTGTGGATGCTCACTAACTGCGGCCGACCTTGCGGGAGATGCGTCTTGGGTGGGCGCTTGAGAGGATGCTCGGGCGGGTCGAAGATATCGCTTTAGGCGGTCCATTTTCTGCAAAGCTTAATCATTCTCGTGCAAAGTCCGTTCCTTACTTCGTTAGATAAAGGATCGACTGATGCCTAATTTGCCTAACATAGTCCTAGGTAGGTAGGTGAGATGAGGCTGTAAAGTCACGTGCTCAGAATTCACGCTGCTCAAACGGCCAATTATGTTTACTGCGCTGTGACGTATCACGGTTAAAAGCGGAGACTAAAACGGGACCAGCCGCTGGCACGGTACGTACATTGAGGATTCCGGTAAGCTTAAGGGGTGAAAGCACGGCAGACAATTGGTCAAGTATTGGCGAAATTGCCTTTACTAACCTTTGCTTTACTCCTAAACGCCCATTCAGAGTCCCAAGTTTTCTAATTGCAAGTAAAAATTTACAATACCGTGTTTTTTTGATAGCCTCACTGTAAGTAAAAGAGTTGATAAGTATATGACTAGATACAGACTATTTAAGCTCGGCTGACAAAAGCTGTAGAAACTTACAAGAAATAATTTACAAACAGTAGATATTATAAGACGACGCATTTATGCTAAGAGATCACCATAAAGGCTTCTGATGGCTATGTCACTCCTATTGCCCCTCTCTTGCTTTACATTTGACCTTACCCTATCAACTCAGCAATCTGGGTAGAGTCTGTGGGTCTCGGATCCCCTGTCATCTGTTATCCTATAGGTCAACCCACATTCAAACCGTTGCAGGTGGCTTCTAACCAACCACTTAGAGGCATCGAGCAGGGGCATAGAGGCCCATAGGCTCTACCTAACTTGCTGAGTTGATACGGGGGATTAGGTGCATAGCCTCGGTTGTTGATGCTCCAGGCGTTTTCCATTACGAAGTTACCTATCAGTTGCTGTATACGGAGCCATACGGAGCCGCACAGAGCATGCCGCCGTGCATAGCCACTAAGAACCAACTGCCGAACGTTCCGCCGAAATATTAAATAGGACCGTTATTGGCCAGTCCGATACGACCCAACTTGCGGGGGCGGTGTTTGCTGCCTCTTTAGGAAGGTTGCTTGCTGATCGGCGAGCTTGTGGATAAAGAACTTACAGTACTCAGCAAGCCGTCCTATCCATCGTCTAATCCTCAAAAGGTCAATACATTGCAATTTGCAACGGCGGCAGATGTTACGGAGGCTACGTGTACGACGAGGCCTGCATTGATCACAATGATCGGGACAATATTTAAGCCTGGTCTCGGGGATCTTGTTGGACCAGGCCAGTTCATTCATTCACCATGCATCTCCCAATATTCTCGCTAGTTGCCCTTGTAGCGACACCTCTGGCTGCAGCCAATATCCCCAGCAAGTTCTGTGATGCAGCCTGCCGCAAGGAGTTCGAGGTAGCCCGCTCTTCTGAGGCGGCGCAATGGGTCTCCCAAAACGTCACCTTGGACCCATTCTATAAGGCTCCAGAGGACCTCTCGTCCAAGGCGCCGGGTACACTTCTCCGTTGGCAAAACGTCCCAGGCGCCCAACTAAGCACCAACTGGACAATTCCTGCTGGACTCTCCCTTTCCCGCTTTTTATACGTAAGCGAGGATCATGACGGCACCCCAGTGCCGGCCAGTGCATACGCTTTGTTGCCCTACTCCCAGGTAACCATAGCCGGCGGCAAGAATACAACGAGGCCTCTTAACACTATTGTCTTCACCCATGGCACGGCCGGCAACATTCCCAACTGTGCGCCCTCTAATAACAAGGGCCTCTACTATGAGTGGGAAGGCCCCTTGGCAATGGCGTCGCATGGCTACGCCGTTATTGGGCCCGACTATGCCGGCCTGGGCGCTTCTCGCCCGCACGGCCTCAGGTACATGTCCGGGTATCTGCACGCTGCAGATGTGGCCTATGCTCTTATTGCGGCTCGGTCGTCTTCTATTGGGCCGCACTTGTCGCAGGAATGGGTTGTCGCGGGGCATAGTGAAGGTGGTATGACGGCTTGGCGAGTCAATGAACGGCTGGCCATGGCGAACCAGACCAAGATGCGAGATGCAGCAGGACGGTTCTTGGGTGCTGTTGCAGCAGCCCCTGCCATGGTCAACCTCACCCAGCAATTCCCAGGGTCTCTTGGGTCTGAGGCAAACCCATACCCAATGTTCGTTTTTCAAGCTTTCATGGAGGCATTTCCCAACGACATCAAGGCTGAAGACTACCTGACCGACCTTGCGCTGGCGAGGTTGCCACTCATGAACCAGGGCTGCTTTGTAACAGCCACCGCCCTCTTCGGTCATCTGTCCACCAAGCAGATATTCAAGAGCACCGATTTCCTCCAGAATCCACGCTTGGTCGAGTGGCAGAGCACCTGGGCCGGCTCGGCCATTCGCCAGTTAGCTGCACCCATGCTTGTGCTGGCTGGAGAGGCAGATCCCGTCACTGATACGAACCTGAACGGCGTTGTCGATAGGGCCTGTCAGCTTCTACCACAGCCAACTATTTCATACATTCAGTATCCGAGACTAGGTCATGACCCCTCATTCCAAGCATCGCAGCCGCACATGTTTCAATGGTTGCGCGAGAGGTTTGAGAGAGTGCCACTTCAGAGTGGTTGTCGCCGGGTGACGGTCCAGCCGTTGACCAAGAATTACGGCACTACACAAATTGGCTGGACGGGAGAGGGACTTGCGTAAGGAGGGTTTAACAGTCATTATGAATATTTCTTCTTCTTCTATCACTCTTATCTTTTGTATATGCTGGCAGTACATCTACCCTTTTTGTAACAGCCTCTGCTCAGTAGTCAATGCAATCTCGGAGACTTGTAGCGCGTGAAGTGAGAGATAGTGTGGATGTAATACTGTCCAACTAACCACCCGCTAAGCTGGCGTTTCTGCCATCCACTATTGGCCTTCTTCCAACCTCGCATCATAATCCACATGCTGTACCTTCTCTCAGAAATAGTTTAGGATTGGTAAAGTGATAAACAGCTAATTATACTTGCCAAGCTATACCAGTATTACAAGTAGAAGCAGAGACTAAAACACGACTAGCTGCTCGCCTTAAAGCATTAGAGCCTTCAGAATAATAAGGCAAAAACTAGGGAAAATAGCTCTACTAACCTTCAATTTACATAATGGCCAGAGTTCGGGAGTCTGAAGAGGTGAATATTTATACTGCAGAGGATATTATTATTGTCTCGACTTCACTTGTCACGCACAAAGAGGCCAGCTAGGAAGCCCTGACACTAGAGAACACTGTTGTTGATCATAACAAATCCAAGGCTGCATAAATACACACATCCAGAATTGCTAAGTATATGTCGTATTGCGAGTCTTAAAGAGACAGTCAAAGTGCAGACGGCTGGTTATTGCATAACCATCTATAGACTGGCATGACAGCTAGCGCTACTATATATCGAAACTGTGATACTTCCGGCTCTTGGTGTATCAACATTACTACTACTCGGTTGGGAAGAAGGAAACGAAGGAAACTGGCCCTCGTGTCAGACTGAGTACGTTATCGATAAAGAAGTGGTATGAAGATTGGTCATTGAGTGGGGGCCACATCATTGACCGGACCTTCGCCAAACTAGAATCTGCTCCTTCTGATCGACTTCTACCCTTAGACGATGATGTCATCTTTGCTGATAGGTGGTTAATGCCGCCGAGGGTCCGGAGGCTTGGTCACAAAGTAAAACCAGGGAGGCTTTGTAGCATGCTCAGCTATTGTCCAATAGAGAGATGATCTACGGCTTGGCAACTAAGTCGGGAAATTTTGATGAGCTGAGGTTGGATCTACACATCTCAATCACACGTAAGACCCAACTGCCGCGGAATAACCTTGGCTTCAGCTTACAAAAGGCCCGACGATCTCTCACCTACCGCAGGGAATAAAAAAACGTCGGCCGAAACTGCATGGCAAGAATTGCCGACTGTATAGGATCCTGCAACACGAGACGGAACCCATGATACCGTGTTAGCGCCTTTCAACGAAACTCGAAAAAATATTAAATAGCGGCTATCCTCTGTAAGTTCTGGATCAGAAAGCATCTCTGGACTCCCAATCACACTCACCTACACACACCTCTGAATCCCATCATTTTCTTGTTTCCATACACAATATGCACATCTCAACTCTCTTTGCTGGCGCTTTCATGATGATGGGAGCTACCGTGGCACAAAACATGGTTCACCTCAACTGTGCCATCGATCCGGACTCGCAGTGCAACGTCGACAAATACTGCGTTTACACGCACAACAACTTCAATTGCCAGTCCCAATGGACTGACGACCAAGTCCCAACGTTCGCTGAGTGCGCCCTCGATGCCGGGTGCGGTGACAACTCCGTCTGCCATGATGGTATTTGCTGCAATCTGACTGATCTGCCCAACGGAGAGGCAGACTGTCCGAGCCGGGATGAGATTGGCGCCTGCTGCTTTATACGAAACCCTGGTCCGGGAGGGCTGGGCATCTTTCAGCCGCCGGAGCAGACTCGACCTTCGGAGCTCAATTGTGGCTGCTGAGGAAGCATGGTGACTTCCGTTGGAGAGGACGTGAAATGACTGGTTTTAGTGGAATTTCAGGGGCTAAAGCTGTAAATACGCGATGGATTGGACATACAGGCGGATAGTGTGGTCCAAGGACATGTTAGGCATGGTTTGGAGACGACATGTTTATGTTTGATCGGCCATACACTTCAATACTTTGTATAACTGTAAGTATCTAGAGTATATAGCCCGAACTCAAAGCCTAAGCAGCACTATCCTTTAACAGTACATATGATAAGGACTAAAGTCAGCACAATATTGTGAAATTAAATCAAGAGCTAGATATTATGAACTAGGTCTTGGGAATAAACGGAATGAGAAGATACGAGTTATATGCGCCACACGTATAGAACACATGAGTGCCCTTATTCAAAACTTTTGGGTGATCATTTGCAGAAGACTCGTCCACAAACGGATTCCTTCCACCTATGGTAAGGAGAAGTTTCTCGCCGCGTCGAAAGAGGATGCTTGTTGCCAAAATCTCAATGTCAACACACGCAACTTCGTTGCTCTTCAATTTTAACTGGCGAGCATGCATGGGATTGCATTCACAGGGCACTAGTAAAATACGAGGCGAATAGGCAAGAGGCCGGTTCATCATGATTAGTTGCGCTCGAGCTGGACAGAGAAGTAGTTTCTTAGTAATCACAGAGGCAGGTCGGCATAGGTTCACATCGGCTTGTCACAAACAAACCTTGTCCTCTGTTGGCTCCTATCAAGGATACTGTTGTATCTCTCTGGAAGTTTGAGATAAAAGAAGGCATTCAGATTGAATCTAAATATGAATGAAACTCTAAATATGAATGAAACCAAGACCTTGGGACAAACCACATGGGCTCCGTTGTTGAAACAAGCCTCTGTGATTTTCATCGTGTACCCCCAAGCCCCGGCGACGATAAGAGGTCAGTCCGTCCGCTAACCAACCTCAGCCTTAACCACAGTACCATTTCAAGGCCTTAGCAGTTACTCAATCTTCTTGATAAGACAGCGTCGACCTCTGTCAGAGGCAAAAACCTTGCTGCAGGCAGTAGATCGCGGGACATTGAAATCCTGATCACCATACTTGATAATCAGATTATCGTAAGCGTAGTTAGGGAGCTGGCCATCAATGCAGGTATTTCCAGCTTGGATCTCAAGAGTGTATTGGAAAGACTCATGGCCAAAAGATGTGAATCCCGCCGTGCCTTTGGCACAGTCCAGGTAGTCGTCAATGTTGGCACCCTGTCCCGTCCGAATACGGACCCTGTTGGCTATTTCGATACGGGTCAGTGATAGTTTGGTAAAATCATAGTTGGGGCAAAATCTACCGTGGAGTGTAAAATCCGACGATCCAAACACAACACTGATTTCGTTACAATTGACTGGGCCATGGCCATCGTGCCATGGCTCGGTGCATTCGGCGCGAGGCTGAAGGTCATCTCCAGTCTCCATGGGTGCTGCATTGACGCCGAACGCCAGGGAGAAGGCCAACGAAAGAGTAGTAAACTTCATTTTGAAAGAGGTTGCGGTAGTGGAAGTATTGCTTGACAATGTTTCTTGTGTAAATGCTGATGGATTGAATGATGAGAGAGAAGAGACTTTTGCGCAAGATTTGTTGGTTATTTATACTTTCAAAGCCGTTAGACATTGTCTCAAAGATGGCTGTTCTTTCCAAGGTGATGCGCTGTAAAGATCGATCCTTGTTGGGAGACCCCCCCAGTGACAGGTTCGCTGAATTAGGACTTATTTCACGCCCGTAATTGAAGCATGAGCCTATGACAGTTAGGTACAAGGAACGTCATGCCTTTTTCATGAAATCGTCCTGGAGATCCTTTCTACAACAAACACTTGGCACCCATAAGCGCCATGATAATCCGCAACTGATACAATTTAGACGTATGGCCCCCACTTAGTATAAATCATGAGGGGGAGAGCAATTTCTTAGGTTCCTGAAGTTGTGGGGATAAGGCTTCAGCTCCACCAGGATTCCTCCACAAAACGTCAGCTTACCTACCCAAGATAGCTGGAAATCGCGCCCTTCTAGCAGCAGCTGTGCTAACAAGTCGATTATTGGTCGCTAGGCCTCTGATCTTCCCTAAATGGGACTGCTCCTTGGGTGTTGGTCAGCCTTGTTTCATCCGACCAACGTTCAGCTGGTGAGGCTATGTACGTAGAGCGTAGAGATGATGTATTATGTAACCCATCTTGATACTGTAACTGGCATGTTGGGCTACTTGGAATATGCTTATCAAGGAACCCAGTGGTGACAGGAAGAGGGCAAAGGACAGATTGGGCCATATCCGGATATCCCGATTACTTTAATCTGACTTTTTCTGCCGCAGGAAGAGACGTCATCAACCACACCAAAGAACACAGTTTTCCCGATATCCCGAAGCTACTCATATCTAGGTGCTGGTCTAAGCCGAGGGTGATCGATCGTGACGGGGCCACTTCATTGGTCAAGGCTGAACCGTGCCGAACCATGCAGCTTTGGTGAGATGTATCATGTTAGCAAGTTCCTAGAAACCGGGGGTTTCATGCAGTATCTAGCCCGTATAGAAGGACCCCAGAAGTAGTGATGTTAGTAGACGACTAGCGGTGTGGCGTGTTACTGGTGGCGTTGATGAAGCGAGGGGTCCTTGCCGGGGACCTCCTCGCGCGATTCCGAGCTAAGCCTCTAGGCAGTGACTGTGCCTGACTCAATTCTTCTGTCAATCTTAAAAGAGGGTATCTGAAGCAAAGAATCACAGTCCGAGACCCGTGTTGACTGGTCTCGGACTATACCAGGAACCCGAATGTATTGATATAGTGCCCTTGGCAGTGGGCGTTGGGATGACTCACATGTGTTGTTTGACTCACAGTTTGAGCTCTGGCGTGGATTTACATGTGGGACTTCCACGCGTCCCCTGTTCCACCCGGGACAAGAAATAATCGACAGATCCGTCGCCATTTGTTAGAGCAACGTCTTGAGATAAAATGCTTAATATTGACATATATTCGTAATTGCCTCAGCTTGATACCGACTGCCAATTGCCAACCTCATCTGCCCTATTCGTTTCTGTAGTTAGCTTCTGCTTACTGCCGTCCTTCACTACCACCCCGGCCTTCTCAGTCTTGTCGCTCTATTGTTTCTAACACACGAAAATGCCTTATACACTTCCTGCGGCCGCCCAGCCTTTCACTCTCCGCATCGCCGACGAGGACTGTTCCCAGCTCCATGAGATTCTTAGGCTGTCCCGCCTGGGACCCTCAACCTGGGAGAATCAGCACCAAGATGGTCGCTACGGGATCCCTCACGAGTGGCTCGCCTCAGCTAAGGATTATTGGCTCAATCAGTTTAATTGGCGCGCCCAGGAAAAGAGGATCAACTCATTCCCCAACTACAAGATAAACGTCCAAGATATCAAAGGAGATATCGACCTTCACTTCGTCGGGCTTTTCTCACAGATGGAGAATGCCATCCCCATAGTCCTGCTTCACGGTTGGCCGGGCAGTTTCCTCGAGTTTCTTCCCACACTAGAACTTCTCCGAAAGAAGTATAATTCTAGCACGATGCCTTATCACGTTATCGTCCCCTCCTTGCCAGGGTACACGCTCAGCTCGGGCCCAAGCAAGACCGAAGCCTGGAATAGCGACGATGCGGCACGCGTCATCAACAATGCAGTCATCGCCCTCGGCTTCAGTCGGTATGTCGTGCAGGGAGGAGACGTCGGATGTTTGATTGCTTCGCTTCTCGCCACGACGTACGACTCGGTCGCAGCGGTTCATCGTATGCACAGTTATTGATCACATCCAGATTCATTGATTCTAATAGTTCATAGTCAATCTGCTGCCGAGTCTTGACCAGGTCAGCGCCGACGACCCATCTCTTACTGCCGTGGAGAAAGCGGCCATTGAGCGTGCAGAACAGCGGTTCCTGACTCCTACAACAGGGGCAGCCGTGATGCAAAGCACAAGGCCGGCTACGCTTGGGGCATTGGTCTCTTCCAGCCCCCTAGCCCTCCTTGCGTGGTGAGCTCCGAGTCCACAGCTCTTACAGACAATTTGAATAACAGTTTGTGCAGGATTGGCGAGAAAATGGTCGAGTGGCCCGACGACGAAATCAGTATCGACGATATTTTGACCACCGTTTCGATATATTGGTACACCGAGACGATGCCGAGATGCCTTTATACATATCGCGGGAATTTCATCAACGGCCATCAGTACCAGTTTCCACCTTTTCAAAAACCATTTGGCTACTCTTGGTTCATGCGGGAGCTTGCCCCCGTTCCAAGAAAAGTCGCCGAGAAGAAGGGAGATCTAGTCTTCTATCGACAGCATGAGAGGGTGAGAGTTCACAAGGACCATTCGCTTCATGCGGACTTGACTGACTTTTGCCGTAGGGAGGGCACTTTGCTGCTTTGGAGAGACCTGTGGAGTTTCTTCAGGATATTGAAGATTTTATCAAGGCCGCTTGGCGTGCGGTTTGAACCTATTGGTTGGAGTGTCCGAGGCACTGTAGCTCCGCAGGCTGTCCATAGCTAGCTAGTTAAAGCCTTCCATCACCACTGAATAGCTAGGTAGTGAACAACCAACCCCTCAGTCTTGCTTATCGAGCTACTTCCGTAATATTAGTGTAGTGTTACAACTGGTGACTCTTGATGAGACTCGATGGCCGAATTTCTGTGCCAGGGTTACTTGGTACCTCGCTCAATTTGGCAAGCTGTCGAATGATACTTGGTGGTCGGCTATGGCACAAGGGGATCGCATGACGATGGGCGAGCATTCAGCGAGGCTTGGAGAAGGCTTAAGGCTTTTGGCCTCCTTTGTCGACGCGAAAAGAAGCCTTGGGCTAACAGAATGTAATCAAGGGCATCTTTGCACAAATTAAGCTATCTAACAGGCAGTCAGTAAAATGGGCGTCATGCCAGCCTTCCTACAGTACCGCTATAGCAAAAAAGAGCAAGCATCACGGGTGTACCAGCATCATTGTGCCTATTGAATGTCGCACTTGTTGAAATCATGTTAAACGCTCCAAATAACCTTCATCAGTGACGGGATATCCTTCTCAAGCAACTTCAACCGACTAATTCTCTCCGCCCACCTTGAAGTTTTCACAAGGTTCTCCACCCTTGAAGATCCGTCTCTGTCCCATACAAGAATTTCATCCTCCGCAACCTTGTAGGCATGTTGTCCCACAATGAAGCCAATTAGATAGTCCTGGAAATCATTCACCAGCTTGAGGTGATTGGTGGCGCAAATTCTCAAGTCACCAGTCGTATCCCGCTCTGTCGACTCTGTTTCAGAAACCGTACCGGACTCAGCAGTGGGCTCTGGGTAGGGCTCAAAGATACCCTTATTGGCAGCGGCCAGGGCATCATGGAACGCATCAAATCCGTAAATCATGTCGATCCCGTGATGTGCACATCCTCTTTTGATCCCGGGAAACGGGTTCCCAAATTCGATATGGTAGGGCTGAATGCTGGTAACATCACCGTGGTTAACGCGGCGCTGTCTTGTCATCACAGCTCGCGCCCGGTAAATGCCCAGATCGAAGACAGCGTCTGAGTGAAACCGCTCAAGAGCTGCTCGTAAATCACTTTGGCTAGAACCATTGACAATGCCGTAGGCTTCCAATACCTCGGCGCCTGCCTCAGCTGTTGGATAGCTTTTGGCGAATGCTTCTTGGAGTTTTGCAAGCTCGACA
Source organism: Fusarium sp. JS1030 (assembly GCA_000966855.1). Classification (NCBI taxonomy): domain Eukaryota; kingdom Fungi; phylum Ascomycota; class Sordariomycetes; order Hypocreales; family Nectriaceae; genus Fusarium; species Fusarium sp. JS1030. The sequence goes on along the minus strand of JWIW01000020.1, from coordinate 338,098 downwards.
CCACTCTGAGCATGGCCAGCTGACTGCCGCAATGTCAATTACCGATAGTACAGCACATGACGGCAGGAGTATGATGGATATATTGACTCACCTCGACGTCGGTTGCGCCTATCATGACTTCAATAGGTTTGTAGTCGATGGGTTTATTCTTCTGCCACACATCCACCTGGGGGAATAGTGCAGACTCCTCGGTCATGGTCAAGTTATCAGCAACAGGCGGCAGCATAAATGCTTGTGTCTCAAGAGCAGACTCTAGCATGGCCGCTGTTGAAATCTCGCGCAGTGTTTCTACTTTTTTATGACTGCTGCTGTTGTTCTCGATGCCCCAGTGTTGGCACAATTTGTCCCACTTGGCCTCTGCCTCCGCCAGCGGCATTGGCAACAGTGTCAACATGGCGCCTGATTGTACGATAGCTCTCTGGAAGAGAGGCTTCTCGGTGTGTGCATCGGCATCAAGCAGGTGTGCATACACACAGCTGCCTCCTGCCGAGCTGCCGTACAAGGTGATTTGTTCTGGGTCGCCTCCAAACTGCTCAATATTTCGAGCTACCCACGTCATGCCAACCTTCTGATCATATAACCCGAAATTGAGACCCCTAACCTCGGCTTGATCTTGAGTGTTTAGAATGTCAGCCGAGCCGGCAAACCCAAACACACCGGACCTATAGTTTAGGTTCACAGCGATAAAAGGAGACCCGATTTCCAGCGACCGTAAGACGAGACGAGAGGGGTCTAGTGGGATATTATCAGTGATTAATAGTTATGACCAAGACCTTAATGAAGGTGGACTGGACGAGATCACTTTCACTCACCATAGATTGGATCGCTGCCAGCGCCTGTTCCAGCGCCACCATGGATGTAGATCATCACCGGGAGATGAGACGATTCCTTAAGTCCCGCGCGGGATAATCCTGCCGCACTTGGGCGTACAATGATGAGGTTCAGACAGTCGAATTCAGATTCAGCAACATCGGGAAAGGGCAGGTGGGCTTGAAAGTATTCGGTGCTTTTGGCCGCGCTGGGTTGGGGACATTTGGGCCTGGCATGTACACGTCAGTCAGCACGATGATCTGGGAACACGCCATCATTATGATCCAAATGAAACATACCCATCCTTGGTCGCGTCAAACACATCATGAGGAAGAGCGGTGCGGAGGCTTGAATGTTGCCATCGCCTGCTCACTTGTCCGAATGGGATGCCTCGAAACACATCCAGATCATCGGACAGACTTGAAGTTTTGCCAATTACTGTCTGAGTGTAGCTAGGGTTTGTCCATGTTGGTAATTCCACGTTCACTTCATTTACTAACTGGCGTGTCTCGGACGGCCCGCTCATGTCGAATTCGAAAACCTGTGATAACGTGGACGCGATATTTTTAGGCAAGATAGAAATAGTAAGATAGAGACTCAGGAAAGTATAGAACCTCTTCTTTCTTATTTTTCGAGCTTTTACATTAAGCGAAAGTGAATTTGTTAATGCTTGAGGATTGACTTGGTACCTGCTACGTAAGGTTATGATTGGCAAGGATGCCGTTGATCCCACATCCCGCAATAATGACTCACGCCGAGTAGCGCGGTTTCATTATGGTGGATAACGTGGAACTTGAGTACTCCGAGGATCCGCCACCTTAAACTTGTCGGAAAGCAGAGTTAAGCCAACTCCTGTAATTGGATTTTCTAAGTATCATGTAACTCCTCATTTGGGCCCCGATTTGCCAGGTGCATAATTTAGCCACGTTGAAGCCGCACGTAGAACATATGATGAGTTGTAAAACAATGAAAATAAAAAAAATTAACAAAGCGCCGAACACGGATGGGTCTGGCTGGATCTGCAACTACTTAAATAATGAGATATAATTTGATTTAAATGGTTCACTTGCTGCAGAGTAATTAGGTCAATGTATTCGCAGAATAGTAGCAAGGCCCAAAGTTCGTGCGAGCAATCCTCCAGTGTAGACGTGTAGGGTAAGCCCTTTTTTTCGAGCGATCACACAGCAAACTTGGGACCCCTGCCCCATTTCTTGGGCTTATTATGCCTTCTAGAATTACAACCAATTCCTCTCGGAAGCGGATATGGGTGTTGCGGAAAGTTTTGCATGTGCCATCATCAATTTCGTCAAAGATAGTAGGCCAGGATGGGCCGCGTGGTCGGAACAGGATCCGGGAAACGATTGTGTTTTTGGACACACAACTGACGAAGAGGCCACTTTCTACTGTGAAGGCAAGTTGCAGCGGCGACCTTTTGTCCTAAAAGTTCTAGAAACATATGACTACGAGCTCTTGTGGGGAACTCTTCAAAGGTTTCTAACCGGCATGTAGTAATCACAATCAATTATTAAAAATAAATACTATCTTACGCTGCATTGGCTACTTGGGTTTTAATCACCAAGGCTAGGCATAATTTCCCCCCTTTCAGGCAGACATGCATGTCGAACTGCCTGCATGTATGACTTGAAAGCCCTCAGCTGATTGGTGACTCCTGCTTGTGCACTCGTTTATCGTACTACTAAAAATACCTCCCTCTATGTACTCACTTCTTGTATATTACGAAGGATGGTATGCCTTATGCACCTGGATTGCCGCGAGAATGCACTGTATCAGCCCGAACACGGCCGTGAGTCCCAGGACTACAATGGCTACCCAAAAGTTGTGCCACTGAACACCGTTCCTTCGGTCATGCCACCACTGTGAGAAAGAGTCTGGCGTCGATTGATCGTATAATTCCTTAATGATTGCCAGGCGGTCTCTCCAGAAATGGAACTTATCAAGTTGTCTGTCGTCCATGTTGGGTGTTCCGCACCATGTAAGGCGGCTGTCTATCGTACGTTTGGAGTTTGTGCAGAGTCGTTCGAACCATACTCGCTTTTTTCGCGTCGATCGCAGTGAGCTCCAGTAATCACATTGGGGAAACAAAATCGCCAATGTTTTAAGGGACTCCTCTGCCAGCCCCTCTGGAAGAACAGCGTTTTGAGAGGTTGAGCTTCATTGTGTCAGGCCCCTGAAGCAGTAGCAATATGAGGTATGAAAAGTACTGACATATGTCTTTGATGCTCTAAATATGTGGCGTGATGAAATACATAGAGTTGTGAGTCATTGTTCGCTAGCCGCAGGTGATCGGCGAGATTGTCGGTGAATTCTACCTTGATGCCCGCAACGTTTTCAAGGCCCCAGGCATCGAATGTCGACGGAACTGACAATCCACTGCAGTCGATCTGTGGGGAAGAAGGGAAGAGCCTTTTTGCTAGAGATGCCAAGTCGCTGTGCGTCCACTGTAGTAATGGGCAATGGCCGGTATGGTACATGAAGCCGTATGATTTTTCCAAGGAACCAATTTCGACCATCAACATCAGGCGAGCTACGAGGTTGAGGGTGGCTTGGCAGGCAATGGTATCGTTATTGCCTGCCAATACAGATATGTAGGAAATGGTCTGGTCTCGCTGCTTTCGTTGCCTAATCCGGTCTACGATCTTGCCAAGGGATTCTTTATCGTAAGGAGATATGGCCGATGGGCTCATGCCATTGAAAGCTTTCTGCTCCTTTCGGGCATATTCGTTATACGCGCTAAAATCGAGTAACGATACTTGGTCTCCGTTCAAAAGGTGCAGCTGATCGGGCGATTGACCGAGAAAAGTGGGTGCGAGAGACATTGCGAGAAACGATGCAATCCTGAAATAGGTAGGTAGGTACTGAGTAGAATGTGACAGCGAACAGAAAAAGGGCAGGCAGTCTGGGGAGCTAGTTATTTCACGCAATACACCAGGCACATGTATTGATGACAAACTCCCTGCCAGCAAAAGCTGCTCATGTTACACCGAGTGCTGTGGTTGGAGGCCTCAAGGTCGGAAAGCCCACCTGAACGTGCGCGGTTACTCCTCCTGGTTGGGCTCAACCACCAGCCAGGTGCTCTCGAGCGACCTCCTACTGGTCCCGAGAGCAGTAACAACGCCACCACAAGTCCTTCCGGGCGTCCAAAATGCTAACTTGCATCATGTATGAAGCTGACAGCCTTGCTGCGCCTTAATCCGCATGCAGGTAGGTACTCGGTGATTGGCTCGGCTTGGGCCATTCGTTGCCATCCTGGCGATGCCCAACTGGGTTGGGCGCATTTACCATATCTCTCGGGCGAGGGTAACTCAGCAGACAACCAAACAAGACTTGAAGCCTGCTTCTGAGTTTTTGAGATTTTCCTTCCCTCTTATTCCTTTCTGATCTCTATTTGATGATCCCCGTCGAGCCGAACAGAGTCCATTTTTCATTGCCCCACGCCGTGTGCGACCTGCGGTAGAACGAAGGGATTGAGTACAATGCCCTTGGAGAAAGAAACCGCCACAATCCGTAGGGACAAGAAGTGTTGATATACTTCCTACTTAGTGTCTTTGCGAGCTACAAGCTATCAACTTACATCTTAAACATTGACCAAACCTCAGACCCTGCCTAGGTCCCCATTGTTATGCTGCACATGTCAATTTGTCCATGATGGGCTATTCAAAGATACTACTGAGCCCAATAGCAGCATTCCGGAAAGATAAAGTGTGGATGGCCGAAGGCGACGATCTAGCGCTCTACAACGAAAACAAATTCATCATCCAAAACCTGCTGAAACACTCGGGTATCCCAGAATCCGATCACAAGTTGTGGATCGGCATCTATCGAATTGGCACGGACCAAGATCAGGCGAGCCCGGCCGTGGTCGTGTCGTGCTTGGACCCGGGGGTCCGCAAGCAAGCGAAGGGCTTCATCAAAAGCTGTCCTCTGTTCCGGCAAGGAGGACCTTTCTCTCACTTCACTGTCCTCAGCAAAGCCACCCCACCAGAGCTGCCCTCCGAACCTCAGCTGACCATGGGCAGCGATACCCAAGTAACTGGGCTTGGAAGCTCCTTCGCATCACTCCAACATGAACCCAGGCAGCATACCGACCAAACCCCTCGGGGAGATAATCAAGAAAATACCCAGGACCAGGTTATTCTTTACCTTGGCGAATCTTACACTGGAGATTGTTACCTCTGTCGCCCAGTTCAGGCGCGTCGGAGGTCTCACAAAGAAGGCTTACAAGCACAATCCGCTACAGCAGGCCCGTTACTTTTGTTAGACGGGAGCAGCTACCAGCTCACTGTTGAGCACGTCATCAACTTCAGTTATCACAAGAGCGACCCAACTTGGGAACACAGAAATGACGATTGGGACGATGATGACGACGATGACGACGATGAGGATGGTGATGGTGCCAGGCGGTATTGGAATGTTGAAGGCACAGGACCCTGGGATCCCGGCACCATGTGCACCATGAGTGAAGGAAGCCGCTCTCCAGAGGACGGCGAAATAGATTTCTCCAGCTCTTCGTTCAGCAATTCGGAGGGGGAGCTCGAGGACAACACCCCATGGATCCGAAGGGAGCTCGCGTTGCCTCCACCTTCTCAAAGCCCCCCCGAGCCTGGAACGGTCCGCCATATTGTAGTCCGAGATTTCTCTTCTTCATCGCAAATCGACCACGCCAGCCCACCTATTCGTTGTCATGTTAGCCCAGGAATGGACTACCTTCTGTTCCCTATATCCGTCAGCTCCAACCCAGAGCTCTCCACTACCCACAGCGTAGAGATGGTGCAATTATCTGATGTCTTTGATCTATACGTACAGACTAAAGCTCAGCCAGTCATCATCGCAACAGCATCTTTGGGTTATGTTCGTGGCACCATTTTTCCAGCGTCGACGTTGTTACGGAAACCGGGATCCCGCGATTTCCAGACCCTCTTCTGCATCGAGTCAGATTGTCCCATGCCCAAAGGAATTTCTGGTTCAGCGGTCTTTGACGCCCAGAGAGGACTGTTGGCCGGCTATCTTGTTCTCGGATGTCCTGGAAGGCGCACTTGCTACATGGTACCCATCTCAGATGTGTTGGCCGAACTGAACATGCTCTCCGGCAGCACCGTACAATGCCAGGTACAACTCGAGGTGTCCGCTCTCGTCCAAATGCCGGCGGAGAAGACCGCCCGAGCAAAGTTAAATTTACCTGCAGGTGGCCTCAGTCAATCAACCTTGCACCAACCAGTCAATCGTGCCCCGGACGCCCTACCCGACCTGAACAACCATGTTGGAGGAAACCTGGAAAGAGAAGACGGTATAGGAATCTACAGAGAATCTCCCTCGGCCCTCAGTCGTTTTAACCGCACAACCTTCCCTACTCTGAGATGGGCCAATCGGCAACTATCCGACCAATCCGTTAGGTACCAAACTGATAAATGGAAGACGAGATTTGGCCACGATACCACGCCTCCGAGATCAAAAGACAACCGGCCATTTATCGACATTATCAGGGAAAAAATGCCTGAGTACTCAGAGTTGGATGCATTTATTTGTTCAGGCCCAAGAACGAAGCGTTCGGAGCGCATAGCCTCAAATATTGAACTGTTTTGTAAAGGGGCTTCGTTAGCTCTCGATGGGTCCACCTCAGGTAACGCTGAAAGTCTCACGTCAAAGGATTCTCAAGAACCTAGAGCCTGGATTTTTGACCAGACCGGTGCTCCCGAAAGTCTTCTACCTTCCCAATCTGTCTACGGAAGGGCACTAGACTGTATTGAGCTTTATACGGTTCTCCAGAAAAAGGTATTGTGTCAAGAAAGTAACACAACTGAACAGAATACACGCAATGGAAAAGATAAAAAGCTAATAGGTTCATTTCTTAGCAATTTCGAGACGTGGCACGCGACAACACGGTCGGTCACTCTCGACGCATGTAAGTTGTCTTATTCGTTAACTTATGGTTGACTATGCAGTGGAGTCTAACTTGAGTGAAGTTATATTAATAACCCCAACGGGTCAAGTATATTGGCCCTCATCAGAACAGCACCAGCCTCCCAAATTTACGGCTATCGTGAGCTCTTTGCTCAGTACATTACGGAGAACCCATCCCCAAAGATAGGGCTAGAAGAGTCCGTAAGTGACAAGAATTCGGCGTACTCTTTCTTAGTCTTCGCTCACTCTTAACCCCCTTGATAGCACGCGTGGGGTAGCGGCGTTTTCATTTTCTCTTTCAATCTCCCGTACTTCACTGTCAGTACTGAGCTTCAAGAGGACGTGAGCGCGACGCGCAGCTTGGAGAAGCCATTTCGAGATCGCCTCAGCATTCCGATCCTAAATCCAAGCAGCCCGAAATCAGGGAGCTCTGGCAGTGATGAGACTGCTTCTCAAGGCCAAGTCTTCTTGCAAGAAGCTGTGTGCGCATTGATGGCGACAGGCATGAGTGACCGCTACTGGACTGCCGTCTTCCTCGATGAAGATATTCGTGTTGAGCAACCGAGACTATCCACAGACGAAGAAGCAGTTTTGATGAACAGCATAGACCCAATGATGAACGAAGGACAGATGAATGCTGCTGCTACTTCTGCTTCACCGAGGGAATTTGGGATTGCTTCATTAGCGGAGACTCTTCGAGTAATTGTTACGCATCAGAGACGTATCCGGCAAATGGCTAAAACCGGTCTCCACTACCAAGTAGGTCTCCATTCTGTGTCCCAGCAAAATTACCTGCAAGGGTTCAATTCCGAGATACCTGAGCCAGGACGCCTTTCCTTCATGTTTGTCAACTGATCCACAATAACAGACATCAACCATCCGACAGGATCCTCCTAACCACATCCCCCCTGAAGATATCCGAAAATGGAAGAAGGATTTCACAGCGCTTCTAAAAAAGATCACGGACAGAAATTCAGCAATGATCGACAAACTGGACGATTTCTTGTCGCATGAGGTCTGTGTTGGACCGGATGAATTGCCTCTGGGTCCACTGTGGCGTAGCGTGCAAGACAATCCAGGTGCCCTTAGGTCCCTGCGGAGCATCAAGGCCTCTTGCCATATTTTGCGGGTTATCCAAAATGACCTTCATAAGCTCATTGAGGGAGCGCATCTTGAGGTATGCAGGTTCATTGTCTTGTCTCGATGTCAAAGTATGACAAACTTGGGCTAATCTGGGGCTACAGAGGAAGGCGTGGCGTCCCGATAAAGCAAAGACCCGTTTCCGACTTTTCCGACTCTTCACTACGGCCGCTCTAGTAAGCTAGTTATTTCTCTAATTAGGAGACATATGCTAAGTATTTTAGGTTCTTGTGGTTCTGAAGCTCATCATGTACTTACATAGCGACGGAATGAAAGGCCTTAATTTATCGACCTGGAATGGATACCTGATTGTTGGGATGTGGACCGCTACAATAGGCGGATGTACCCTGGTACTTTGTTTCCAGCTTTTCCTCGAACTGCTTTGTGCTTTGGCTTCTTAAAACGTTTGTTACTTAATTAGGGCGCTTCTATATTTTGTTACGACATTCTCTTAGTTTAATTGGTAGTTTCATTATCACTACGCTATTTCATTTATTCAAAACCGGAACAAGAAATGAAATAGCGATATTGAAAGAGGCGAACCTTGTGGCGCAGTCTTCTAAAGACGGTGCTAAATTCTGGGAGCTGTCCCGGATTTTCAACGATGTTCTGGGAGACCCACAGCTCCCAACCACATCGCCATTAATGCCTTAGACGTGTGCAGCCTTCGATGCCAAGATTTGCTCGACTTGATCTCAAAGACTTCGACTTTCTTGTCTGTGCAATGACATGTCTCGAGTCACAATGAGCCGATGATTCGGGAAGGAAGGATGAGCGTTGCGAAAATGATCGAGCTCCAGCTTGAGTTGAACTATGAGCCCGTCACCAATGACGTCACTACGCCCATCCATGGCAAGATTTAGTAGCTCAATCGCGACAATAGATTCAGCTCAAAGTTGAAAGAGGAAGTCGAGGCCATTCTCAAGGACAGGAAGGGCTATACCTTACTTTGCGTCGGCTTGATCTGTCAACAGCTCGCAGAAGGTTAAACTCCACAGAAACAAGTTTAGCAAGCTAAGTCAGTTCTCTCCAAGTCACTGGAGGAATTTGACGACCTCGAGGTTCTGATTGCATCTCGTAGATCATTCCTAACCGTCAGAGACGGCGTAGTATACTTTGTCGACCAGTCGGCCAAGAAATTCTAGGAAAATAACTGGTTGGGAAGGACCGGGTCTGGCATTACGGACCATCACCACGTGCTCTCTCCCAGGTCACTAAAGTTCTTATCTCAAACATTGGGACGGGACATTCACGAGCTTGAGGGACACCTTGGCCCTCGTATCCTCATTGACGAAGTACCTTCGTGCGATTAGAACCCACTAGTGGCGTGCCGGTACCCCTGTATCTAGTTAGTCTACCATCTTTGAGACTAGCCTTCAGCAGGGGAGCTTAGGTGCGGTGATTTTGTCAAATTATAGGGCATATAGGGGATAGATGCACTGAAGGGCGCTAACAGCAGCGCTGTATTACATTTTGGCCTGACGGTGTGTTTTTCAACAGATTTATTACAGGATGGGTCCGGGGTTAACATCTGATTCCAAACCATGTACTATCTATTATCTATTGTGCTTTATTCCTATTAAGGATAGGGCTTTCCCAGTTCAAAAGACATAGTTTAAAGTAAGTATATTTACTAGATTAACGAAAAAAATAAATAATAATAACAATAAAGGATATTAATATACTTAATACTTGCATTACTTATTAAGTATAAAAAGTTTAATTTAATAACGTTATAGAATTATTATTTAATAATATATAATATCAATATAAATATTTCTTAAAATTCAAGAATTTTTTATAATATTTGTAAATAATAAGCTAAAATGTAAATAAATAAGTAATACACTTTAACATATAAGAACTCAGGGAGTTTATATAGTAAGGCCGCGGCGTGAACTAAATAAGACTGATAGGTATATAGCGTGCGCTAACCCTCATATAGTAAATAAAGCGGGCGTATTCCGTTTTCCCGCGGCCTTGGTATGTAGATTGGCGAGCTGCGTCAGTGAGATTAATTCAGCCGAAGGCTGACTCTACATTAGTTCTTAAGTTTTCCCGAATAATGAGGGTTTGGTGCAGACAGGGATAAATAAGTTTCTCGGAATCTAATTGGTCCAGCTTTTGTATGGCCAGTCGCAACACAACGCGCAACTGGCTGACGGCACCAAAAGAGTGGGGCCAATAGGTGCTGGCCCCTGAAAGGTTCTGTCGCACTGAGCGTGCTAAAAGGATCAAGGATCAGGTAAAGAATAATGGGCAGCAGCAGTGTGTTGATTGATTGTTGTCTAAGGTTGTCTCTTGTGCGGGGTACTCCATCCCGCTGAGTTACTTAAAGCATAAGGTTATAGCTAGATTACTAATGCAGTTGTTTCATGGGGCCGTGAAGATCATGCCTACCCTAGGACAGGTTCACTCGGAATGCGTATCCGTTTGGGATTGTTTGTTTACTCGGTACACGTTCAATTAATCTCCCCAATTCGACAGGTCTAGATATGGCCTCGCTGATTGAGTAATGGATTTTGGCATCATCCCCGAAGAGCACTCTAATGACTTACTCTTCGTTGCTTGTGCTCGTTGTGGGGAGGAGAGACCGGAGACTGCCTCCATAGCAAAGAGGTAGTCTGCTGGGCAAACTAAGCAATGCATAGACTGCCATAACCAGCGCGTTTCCCATGCAAGCTCTGCCTTCCTCGGCTATAAGACTCTTAACCCTCATCAAATGAAGCATTCTAGATTCAAAGTCGTGCTCCAGACGCTGTGGAACATTGCGCTTCGTCCATCCTCATCTGGCTGCCTGGTAGACCTGCTACGAAGAGAACCGAAGGAGATGCTGGCCTATCGCCTCTCAACGAGAGATCCGGAACCCAGCCTACATCGCTAGAGAAGCCACGGTAACTTTATCCAGCTAGGAGTTTATTCGGAGAGTTAATTAGTTAGCCGCACATAGTGCTAGGGACGCCAATTCCACTAACCCAACAAAGCTCGCGGCTCTTCCGGGCTCTAGCTCCGTCACCGCCTGTGCAGCCAACGACCCATCCACTCGTCTCACATTCTGATCCATCTACTCTTCGAAGCAGCACACCTGGTATGGATTACTCTTACTTGGCCACCGGGTTCCACAAGGGGGGGAAGGACTCGCAATAAGATTCCTCGAAGGCTGGGGCGAGGGCCAAGCTGGCCGTTATCCAGCGCGACCATCGTTCACGACGCCGTGCAGGGGAGACTGTGGCAGCTCGTTGGCCTCTGCAATGGCGCTCGCGGTACAGTTTACGACATCGGCTGGGCACCCGGGGCTGACCCCATCCAAGACCCTCCCTGGGTTATCATGATGGAGTTTGACAAGTACAACGGACCGGTGTTCCTGACCACCCCTGATGGCAGGAGGATTGTGCCGATTCTCCCCGTAGAGAGGGACTTCCTCATCGGAGCCACTCTCTGCACTCGCACCCAGGTCCCCCTGATCGTATACTACGCTATTACCGTTCACAAGTCACAAAGCATCACAGAAGATATGATCCTTGCCGATCTCTCCTGTCGGGACTTTCAGACTGGTTTAAGCTACGTGGCTGTCTCTCGAGTGAGAACGCTCGATGGTCTGATGTTGGATGCGCCATTTGATCGTAATCACCTGGTCTACGGGTCTCCCCCGGATGGCATGAAGATGAAGATGAGGGATCAGGAGCTTAGGAAACGACAGGTTCTTACACGGAGTCCTTACATGATATATAATACCAAGTATGGCCATGGCACTGGATCAGTACGTAGATAATGCGGTAGTAGTAATAGCTTCCCGGCCCGCGGACACACGGCCTTCGGCTGAGGATACCCCATGCGCCCCATCGCCGCTCCAATGTGCATGGGGTGGCGTAGTATTTTAACCGGGTAAATCATGGTCCGACTCCCGTAATCATGACGAGGAGGCTCAACATGCGATCAACATCGAAAGAGTGCCTGTGGCAACTGATTGTTGCAAACATCCGTCTCCCATCCGACATACGGGACCGGTATCCATCTATTAGGTGCCATTTTATCCGTCATATACATCGTATCAGCATGATGGCGCGTCTCTCCTCGCTGTTGTTCCTGGCCCTTGGGTGCAGCGCGACAGCACCTGGGGAACAGCTCAATTGCAAGTGCCTCCCGGGGGACTCTTGCTGGCCTTCTAGCGCAGAATGGGCTCAGCTCAACAGGACGGTCGGGGGCCGGTTGATAGAGACCGTTCCCCTGGCAACTCCCTGTCACGATCCACACTACAATGAGCAAGAGTGTGCACATCTGCAGGACGGGTGGCTCTATTCGTCTATCCAGTGAGTCTTTCCTCCCAAATATTAATCTGTGTGGCACGCATGCACTTTATCGTGTATATGTGCACTTGGCTTGACACACTGATACAATGTATGTAGTACCGATTCCTCCTCGTCTGTCATGGTTCCCATCTTTGCCAATCGGTCTTGCGACCCATTCCAACCCAGAGACAAACCCTGTACTCTCGGCAACTACGTCAGATATACCGTGGATGCCAGATCTTCTGACGATATCATTGCGGCGTTGAAGTTTTCAGAAGAGAAGAATGTGCGATTCGTGATTCGAAACACAGGCCATGACTACCTGGGCCGTTCAACCGGTGCCGGAGCCCTAGCGGTCTGGACTCTTCACCTCAAGGGCACAGAGGTCCTGGACTGGAACGACTCGTATTACAATGGTAAAGCCCTCAAAGTTGGGGCTGGTGTTCAAGGCTACGAGGCACTTACAGCTGCACATGCTGCTGGTCTAACTGTCGTCACTGGAGAGTGTCCTTCTGTTGGACTTGCCGGAGGCTATATCCAAGGAGGTGGCCACTCAGCCTTGAGCACCAACTTTGGTCTGGCAGCAGACAACACCCTTGAGTTCGAAGTTGTCACTGCCGAGGGCAAGCTTATCAAGGCAAACAGGCAACATAACAGCCATTTGTATTGGGCATTGAGTGGTGGTGGAGGTGGAACTTTTGGAGTCGTGGTCTCCGTTACCGTTCGAGCCTATCCAGAGGCTCACGTCAGCGGCGCCAAGTTCCTTGTCACGCCTCCTGAAGATAGGCCGGAGAAGATTTACGACATTATTGATGCCTTCCATGCTGCACTGCCCAGCATTGTTGACTCTGGCATCATGATTGTTTACTTTTTCTCAAAGTCCTTCCTTCAGGTTCCTTTCATGACCGCCTATTCTAAGACAGAAGCCGAGACTCGGAAGATCTTCAAGCCGTTTACTGATTCCTTGGCTACCCTGGGTGTCACTTTCGAACCAAGCATCACCGAATTTGCCAGCTACTACGATCACTATGTTCATTACCTGGGTCCTTTCCCCGCGGGCAACATTCCGGTCGGCACGCAACTCTTCGGCGGACGTCTGATACCGCGCTCCAAAATTCGGGATTTCTCGCCTACTGCGCGCAAGCTTGTCGACATAGGCACCATTTCCATCGGCGTCGGCCTCAACGTGTCCAAGTTTGGAGGCCAACACGTCAACTCGGTGTTGCCTCAATGGCGAGACTCGATTGTTCAAATCTCACCGACTCTTCCTTGGGACTTTGACGCTCCATGGGAGGACATGCTAGCCACGCAACAGAGAATCACCGACGAGATTCAACCTGTCCTTGAGGCTGCACTGCCAGGGGCCGGGGCTTATATGAGCGAAGCCGATTTTCAACAACCGGATTGGCAGGAGACATTCTTCGGTGTCAACTATGAGAAGCTACTGAAGATTAAGAAAAAGTACGATCCGCACGGCTTACTGTATGCTACGGCGGCGGTTGGTAGTGATGAGTGGACAGTTGCGAACGATGGACGGATGTGTAGAGTGGAACTTCGAGGGGACTTGTGATGAAATGATAGAATCTTGGTGCATGATCTGCCCCAAGGTTGACGTCTCAGGTAGTTGAGGAATTACATGGTCTGATGCTTTCTGCCGAGAGTCCGACGAATGTAGGATTTAACCGCGCAACTCCCCCGTCTCAAGCCACAGCCACCATTTTCCTAGACCATGGTCTCTGTGGTCGCTCTGCAATTACACCAATATCCCTTCATCAATGTGGCCCGGAGAACCAGAGCTCCCCTAGCGGAAGATGTTGCTGAACTGACAGTATGGGCCGCTAGACCGTTTTTATCATCATCACGGTGCTCCGGATCCAATGCGGAAATGAGCCTCGGCATGCCTTGCGGCAAAATGCACGAACCAACCCCCTCACGTTTCAATCTTGCTCTCCCAGTCTCGTGGATCGTCGTTCTATACGAGTGTTGGTTCACACAAGGCTCCCGAGCAAGCCATGATCTTGACCGAGATGCAGCTGTGATTCTCAAGCTCTCTCAAACCGTGAACTATGAACCTCGTTGTTTACTACCGATCCTCGAGCCCTCTGACGCTGCCACTTGTACGGATTCATGCCATCTACACATGTCTCATGAAACCACCCTGACCCCGCGCGGACTTGAACAGAGCCAAGCGTCTCGGCTATAGTGGGGCCTTCGACTTCGGCGAGCTTGGGACGGGCTCGGCCAGAGTGCTCGATGGATTGGTGGAAGTATCTCAGTTGCAGCACTGGAGACTATAAAACTTGGGATCGATTGCGATGCCATGATCATGGAGCCGCGGCTTTTCCCATCTGACGGCCCAGAAGCACGTACTCGGTGCCGCATATAGCATGTAGCATATAATAGACCCCAGATCTGTCTTGTAGACACTTCCGCGCCGAATGATAAAATTATCGTCGATGTACTTCTCCACATACTTGGAGCGTTTGACAAACCTGATCTCTTGCTTTTGCTCCATTCGCCCACAATGGTCGCATTAGACGACCTCACCGGCCAGAACTTCCTCTCGGGGGGATTTGCTCTCGGCATCATCATGCACATTTTTGTCTTCCGCAGAGGGGAGTGGGATCATCTGGCAAGTCGCATCGTCGCATGTTTCTTCTGGCTTTACGTGGCGTCAATCGCTGCCGGTATCTATCGTCTGCCGGATGGCCATGACCAACCGTGGTTGGTCATCAAGGGCATCTCTGCTCTCTTTGGTGTCCTCATCGCCGGTCTCTTTGCCAGTATGCTGAGCTACCGTGCATTCTTCCACCCCTTGCGTAATGTTCCCGGGCCTTTCCTTGCACGACTGTCCAGCGCCTATCCGACGAGCCTCGCCGTGAAAAAGCTGCAATTTTTTGAAGAGGCAAGGCGGCTTCATGAAGCCTACGGGGACTTTGTCAGAATCGGTCCGTCAGCTCCATCTATTCCAGGACGATGAGCCGATAGTTTGGTGTACTGATAGATCGGCAGGCCCAAATGAAGTGTCAGTCAGGAACCCCAGAGCGATGCAAGCAATTCATGCCAATTCTTCCCCTTGTGTGAAAGGGCCGTGGTACAACCAGCAACACCCAATGGTCTCCCTACATACATCGCGCAGCCATGCCGAACACGCACGTAGACGCAGGGTATGGGATCAAGGTCTCTCTTCTAAAGGCAAGTGCACACTGCATTGTCAGGGGCTGCTATCGCTGATTCATGTAGCGCTTCGGTTGTACGAGCCGCGGGTGCGTCATTACACAGACCAGGCGCTGGCCGTCATTGACACGGCAAAGGGGGCCCCGGTTGATGTTGCCAAAGAATTCAACCTCTACAGTTTCGACGTGATGGGAAATCTCGCATTTGGCAAGGATTTCGAGATGATCAAATCTCGGGAACTTCACCCAGCCATGGAGCTGCTACACTCGACTATGCAGCTTGCCGGAGGGTTCAGCTACATGGTTTGGATGTTTCTGCTTGCCCGGAAAGTCCCTGGCCTGGCATCAGCATATAACGACTTCAAAGACTGGCTGAGCTGGCAGTTAAGAGAGCGGATGGAGGTAACATCATAACTCATTCCTCCCGAGGTTTTACTGCTGAATCGGATCACAGAATGAACCAAAAGTTCCCGACGTCCTTTCCCCGATATTGAAGCAGTACAGGTCCTTGGCGAAGCCCACCAAGCAGGATAAGCTTAATATTGAAGGAGACACAATGCTGATTGTTGTGGCCGGAAGGTAATTGGTCCAGTCACCTCTATCGACGAGATTGATACGCTAACGAGCTTAGCGATACGACAGCAGCCAGCCTCACATGTCTGTTCTTGGAACTCGCCATCAACCCCGACCAGTACAAGATTCTCCAAGCTGAGGTGGACGAATACTTTTCAGAGAGGCAAGACCTTGATCAAGTGGCACTGGCAAAGCTACCGCACCTGCAAGCTTGCATTGATGAATCGCTCCGCTTGCATCCGGCAGTTCCGTCCGGCGTCCAAAGGCAAACACCGGTGCAAGGCCTGTGGATAGGGGAAACCTTTATTGCCGGTAATGCGCTGGTTAGAATTCCAATGCACACTCTCTTCCGCGGCAAGTCCCTCTCGACAATGTCATATAGCGTGAGATTCTAGCTTACAGATCACGTAGACGAGCGAGTATACATGTACCCTGACAGGTTTGTACCACAGCGCTGGACATCAAAGCCCGAGTTGATCAAAGATGAAGGCGTGTATGCGCCGTTTTTGATTGGCAAGTATTCCAAGCATCATCCCAACCGATACAGACTTCTGATGCGCCGCAATAGGGAGATACGCTTGCGCAGGCAAGCAGCTAGCGTTGATGGAGATGCGGACCGTTGTTGTTGAGGTGGCGCGTCGATACGACATTCGCCTTGCCGATGGTCAAACGCCGGAGGCTTTCTGTGAAAATCTTGTCGATGGCTTCACCTTGACTTGCCCGAAGTTGGAACTTGTGTTTACGCCAAGGAGTAACTAAATTGAATCGTCGAGTCAATTGCATATTTTCAATCTTTTTGTTCGGTCAAGAATAGGCCACCTTTGGGCGCTTGTTAATGCCCTTAACACGTCCGCCAATAATGTGATGAGAGGTTGAGAAATCAACAGTGACCTTCGACATGGTTCCACAGATGAAGACTGGCTAGTCCTAGTCGGTAATAAAAACAAATGTAAATTTTTGGCGGATCCCATAGTAGAGCTGGCGCGCTCGAGGACCAGAAATACGCCGATGTAATTCACGGCCGACACTTGCGGAGCACACCATGTTCCAAGGGCGTGAGGGGTTTGGAGCTAGTGTGTCAGCCGGATTAAGACCAAGACTCGGCACCGAGGGCCTTAACCATTTCGGGCAATAGTACCTCGGCTCCTTACACCTGAGGTCGAATTACGAAGCGACTGGCAACAGTATGACCTCATGCCTTGGTACAACCCAATCTGTTTCCGATACGAGGAGAGACTTGTGCCAACGCTACCGTATACATCACCTCCTGTGCTTCGTGACAGGGGAGCAGAATCAAACTTGCTTTTCTCCAAAAGCTAGCCCTCACGCCTACGTAGTTAATCCAAAGACACGATGTCAGCACCAGCAAAGAACCCCGTCTACGTCCTGGGCGTCGGCTTGACCCAGTTCATCAAACCCAGAGGCTTACGCGATTACCCCGAGTTGGGCTACGAGGCTGGTATCAAGGCGATGCTCGACGCCCAAATTAATTACGACCAAGTCGACGTCGGCGTCGGGTGTTTTTGTTACGGCGATTCGGGCTCTGCCCAGCGCGTCTTCTATCAGTTTGGCATGACGACTATTCCCATCTTCAACACCAACAATGCCTGTGCTACTGGCTCAAGCGGTCTCTATCTCGCCAGAACTCTGATCCAGAATGGGTCGGCTGACTGCGCCCTGGTCGTTGGCTTTGAAAAGATGCAGCCGGGGAGCATCAAGAGCAAGTGGGATGATCGTGTGACACCGACCGAGCTGAGTGTAAAGATGATGCGAGAAACCTATGGAACGGAGCGCATGTCCTTCAACCCTCAATACTTTGGGAACGCAGGAAAGGAGTATATGAAGAAGTGAGTTCGCGAGCCGAATTTTGGCAGTATGCTTACCTGGACAGGTACGGAGCCAAAGCTGAGGACTTTGCCGAGATTGGCCGCATCAGCCACGAGCACTCTCAGCGCAACCCTTACGCCCAATTTCGTCAGAAATATACTCTCCAAGAAATCCTTGATGCTCCCATGATCTTCCCGCCGTTAACTAAGCTCCAATGCAGTCCTACTAGCGATGGGGCGGGTGCTGCCGTGCTGGTATCCGAAAGGTTTCTTAATTCTTCTGCGTCAGCCCATCTACGAGACCAAGCCATTTTGATCGCAGGCCAACAGATGAGAACCGACTCGGTAAACCTCTTCTCCCGGAGCGCTATCGACCTCGTTGGCTACGATATGACCAAGCGTGCAGCAAAGGCTGCCATGGACGAGGCCGCAATTACACCAGCGGCAATCAAGCTTTGCGAGCTCCACGACTGCTTCTCGACTAACGAGCTTATCCTCCTTGAGAGCCTCGGGTTTTGTGAAGTTGGCAAGGCCCATGAAATGGTACGCAGGGGCGATATCACTTACGGTGGCAAGATGGTCATCAACCCGTCGGGAGGCTTGATTTCAAAAGGACACCCGCTTGGTGCCACAGGGCTTGCCCAGTGTGCCGAGTTGGTATGGCATCTCCGCGGCTGGGCTAATAACCGTCTTGTTGAGGATATCGACGTTGCACTCCAGCACAATTTAGGTCTTGGGGGTGCTACGGTCGTCACCGTATATAAACGGGTGAAAGGGAAGAACAATCGAGTCGCCAGCGAAGATGTGGCAAAGTCCAGCTGGCTGGGTTATAACCCGGCAGTTGAGGCAAGGAGCGTCAGTGAAGCAGACGCTTCGAAAGTCAGGAGCAGGAAAGCTCGGAGCGATTGGGCGCTCTCTGATGCTCAACAGAAGCTGGATTCACGCCTGTAGCGAGCTTTCAATGGGTATTTGGTGGATTTCGAGCTATCTGATCGGGAATTTATTGACTTTATGCGACCCAGCCTTTTGCGATATTTCATCTGTCATGGATCTATTTGATGCATTTCAACAGTTTGTGTCTGCTATGCCCTAGTCTTCTAGGCACTTGAATGATTTGGCTAGCAATGGCAATTGACCTAGTAATTGTATGTAGAGATTGTCGTCATTGGCAGAGTCTTAATAGGTTTTTTTCTTTCTTTTTGGACTTGATCTACTTGCCATGAAGATTCATGAAGTAGTAATTGCCTTATTTGAATCATAGGTTGCTGGCTTCTCTCCTTCAGGGAATGTGGTATGTTAGCAGTCTTGTTCGGTAAATATTGCCCGTAAACCTACATGCCCATCGACAGTGAGCGGACAAAGCCCTGGCGCACCCCACTCACCAACCATCCCCTGTGGGTGAACACGGTGAGATAGATCGGCCAAGTCAGTGAGAAATAGAGGAGTGCTGGGAAGAATCATTGCCATGAGGCAACGGCCATCACCAAAGCCGGCACCGAGGCCGACCTGCCACCGAGGCCGAAAGGATGCCCCCGCCGGCACCCTCGGTTTCCCCACACCTTCCTGGTCCCAACGGTTTTAGCCACTCATTTCCAGAGTTCAGACAACAGCACCACGCGCTCTCCTACCGTCCTTCAAGGGCGTTTTACCCATAGTTCTCTCTAGATCATGTCATCCAACTCGTCCTCTGGGCGGTATTCCACCGACCTTCTCGAAGTCCCCGGAGTCGCCTTTGACGTTGAAATCGCTGATCCGACCGAGAGAATCCAAGCATATCTCGACTCATACCAAGCCTCAGTGCCGGGAAGCGAAGCAGAAGTAAGGATACTGTCTTCCTATGTCGCTGACCAACTGAACGAGTCAAACGCTTACATTACCGTGATCAAGGGGTTTGATGACAAGCTAATGCGGGAGCATCTGCAATTAATCTCTGCACTGAGTTCAAACGAGAAAACTACTGTCTCTTTCTTGCTCAGGCCAGGACCGAACCTTCTGAATCGTTTGGGCAATGTCCATGGAGGCGCGCTGGCATTGGTATATGACATGTGTACGACCATGTGCACCGCGCCAATTGCTAGGAAGGGCTTCTGGCAGTTTGGAGGAGTATCTCGAAGTCTGGCGGTGACATACCTGCGGCCTGTGAAGGCAGACATGGAAATTTTGATTGAGTGTGAAGTGCTGCAAATAGGGACTCGTCTGGCCACCATCCGTGGCCAAATGCGCGATAGATTGACTGGGAATCTTCTCTCCGTAGCAGAGCACCACAAGGCCAGTATTGAGTTTGCTGAGCCCAAGGCGAAAGTGTGATCGCCAACAAAGTGTTCTCACTCGTTTGTCCTTGGCTATTAATGCTATTGCTTTTCACTCTATTGAACAACTTCGACATACAAGTCGGAGGGCCAATAAGCTTGATCAACGCCGTTTCCTCTTGTCCCAACGTTATAGCCAAGCTCTACACTACCCGGTGGGAACTGCAAGATTGGCTTTGGAGTACGGAAAACTAGGCCGTTGAGGGCACCGGATACTCGTTTCTCAAAAACCTGCGGGTTGAGGAGTGTCCCATCCCTTTCCATCTTGGCGATGAATTTTGGTAAGGTAACGTTCATGCTCTGATAACTGCGGAAAACCTCGCGTCCTGTCTTTTCCCATACCGCTTGCCACACATCCTGACCATACTCACCAACTGACTTGGCAAGCCACTGATTATAGTAGTTGAGCGAGGTATCAATCAGGTACGATCCGCCTGCGTCAGCCTGTCGGATCAGGGTCTCCAGGACGGCACAAGTTCCAGCAATGCCTAAGTCGTTCAAGGGAGTGTTAGAATACGTCGGGTGAGCAATATGTAATGGAGGGATTCTCACCCGTGCAATAATCAGAATTCGGGAACACGGGCGTGACTGGCTCGTCATTGCCCATCGCCCGGCCAAATCCCACAGATATCCCACTGTGGGCATCGCTGATGGGCTGCCACCCACTGCGGTACGATAATGGGCCATGCCACCCGAAGCAATTCTCGCGGACATATATGATGCCTCTAGAGCGACCCTTGATCATCTCAAACACCTCCTCATGGCCGAACCCATGCTTCTTCAGGGCGTCAGGCCTGTATCCGTTCACCACAACATCGGCCTCGAGAACAAGCTCACGCAGCTTTCTTCTATCACTCTCTTGGCGTAGATCGAGCGAACAGTTCCACTTTCCCCAGTTGAGATCAGGGTGCAGGCCAGAAAAGTCGGGCAAATGAGGTGCAGTGACTCTCATGACACTGGCGCCCAGTTCTGCCAGGCCTCGCGAAATAGCCGGTCCAGCAATAACGCGAGTCAAATCGACAACCTTGAGGCCAGTGAGAGGTCTTTGAACGGAAGAGCTCTTGGTTGTTGTCCACCACCCAGCCTTGTGCTCCCCATCCTGCGTATACACCTTGTACAGACCTTTATCGGCATTTGCCTTACCTTGCGGGCTTTTTTCGTACTCTTCTGTGCTTAGACAAATCGTAGCGGCTTGCCGATGCTCCACCCCTAGGAGATGGTCCCAGGTATCAGCGTCCCTTTCGGCGATGCGTTCCATAAAGGGCCTATACGACGATTGCGCATCCTTGATATCTGGTCTATCCCACTCGAACCCAAGGGCTTTCAAGCTGGGGTCCGGGTTAAGGCTTCCATGAAGATGAAAAAACCGGCCGTCTTTTGTCTTGTAGATGTTGGTGACTGCCTTGCGGTACGGGGATGAAGCCATCTTGTATAGATCCCCGCTCGGGAAGCATCTTGCGTACTTCTCGGTAAGCTCCCGAATAGGCGTAGGATGTATGGGCGCATCGAGGTCTGGGCTGACCTCGACCAACAGAGAGGACATGAAGAATAGCTGAGCATGGTCGGTATTGATCATCACCGGAAAAGGTCCACAGCCATACTTGCGCTTGATGAGAAGGTTGAGAAGGACTGCTTCGAAGCCTTTTAGCGCCGCAACGCTTTCTGCGAATCTCCAATTGATTGGAAGGCAGGGGTAAGGCGACCCTTCAAATTTGACGAATTTGATCAATTCCTCGGTCTCCCGAGGTAGCGTGTCATGAAGGAGATTTCGAATAATCTCTCTCTCCAAAATCGTATGACTCTCATCGGGGATCGAGTAGGAAATGTGCGTATTGTTAGACATCATGTTGAGCAAGAATGAATCTCAATAGTCAAAGATCTATACAACCTCTTAGCCTGCGAAGCCTCTTCAACATGTGTCAAGTCACTCTTTCAGTGTAGGAAGGGTTTTCTGAGGCTGATCCAGATTTTGTCTGGGAAATTGTCTCGCTCCCCCTCCCGAAAGGAGGCCAAACGGCCGACCGGCGCCGAGCTTCCCGAGCCACCCCCCGGGATTTCGGCACCGTGGCATTCGGTGGAGGCATTGCGGCATCCAGACCAGATATGGAGATTAAGTAACTCCAATCTTGATATTCCCCGGCCGAAGACACAAGCCGAGCGATCTTGTTGGTCGGGCCAACTATGTTCTATGTTGAGCAGCTACCAGCCTGTCCTGCGTGGTTTCACGGAAGCGTTCGCTCCCCACCGCTAGAAAAGAAATAAATTCATGTTCGGTGGTCTATTGTCTCGGGTCTCTGGGAAACCTCTCTCACGGGTAGAACTTGTCCCTCCTTGGCTTTCGCAAATACGATCAATTGGTCCCTCATAACTTGGCCGGGGAACCAGACCCTATAACAATCCCGGAATTCTTTTGGTAAAAGTCCGAACCACGCTTCCAGTTCATCCAATCCCGAAGGACTTTATCCCCTGCATGGCCCGGCTTCATGGGCTGCGCTTCCCATCCCTCTCCCGGCACCCCCGCACTTTTGCCGTCAGGTGTGCCCTGGGCAGCCTGTTTTATGGCGATAGGCAATGCTGGAGACCCGCTGAGTGCCACAGCGGGCCTTTGTTCATACTCAGACGCCTCCAGCTCCTGCTGGGTGAGAACAGGTGTGACGCATGCGTCCGTCCCATCGAAAATCAGTTCCCACTCAGCTCGACTCTTCAACTTGAATATGCGTTCAAGTTGCTGCCTGATGTTTGGCCACATTGCTCTATCGTCTCTCGAGCCAGGAATACTGAGTCCGTACGGAGCAAGTTTCGCTGCGAGAACCGCAAAGAACTGCGGTTCAAGCGAGCCTCTAAAAGATGTCAGTAACTTGTAATCTTGTCAAGAGCGGCAGACATTACACTGCCATGTAACCCCCATCGTTGGTCTCATACGTAGCGTAATATGGACAACCCCCGTCCAAGAGATTCGTACCTCGTTCACCGTCCCAGAGCGAAGTCTTCATGTTCAATCTTGGCGATGTAGCAATGAAGGCACTTCCATCCACCATATTGGCCTCGACGATCTGGCCGAGCCCTGTCCTTGTTCGGCTGAAGAGGGCAAGAATAATTCCAAGGAAACAGACTAAACCACCGCCAGCAAAATCACCAAGGAGATTCATTGGCGGCGCCGGAGGGCTTCCACGAACACCAAGCATTGACAAGACACCAGACACGGCGATGTAGTTGATGTCATGTCCGGCCATGTTGTGGTATTTGCCATCCCTCCGGAAACCAGTCATCCGCGCAATGATAAGTCTAGGATTCAGCGCCGTCAACACCTTCGGGTCGAGTCCTAGCTTCTCCAAGACTCCAGGCCGGAAGGGATCAATGATAACGTCGATATTCCTGACAAGTTCCCGGATCAGCTTCGAGCCCTCGGGGTCCTTCAAGTCAACCTGGATGGAGCTCTTTCTCCGTGCAAGTAAGTCCTTTGACCCTAGGCTGCCGGGGAGATGGGGCGGGTCGACTCTGAGCACCTCGGCACCCCAGTCTGCGCATAACATGCCGGCGAATGGACCTGTGACAAAAGCTTCAGTACATCCCCCATGGCAACGTTGGTGGCTTGCCAGGGAAGCTCTGACCTGGGGCAAGCCCAGCAAACTCAAGCACTCGTATGCCAGTCAATGGAGCGTGTTGATCGTTCATCTTGATCGGATATGAATATTTCAAGGTAAGTTGGAGTGGAACAGATTTGGGATTTTTTGACAGGGGCGGGCAGGCGAAGGAGGACGGGTGACATCGAGGACGATAGAAGGTGAAGAGACGAGCCTTTAATATAAGCCAGCACGTTTACCTCCGAGGTGAACGTCCCAATGCCGAGAGCGGGGCCGTAGCCGGGCCTCGGATACACTGAAAGTAGGTAGGCTACCCATGGGTTCACCTCGCAGTTGGACTCTCCTTGTCTAGGCTGGGAGACATCGCTTAGCACTGTATGAGATCGCGCTTATATCTAAACAAAAGCCTGTCTAAAAAAGAACAATCGTGGAGTCTCGCCCCAAGTTATATTCAGGACCACTATATAGATGATAACCCCTTTAAGAAAACCACAGGCATGTCGACGTGGCGGGCCCTGAGATATTCGGCGAAATTCTTTTGTCACCCAGTCAGTGGTTTGCCCCTTAGTGAGGCTTCAACACATTACATACCTTTCCCAGAGAATCAATCTTCACTGAGCTACTCACGCCAGCCCCCAGCAGGCCATGCACAACGAAATTGACGGCATTGATCTTGGGGAACTCGCATCGCTCAACTTGGATATCGGATGGAGCTTCTTTGGCCATAAGCGCTTGAGGAAGCAAAGCACGTCAGTCTAAATGTCTGATGCCTATCAAACAAATGTAATCCAGGTGATAATGGAATAACGCAACTCACAGCGGAAGGTCTCGATGGTGAGAAAGCTCCTGAGCCAATCGTACTTTGACGTGGTGTTTTTCGATCCTGGAAAGAAGAAGCCCACATTCACGTTGGAGCCTTTGTCACCGCTGCGAGAATAAACGGCGAGCCCGAGTGGAACTTTTCGAGTCGGTCCAAATCTCGTCAGGGGCATGGCAATCTCGGTCTCGAAGCTGCGCTGTTTCGGCAGCAGCCGTACTGGCGTGAGCGAGGCCGTGTCTGGAACCGCAACGCTTTTGCTGGGATCCCCGATGAAATGGATCACCTGGCGAACATGGTTACGATCAAATAAGCCGGGGAAATACGTGCAGAAGAGCTTGGGCTCCGCCGTCCTATAGTCAAGATTTGCCGTGAGTCCTGGGTAGCCCTGGAGCTGGTTACTCAACATGGGTCCAAGGAGTCTTCCGGGCGTCAGTAGTTTTGGGTCTCTTGACTGAGCGAGAACCCGGAGCTGGACCGTGCTCTCGAGCTGATTGATTGGATCATCCTTGGGTGTCCCATAGAGTTGAAAGTCGAGGACATCCAGTTTGGAGACGTCGACCATTCCGCGTGCCATTTTCTCGAAGCTTTGCGCTTTCTCTTTGGCTTGGAGACCCGCAATGTATAGAGAGAACTCTACTTGATAGCCTCCTATTGCCATGATGGCAATTTTGAGGGTCTCGGGAGCAGCGATTCCTGTCTCAAATGTCAAAACTTGACAACTTACTCCATAGCTGGTCACCTACCCTGGACCCCGGAAACCAGAACCTGATTTTCAGCGACTTGCCGCATCGCGATATTGGTCAAGTCGGCTATGACGTCGGGGTTGTAATAGTACAAACCCTGAATCTCATAGAGTAGTTGTCCTCGAAGCGTGTCAATGTTGACTCTGATGATGCAATTAGCCGAGCACCGCATAGCATAGGCGGCAGCAGATAGAGTGGCATGGTTCATGGCATGCTGTATGGGCTTACACTCCGTTTTGACCGGGTTGTTTCTGAATGATTGCTGTTCCGTCGGAAGCAATCTCTGCGATCGGGAAAGACAGATTTTGGTAGTTTGGGATGAGGCTCATGAACCCGGCATAATTACCTCCCGTCTGAATAGCCATGTCAGGACAATATTTATAAAATGATCAAGACGGAGCACCCGTGAGACCCAACATACTGCGTAGCAACCACACTCGATCAGATGGCCTGCTGCTAGGGAACCCGCAAGCTTATCAAAATCGTTGACATCCCAATCGTGCCACCAAGCGGCGGCTGCCATGACCTTTTTGTCCGCCTAATTAGTAAATAGCCCAAAAAGCAGGCCAAAGGGGCGAGATAGGCGGCTCACCGGACTCGCATCCGTACACCGGCCGCAAATAAGGATGTCGGCGCCCTCTCGCAAAGCACGCGTCATGCCCCAGCATCCAATGTAAGCGTTGGCTTGGATTATCTCGGGGTATCGTTTCCTCCAGCTTTGGAAATCTCCCGTAGATCGAGTCAGAGGCTCGATGGCCAAAGAGTCGATCTTGTCTAGCAGGTTGTCTCCGGTGACGAAAGCCACCCGCTTTTCAGAACCTGCAGCCGACAAAAGCGACTGAACCTTGTCGGCCAGAGCCTTTGGGTTCAAGCCACCAGCATTGACAGCCATCTTGAGGTCTGGATTTGCGTAGCCAAGGAACGCGTCCATGGCCATGCGAAGAGAATGCAAAAACCCTGGCTCGTAGCCGTCGCCTCTGCCTTCGCGGAGCTGAAGTGATCTTGAAGCCAGATTCGCCTACAGAGCAAGGTGAGCAGCTGGCCACGACCAGACATACAAATGCCCTGCGGGACATTGACAGACCTCGGACATCCAGTCCCCAACTATGACGTCCACCTTTGTTGGACCCTGGAGCATCGACTTCAATCCTTCCAGTTCGTTAGAATTGTCCATCATCCGCTGTTCAAGCTGAGTTTTGGCCTTCTCTTACCATCAAGTCGATCTCCCGTTGATCCGGAAACGTTGCCGATCAAAAGAGGCCTTCGCGAAGTCATCTTGACGTAGTGGCGAGCCCGGAACAACACAACTCGACTGATGGGAATTGTCTTTCCGGGTTGCCCGAGTCAGGACCCAGTCTTGTTTTGAAAGGCGAGGGTTAGGCAAGGCGTCTTCCTTGAAGCTTCCGCCGACGCCAGGGCTGAGCTCGGCGCGGGAGGTGGGGAGAACCGGCCTCGGTCAAATACGAGAGCGGAGAGCGCGGCACCGAATGAGATGGGCACATGCCGATGGCAGCCTCATCCCCCGCAGTCCAGCACCCCGCAACCTAGACACGTAATTAGACATGCCGAGGTGGGTCGACCTCGTTGATCAGCCGCATCCTTTTTAACGTCACCTCTTGGTGCTCTTTCGACAGTGTTCCTGAGCCGGAAATAAGACGGGCAATTTGAGGGCGACAAACTTCAGCATGGAGCAAGTACATGAATCCAAGTACAGCGTGGACATTCCGGTAGTAGATCTGCCGACCTTTATCTTCTCGGCTTCTATCAAGAGTCGATCGCAGCCGCAATACTTCGATGCAGACAACCCATCGACCAACTTCAGCCTAGAACAGGCAGAGAAGTGGGTAAAAAGGTGGGCAAAGGGCCTCCAAGACCTGGGCCTTAGACCGAACGACAAGGTTTTGCTTTACTCGGGCAATTGTCTCTACTTTCCGGTTCTGTTTTGGGGGACTCTGGCTTCTGGTAGCGTCTTCACAGGCTGCTCGCCAACCAGTTCCGTCTCGGGTAAGGAGGCCCTTCTCCCAGCTTCGATCGACGTGAGCGTGACCAATAACGATCATCCAAAGAGCTGTCCTATCAGTTACGGGATTCGGATGCCACACTTCTGCTGGCTGATCCCGCGTGCTTGAAGACGGCAATCCAGGCCGCAGGGAAAGTTGGGCTTTCTCACACGAAAGTCCTTGTGTTTACCTCCCTGGGAGATACCAGGAGCTACCCTGTCAGACGGTGGACCGACGTGTGGGCTTCTGAAGACGAAGTTTGCGGCTGGGAATGGCGAACATTCTCGACGAGAAAGGAGGCGCAGTTGACAACTGCTGTCATCAACTATTCGAGCGGGTAAGACCACCTTGCTCGGTACTGAGAGGGCCCCCTCCTATGCAGGGTACATGAGCTGAAGAAACTAGGACGACCGGAGTGCCCAAGGGCGTCGAGATCTCTCATTACAACATAGTCTCCAACTCGATACAGGTCATATTCAAGCGGAACATGGTAGCCGAAACTGAATCGGGTCGAGCGAGGAAGAAGCGGGTTGATCTCTCCGGGGAGCGGTGGTTGGCACCATTGCCAATGTTTCATGCTTATGTACGCAAGACCCGTCCCCAGCCTCGTACGAAAGCCAATACATCTCCTGTCGAACCTATCCTCACCTCAAAAAGCTGGTTAACTGACCGTTCTCACCCAGGGCCAAGCCTACTATTGCACAACTGCAGCAGTAAGTGGGTGCAAGGTCTTCATCATGCCCAAATACAACCTCGAGAAGTATCTTTTGTATCTCGACATCTACCGCATTACCTTCCTCACTGGCGTACCGACCCTCCTAGTCTCTCTCGCGAAGCACAAGCGTGCATCTTGTTATAACCTTAAGGCCATTGAGTCAGTTGTCTCTGGATCTGCGCCCCTGAGTCCTGAGATCGGGAAGCTCGTCCAAGAGACCCATCTCCGGCCTGGGGTCCAAGTGAAGCAGGGCTGGGGTCTTACTGAGACTACTTGTTCAGCAACAGGCTTTACGCAGGACGACGACGACGACGGGCGGTCTATCGGCTGGCTCAACCCGAACATGCGTGCTAAGGTGGTGCCTGTAACTGAAAATGGATATGAAAGCCAAGAGAATATCCCTTATACAGTCGGCGAGATATGGATCTCGGGTCCCAACGTCATGATGGGCTACTACAAACGCCCAGTAGAGACTGCTGACTGCATCATCTTGGAAGGGGGCGACAGGTGGTTCAAGACAGGTGATATTGGCTACGTGGATAGCCGAGGGCGGTTTTATATAGTTGACCGCCTGAAGGTACGTAGTCCATCGGCCAGCGTTGATCTGGTGGTTTTCCGGCTGACATGCGTCCCTACTAGGAACTCATTAAGGTGAAGGGGCTCCAGGTTGCCCCAGCCGAGATAGAGCAGACACTTCTGACCCATCCGGACATTAAGGATGCTGCTGTTGTGGGTGTGAAGGAGTAAGTGGTCTATTTTCTCTTGATGCCCACGTTCCCGTTGTCTATGACCAGTCAGCAGTCGACTAATAACCAATGTAGGAGTAATGGTGAGCACCCGAAGGCTTTTGTGGTTCTCGAGAATCCCTCCCACCGGATGACCGAGCTGGAAGTGCAGCGATACGTGGCGGATCGTCTCTCGAGGCACAAGTGGTTGACTGCTGGTGTCGAGTTTACCAATTCAATCCCTCGAACTGCCAGTGGCAAGGTCATGAGACGGTTGCTCGCAAAGCGAGAAACCGAAGGTAGGGCAAAGCTGTAGCCAAAGTCGTTCAAACCAGCCAAGCGTGGTCGGAGGATCAATCACAAGTATCTTACTTATAGGTATATTTGTTCTTTATTGGCCATAAAAGCAAGCTCAAGAGGGAACAATCCATTACACAGAGAAAAGATTACACGCCTATTTCTTCACACTCTGAGGCTTGGCCGCGGGGGTTGCCCAACTGGTGCTAGAATTGGAACAGAGACATACAATTGAGACCGTAGCAGTTTGAGCTAGGCAGTCCAACCGCTATGATCTTTCACCCACTCAATTATCTGTAGATCAGTCCGTCGGCGGGCGCGCGGATCTATAAACCTCGACCCCATAGCATATATATGCAGCTGTGCCCACTCAATGTGCAATTTGTGCGACACTCCGGCAGCCCGGCATAGCCGTGCCCATGCCTTGGAGTCATACAGCGCGAATTCGGCGGCGCCCACTAGGATCAACTGCGGATTGAGGTCGCATATGTCTTCCGGCGGTCGGTAGAGCGGATTGACTTCGGGCGAGTCTAACCCATAGCTGCCCGCAAACTGCCTCGCCAACGCAGGCACGGCTTCATTGGCCATGACAAAGTAGTCGCTCTCAACAGCTAGATTACCCCCCTCAAAAGCCGACATTGCCAGATCCATCCAAGGCGATATAAGTACAGACGCTGCTGGCTGTGGCAGCCCGAGCTGTCGCAGCTCGATCGCTGAAAGAACGCAAAGGCCTCCTGGTGAGCACGCATTAGCGATGCGATCTGGATCATTCTTGGAGAGTCGGAGCGCTACCTCCTGCCGAGTCGCCCATGAAAACTATGTCTCCTGATCGAAATCCATCGTCAAGGAGCTTTCGATACGTCGAAACAAACGCTCTAACTTGTGAGGGATGCGGGCTCTCAGTGGACAGCGCTGGGATACCTAGTGAGACATGCATATTCACATTCACAGGATGGCTGCTGGTTGCTGGAACTCACGGTATTCCACGCTCAGGAAGACGAGGTCCAGCCCGAACTCTTTAGCCACTGCAACCCACCGCTCCATATAGTCCACGTACATATTGGCCTCCCCGCGGGCATAGCCTCCGCCATGGGCATAGAGGGCAACGCAGCGTTTCTGACCTCCCTGCTGCGGGCTGGCCGACGAAAAGGAGTCTAATTCCCTGTCACCTGGAATGAGATAGGCAGCGCAGTCACTGTAAATCTGCCTACTCCGAGCTGCGGGCAGTTCCCCCACGGGGAGCCTACGTGCAAGATCCGGGAATGCGGTCGACGTAGCTGATAGAAAGGCTCGGTGGCACTGGATTCGGAAAGCCTGGTATGAAGGGAAAGACGGGAGCAAAACGCGCCGCAGGAGTGCCAGTACTAGAAGAGTGACGAATGTGTAACTGAACCGGAGGGTTTTTAGCGGGTGTTTCAACAGGAGGGCCACTAGAGAAGCCATTGCAGCTTTGAAGACTTTGCGATGCTTCTATGGCTGGCAAGGTATTGCGGCGCGCCTGTAGCTACAGATTTGGAGAACCTGGAAAACACCTCCCGGTGTATCCTCCGACTTGCTTGCTAGTGCCTGGACCTCGATCTCGGCGGACACTGCCCATGGCCCCAGAGCATGGGGCACCTAGTCTGGCCCCCTCGGCTTCCTATGCCCTGCCTCGGCGCCGACTCGCCGAACCCCATGCACTGGATTCCTCCTCTAGCAGCGAAGTTATCCTCGCTCACGCGGAGACGGCATCAGATATATGTCGTTCAACAGGTACCCTTTGCCTATGGTAAGGATATTGGTCTCATAGCCGACGTTCAAAACACTTCTCTTCCAGCAAGAAATTAGCCATCGCTTACCGAACAAAGATGTCAAATTCCGAGCCTCGAACAAACAGCCAGTCATGCCATCCCCAGGAGTCCAACTACCGGATCAGGGAATCGCCCATGGGAACCAGGCGAAAGCTCAAGGTCATCTTCATGGGTATGGGATGCAGCGGAATTGACTTCGCGCGGCAGCTAGAGCGGCGAATGCAAGATATTACGCTAGTCATCTATGGTACCCTCAGCTCCCCATCTAGAAAGCGCCATGGAAGGATACTGATGGTTAGATGGCAGAGAAGAATGACGACCTAGGTGGCACTTGGCTCGAGAACCGGTATCCTGGCTGCGCGTGTGACATTCCGAGTGTGTGCTACCAGTACAGCTGGGCCAGAAAGCCAGATTGGTCGCAGTACTACTCTGGATCCTGGGAGATCCATCAGTATTTTAAGGACGTAGCCCATGATGCTGGCGTGGTGAAATTCTGTCGCTTCAACCACAGGATCATCAAAGCGGAGTGGCTCTCGGCGCAGGGGAAGTGGAAGATAACTATCATGCGCAACAACAATCCCGATGACACCTTCTGCGACTACTCCGACTTCTTCCTTCATGGCGGTGGAGTGCTCAACAACTGGAGGTGGCCCAACATAAAGGGCTTGCATTCGTTCCAAGGGCCGGTTCTTCATACTGCGCGTTGGGATGACTCGGTCGACCTCGAGGGCAAGAGGGTTCTTCAGATCGGCGTTGGCAGCTCGGGCGTTCAGGTCGCGCCAGCAATCATCGATAAGGTTGGCCAGCTCTATATTGTTGCCCGTTCGCCCGTGTGGGTTACTGCGGGATTCGCGCCGACATACGCGGGCCCGGCCGGCAGAAACTTTCACTACTCGGAGGAAACTAAGGAAAGATTCCGGTCCGACCCCGACTTCTATCTGTTATACTGTAAGGCGATTGAGTCAGAGCTCAACGTTCGCTTCAAATTTCTCATAAACGGTTCCCCGGAGGCAATTGCCTCGCGAGCCTACTCGAATGATGAGATGCGTTCTAAGCTCGCATCAAAGCCGGAGCTCATAGACAAGATCATCCCAACCGACTTTGGTGTCGGTTGCCGGCGGCCGACCCCTGGCAACGGTTTTCTCGAGACCCTCTGCGACGATAAAACCACAGTCTTGGCCGGCGAGATTCAGGAAATAACCCACGCCGGGTTCGTTGATGCCCAAGGCGAGACGCACGAGGTAGACGCCATCATCTGCGCGACGGGCTTCGACACAAGCTTCCGGCCCAGCTTTACCATCATCGTGGATGGTTGGAATCTCCAGAACCGATTCGACGGCGACACGGTAGGCTACCTCGGGCTTTCGGCCCCCGAGGTGCCCAACTACTTCGTGTTCATTGGCCCGTACGGTCCACTGGGACACGGCTCCGTGGTGCCCATGGTCGAGGCATACACGAACTACATCCTACAGGTGCTTGAAAAGGTGCAGATCGAGGACATCAAGAGCCTCCGTGTCAACCCTGCGGTTGCGGAAAGTTTCACTCGTCACTCTGACCTCTACCTGAAGCGCACGGCATGGTCAGGGCCGTGCAGCTCGTGGTTCAAGAACGGACAAGCGCACAGCAAGCCCCTATGCTGGCCGGGGTCACGCGTACACTATCTCACGATACTACAGAAACCTCGCTTCGAGGATTTCGACATCGAGTACCTCTCCGAGAACAGGTTCAACTTCTTAGGCAACGGATTTGCGACCCGGGAATTTGACGGGCGAGATCTCACTTGGTACTATGGCTTACTAGATGACCGAGACGTCCAGCTTCAGTCGCTACCAGGACCTGTGTACTGAATTGGGGGATAGGCGCAATCGGGACGTTGCAGCATCAGTGTCAAGCTTGCATTGGCACTCGGATAGTTTTCAAGATTTATATACTCAACTAAGTTTCCATCCTCTTATCTTTCCTGGCTACCTGAGTGATCATGTAACTCGCTGTAGAGGGGTGTCCGGAGGGTCTCCATCCAATCGTAATCTCCGGTGACGGGGAGGACGCCAAAGAAGTCTGCCGTCTCATCCATGTCCGGGAGACCAAAATCGTCGAACAGAGCTGGTTCGTCACCAAGCTCGATGTTAGCGACTACTGTTTGGGGATGGGAACCACTGCTGTTCTCCGGCGGACCACCTTGTCGCCTGGCTTCTCTAGAATCTCTGGCTGCCGTGGCTCTCTGAGACGTGGCCCTTTGCGTGTTGCTGGAGCCGTCGTCGAGGCTGAGCCCCGTTCGCAGAATTGCCGCCTCAAACATGCGCAGTGTCCACTTCAAGCTTGTCCAGTAGTGGCAGCTCTCCCGCAGGTACTCGAGCTCGGCGAATATCTGCACTCTGGCGGCCAGCCTCTTTTTCGCGCTCGTCTCTGGGCTCAGGGCCGTCTCGATGCGCATAGCCATGATTGTCGAAGCACAGGTCATGCTAACAATCGGGTGCGATTTAGTTACTGCAACAAGGAACGATAGGTAGGTAGGTTCGGGAGCGGGTTGACGTACAATGATAGCGGACATAGGCCGATGACCTGGTGTAGGGAGGCTCTTTGTATGATGGCCGACAGCTCAAACATGACATTTTCCTGCTTCTGGCCTACAAGAGCGGCGGATGCCTGGTCGCCCCGGCGGTTGTAGTGCTCTCGCAACGCGCGGTAGAAGACCGCCTCCAGACGAAAGCTGATTGCCAGGAGCACCAGGATCCAGATGTTGTCGGCAGACCACTCTTGCCATGTGCCCACGGATATCTCTGGGTCTAGGTGCTTCTTCCACTCGACGATATCGCTCTCTAATCCCCTCACCTCGTCAGCCGAAGGTTCGCAGCCAGGCCGCTTTAAGAGGCTGAGAAAGCGACTACCTAGTCGGCTCGTCAGTCATCGTCCGCCCGCCAGGGGTTGGGTTGCGCATACTTATCACCCCCAACTTGCAATTTTCCACCATGTACACTCTATGCAGACGTGTGGTTGGGGGGACGACGGATCTTAGGTCGTCCGGGATATCGTCCCTTGTCCAGTCGTCCTCGGTCAGCGCTGCAGCATCGCAGAACCGATCATCAAACTTTTTCAGATTACAAAGCCCCGATACAGCCATCAGGACGTCTCTATTATACAAGGTCCACCAGATGCGGCGAGATAGCTTCTTTGATGTCGGGTCGAGCCTCTCAGAGATGTACTGTCGGTGCAGCCCCATCTGCGTGGCGATACGGCAGGCGTTGCTGAACCAGTATCGATAGTCTTTATCGCCGGCATAGGAGAAGGAGAGTGAGCTGAGCATAATGGATCCTTGGAGGCGGCTCAGCTGGCTTCTCTCGTGTCCCGGGTCATATATGAGCGTTGCCCGCGAGTAGAATGCCTTCTGGGCCGCCATACGGTCCTGATACCCCATCTCGTTCAAGAGGTCTACTGGAGTGTGTGGTATGACGCCTGCCAGGACAGACTGCATCAGGAAGGGTGAGTGCCTCCCGGCGTAGTAATCTCGCACGAACTGGGTGGGCTCTAGTATCGGCGCGTATGGGAAGACGCATTTGAAGTAGAGGTGAAACAGCTGAGTCCTACCCATCAGATCAGCACCCCCGTCGATTGTGGGACGCAGGCTACACATACAAGACCTTTCGCGGGGGCAACACCAGGGCCCCCTTCTGCTGGAGATATGCCGTGTCCACAAGATCAAACCCCGCGATCCCAGAAGTCAGATCAATGCCTGAGTCGGTAGCTCCTCTAAGCTTGACGCGCGTGAGACGGTTTGGCATGCGCTTCCCCAGTGCCTCGCCGAGAATCGTCACAGGCGTTACCCCTTCATGGTATTCGATCACCTCGCAGCATTCGTCTTCTCCTTGAGGCTCGGTGGGAGATACCATACCGACGAATTCCCGTGACATATCCTCAGCTAAGCGAACATGAACGTCCTCTTCGTCAACACTTGAAACTGCAGAGCTCGCGTCCGGTGTCTCAAGGTCATTGTGGCAAAGCAGGTCGACCATGTCTTCCCGGCTATGATTATGTGTGTCTGTGGGTTGTGGCACATGGTCCCGGTGATGAGGGTCATGGGCGGCTGACTGAGGAGTTACTGGTCCAACACCAGGCGAACAGCGGCGCTTCGTCGGTCGGTCAGCACATGGTAGAGGAGAGGCGAATTAATCATTACTCACATTCGGGTGCACAGAGCCACCATCTACGACAGAGGCTCTCCGAGGTTGACCTGCGCAAATGCAATCCGTAGCAGGCTTCTGGGGATGCCTGGAAGCTCGTGGCTGGATGTTGTGAGGGCGTCTTGGGTGACCCTTTATTAGCCTATGCCGAACGAGAACCCCGAGCCAGGCAAGCCGAGACTTACGGTAATCGTTCCGCGTTCGCAACAGAGCCTACGAGCACACACGTCCGCTCCTGGTTCCGGCGGCGACAACGTGTGCATGGAACGCCGACCTGCCAGGCATCACACCGGACCTTGCGGGAATGACATTGATGACAAGCGCGCGGTTTCCTCACAGGACGCCTCTCAATGCGGGTCTCTGTCTGACTGTTCATTCTGGGTAGATCTATTCAACTAGGCCGCGAGGTTTGGGAGATGAAAAGAGTGGACAGAGACAGGTCGAACCAATATGGGCGGCATGGGCAAGGCGGCTATTCCCGCGACGAGCCAGACCATAGTACCACCCGAAGGTTTTATCGCCTTTGGTTGACCCCCGCTCCCTGGATCCCCGTGTTCTTGGTCTCCGTTCCCCGCATTACCCCGCGAGGTCTGAGGCGGGCTCATGGATCATTGGCCAATTCACCTCGGCTCAATTTGGGTAGGGTGTGAAGCTACAGGGTACGACGCTTCGACATGCCCGCCTAGCTTGCTACGGGGGGCCAAGTGCCGGCTCTCTCGGCACCGAACTACTCTGGTACAGTAAGACACAGTAAGACAAGAAAGATGTTACCACTTGTGGCCTGGGGTCAGTGGTCAGGGGTCGACGGCTGGGAGAGGCTCTTCTTAGCACTTAAGGCCATCGAGCGCCTGTCCCCCCCCAGTGGTTGCGTTTGAACATGAAAACCCAACACGAGCTACGGGAAGAGAAGCGGCTCCAAGCAGACAATGTTGTCCTCCACTATTTACAATGCAAACCTAGCAAACACGGCCGGGGCGTTGCTTGCCTTATCGGCCATTGCTTGGTGTGTGGCACTCATAGGGTCAACCTTTCGATGGAAGAACGCTCCTCCAGGTATATCACTCGCAACTTCTAGAATCCTACATACCCGGCCACATGCGCTGAATTCGTTTAATATTTAGGCCCTCCAACCATCCCTCTACTAGGGAATCTACATCAGATTCCCAGGAGGGACCTTCACCTCCAGTATGATAAGTGGGCAAAGGAATGTGAGTGTGCTTTCATTGCTGTGTCGTGATCAGTCATAGTCACCGTTAATGGGTGAAACACAACTGACCGTCCTTGAAAGACGGGCCCGTTTATTCTCTCAAGCTCGGGTCGCAGAACGTTGTCGTTCTCGCGAGTGGCGAGATTATCAAGAATGTCGTCGACAAACGAAGTGGAAACTATGCCGACCGACCAGACCTGTACATGCAAGAGGTCTGGCAAGGCTCGCGCATCATCATGCGCGGATACGATGCCCTGTGGAAAGTAGAACGCAAACTCTACCATCAGTTTCTCAACATCAACAAGGCAGCAAGGTATATTCCCTACCAAGACCTGGAAACAAAGCAGCTCTGCTACGACCTCTTGTCGAACCCCAGCGATTTTGAGAATCTAATAACCCGCAGCACCCTGAGTGTTGCTACGAGCATGGCGTACGGATTCCGGGTACTCGATACCAAGAGCATAGTAATGCAGGAGCTTCTTACCAACGCTCACGGGTTTTTCGTCATGGTCCATAACAGCCGACTGCTTGACTGGTATCCCAAGCTGCGGCCCATGGCAAGAATGCTTCCCCTGTGGGTCAACTCGGTTGCATCCAAGGGCAATAAAATCTTCCGTCGCGAAAAGGCCCAATTCCGACAGCTATATGAGCAAGCACGACAGGAGTCTGAAGTAGAAGGCGCACGCCCAAGTAAGAACACGCCCGTTTGTCTGGTCACATTGAGCCCCAAAGCGAGCTTTCTGTCCTCTAGGTTTTGCGGCCGACATTTCCACCGCACAAAAGACGTGGACCGATGTCGCCAGCCGAAAGCTCCTGTCTGACCATGCAGCGTCCTACATCGCCGGGATCGCCATGGAGGGTGCCGCGGATACAACTAGCAACACTCTAGCTGGGTTCATCAAGGTGAAAACCTTTTCCCCCCTTCTGTCTCCTCTCTCAACTCTTCACCAATGAGGTGGAAAGGTTTAGGTGCCTTCTCTCATTTTGTCCCCGCCCCGGAAAGCCAGAATTATTGTTGCTTGGTCTGCTGCAATAACGCAATGTTCAACATGCAAACTAACCTACATCGAACACAGGCGATGATGCTGTTTCCGGACGTTCAACGGAAAGCACAGCAGGAGATCGACTCTGTCGTGGGCACAGACCGTCTACCGTCCATCAACGACTTTGAACATCTGCCTTATATCCGCCAAACAGTCAAGGAGTCACTTCGGTGTATGTTGCAAGACGAGACCGAGTCACCCCGAAAACTACACTTCGAGCACTAACTAGATCTTGAAGGGCTTCCTACAGCGATTACTGGCGCCATTCCTCACGCCGCGCTTGCCGATGACGAGATCGAGGGTTTCAAGGTTCCAGCCGGAACGACGGTCGTTCTCGCCGTTTGGTCAGCCAACAACGATCCCAAACTGTTCCCGGATCCCCGAAGATTTGATCCCTCAAGACACGACGCGTCTCTGTCCTTGGGAGAGGCCGCAGCAGCAGCTGACTTCAGGCACCGGGACAACTGGACTTTTGGCGCCGGACGGCGCATCTGCCCGGGCATCCACGTTGCGGAGCGGACGCTATTCTTGGCCGTGGCGCGACTGCTCTGGGCATTTCAGATAGATAAGGCGCGCGGGCCAGACGGTAAAGAACTCCAAGTCGACCCGGACGAGGTAACGCAGTCCATCGCTGCCCGCCCGGTACCCTTTCCGTGAGCTATGACTCTTCTTCGTCAGCCGTGTTTCGGGGTCTGCTGATACCATCCCTTAGTTGTTCCATTAAGCCCCGGAGCGAGAGGCATGCCGCGGTTATCAATGAGGAGTGGAAGAATGCAGCAGATGCGTTAGACGGTACTGGCAATTACAAGGAAGCCATGATCTAATGAGTCGGCCGAGTGTCCGGGATCCTGAGGTAAGGTAGTCTAAATTGGGTATCCAAAAAGCGAAGGGATGGACGGAACGAGCTCCGATACTGCAGACGATAAAGTCTAGACGCATATTGTAGAAGTGGTTGAATGGTTGTCACTCGCCGTTCCAAAGCTAAGCGGTAGTGTAGGTATCTCCTACCGGGGCCACTTGTTATTAAATTAAACGAAGAGGAATCAATCTGTCTCCTTGGTTGTGTAGTCGTTCATTACCTTGATGCTCGGAGCGTAACCACTGCTTCAGCACATGATTATTGCCCCCGGTATTGAATAGTCCCTGTCCAGCTTTTCCGACCTCGGTCAGTTGCCAACTTCATAAAGAAAACTCAAGTATCACGGATCACAACGGCCCTGCTTGAATTCTCAGGACTTCTCGGCGGAAGCTGAATCGATTGCTGAGTGAAGAATCTGTGCTCCTTACCCAAATTGACAAAAGACATGAATAAAACATATGCCACCCTGATGAGTGTGCTAAAAGGTCTTGTTTCCTGACCCTGGGACAGATCAAACCTACGCTGCGGCAACATCCGTTCCGAGCCACCCCATGGCGTCAGCCAATCAAACTCGCATTTTGGGACTCAAGTTCGGTGCCGAGCCTCGGCGCCGATGCTCGGCGACCGTGTCAGGGTAGGGTCCTAACTCTTGACAGTTTGTGCATGACTCTGTGTGCTCGTGTGTGCCTGCTCCCATCTTGATAGCTTTCGCTGGTAATTGACCAGTTGGGCAGCAACCTATACTTTAGAGCCAATCCTTGCTTAATGTGTACTAACCAGTGCTTAAAACTGCAAGCTCGTAGTAACGAATAAAAAACACAATCCACCTGCTGTAGCGACTATCCAATCTCGGGTTCCCCTTCGAATAACCTCTGCTCTTTCTCGCTCAGTGTCGCCGTGAAAGTAGCCATGTTTTCTTCACCCCATCCTCCGTCCCCCGTTTCCTGTTCGGACCTTCTAACCTATGTATTTGGGGTAGACGAATCTCGAGACCTGGAGGAACCTGTTCGCATACCTGTCCCTATGCTATCCGCACGGGTCTGTTTAACTGACGTGCCGCAGGTATACATCAGCCCCGACTGTCCCGAGCAAGAGCATATCTCCAAAAAGGAAGCTAGAAGCTTGATCAAAAGGCTAGCCAAGGGTCTGAAGGTTGCGGGCCTCCAGCATGGCGACACGATATGTCTCTATTCTAATAACAGTGTCAGCTTTTGCTTGTTTCTGCCTAATGCATTCAT
The DNA here is from genome assembly GCA_000966855.1 of Fusarium sp. JS1030. NCBI lineage: Eukaryota > Fungi > Ascomycota > Sordariomycetes > Hypocreales > Nectriaceae > Fusarium > Fusarium sp. JS1030. The sequence continues at coordinate 298,857 of JWIW01000020.1, read as the reverse complement.
CTGACGTACTTTACAGATATATTACCCCATCATCTCTCTAGCTGCCGTGGCGGCTGGCGGAGTTTGGACAGGGATGAACCCGGGGCTCTCTTATGGGGAGAGGCTCAAGCATCTGAGGAACTCGAGCACTAAGTTTCTTTTCTTCTCGCCCGATCTTGGTCAATCCGCGTCCGAGACCGCTGAAGCATGTGGAATAGACGGCAGCCGTGTGTTCTCCATAACGAGCTTGTCAGTCACCAGCCAGCCATCTAACTCGTGGATCAACCTTCTCTCCCATGGCATGAGTAATTGGGAGGCTTTTAATGATGAACACCGCGCGAAAACCACGACTGCTTGTCTTTACCCGACAAGTGGTACGAGCGGGCTTCCCAAGCTCGCCATGATAACCCACTACAATCTTGTCGCAGCAGAGACACTAGTCAACGGCATCGAGCAGCGCCAATATCCAGTGCGGCAAATCATGAATTGGCCAATGTTCCATTTGGCCTCCTTGCTTTGGTCCCACATCACTCCTCTAAGGGCAGGTTGGACGACATATATCCCGTCCAAATTCGAACCAGCAAAGTTTCTAGATTATGTACAGAGGTTCCAGATCACTGATACCGGAATGGCACCTGCCATGATGATCGGCGTGCTCCGTTCCGACGTACCAATTATCGACAAGAGAAGGATGCTTTCTACCCTCCGCTCCGGCATGTGCGGCTCAGCGCCTGTCGGTTCGGAGCTGCAACGGCAATGGCGGGAACTCATACCTTCACATTGCCCTTGGACTTGTGCGTACGGCATGACTGAGCTGACTGGTATCGTCACCAAGAGCTACTATCCTTCGGACGACATGACAGGGAGCATTGGAGAACTTATACCCAACACAGAGGCGAGGTAGATACCGGCAACCTTCTACGTTGATCTCACGCTGATCTTGTGAGGTAGGCTGATTGGAGAAGATGGCACAGAGATCAAATCCCCCGGCCACCCAGGGGAACTTCTCCTACGTGGTCCCACGGTCTTCCAGGGGTATTATCAGAATGAAACAGCCACCAAAGAGGCTTTCCATCACGACGGCTTTCTGTTGACTGGAGACGTGGCGTACCTGGACGAGAAGAGCCAAAAGTGGTTCATTCTGGACCGAAAGAAGGTGAGGTCGCTCACCTTGTATTCAGCATAAGTCCCCGTCCTCCACACTGCATTAGATGGCTCGGCGAAAAGCCCATCAGCTGACTGTCGCCTCCTAACAGGAACTCATCAAGGTTAGGGGCTTTCAAGTCGCACCAGCCGAGCTCGAAGGCGTCCTTTTGAGCCACCCAGGAGTTGCAGAGGCTGCTGTCGTGGGCGTGACTGGGCCAGATGGCGCAGAATGTCCTCGTGCTTATGTGGTGCGATCACCCCAATTGAGAGTCACTGGGGAAGAGCTCGCCCGGTATCTAGGCGCTAAGGTGTCAAGCTACAAGCGACTAACTGGTGGGGTCTGCTTCCTGGAAGCTTTACCAAGGAATGGCAGTGGAAAGATTCTCAAACGACAGCTGAGAGAGGAAGCGACTTGTCGAAAGACGAATTCTCGTTTGTGATATAGACTCCCTCCCGAGTCATGGTCACTTTACATACAGATAGTTATACTATAATGGGTGATTCGAAGTATTGATTGCCCTCAACCATAATGTCTTGATGACCATGGCTTGAGGCCTGCTAGTGATGGTACAAAGACCATCCGCCGTCTACTGGCAAAACTATCCCCGTGATGGCGGATGACTGCGGTCCCAAAAGAAATGCAGCTGCTCGAGCCACTTCATTGGTGGTGATGTGCCTGCCGATCGGTGCTAGGCCGCGGCGCTGCAAGGACTCATCGCTGGTGCTCGAGGCTGAGGGAGTCACCGGATAGTGACAGACGCAGTTGATTCGGATTCCACTTGTCACGTAGTCCATTGCAGTCGTTTTTGTCATTCCTACTATGCCATGGCTTGCTACAGCGTAACTCGGTAAACCTGGCTCTGATGCAAAGCCATGGACCGTCGTGATGTTCACGATGCTCATGCGACCTGAAGCCTTGTCGCCGCTTTGGCCGAGCGCGTGGGATACCTGTTCGCGCATCCACAGCCAAACCTAGAGATATCGTTCAGTATTTTACACCAAAAACAAGGCTCATCTACCAGAAGCAAGCAAACAACCAAGAAAAACTTGCCTGCCTTTCCACGAGTTCTCCGGGCATCTGGAGTTGCTGCACGCTGAGGTCTGCTGTGCTGCGAGGGCAAAAGTCGATCGAAGCACAATTCGCGACACACTCAATCCGGCCAACCTCTTGGGCGGCCTGGGCCATGAGGTCTTTTATCGCTTGGGGGTTGCCAAAGTCACACGTCAATGACAAAACGTCTGCCTCCAGGCGACCTCTTTCTCGGCATTCCGGGGCTACGACAGAAAGAAGGTTGCAAGGCTCATCGACGAGAATGAGCTTTGAGAACTTGCTTTCAGAAAGGTGGAAGGCTAGTTCTCTCCCTAATGCTAGGGAAGTCAGTATTTTCTGTCTTTGCAGATTGCCGCAGAAGGTATGTGCTCCTACCTGAGGCGGCCCAAACTACCATCGCAGCCCCCAATTGAGAAGTCATTGTGACCTTTAGCTGTCTCTTGTGCTCCTGATTTATTCCTTGTGAGTAAGACTATGTGGTTTTGCGAGAACTCTGGCGTCTGTGAGGTCTTCGTGTTGTTGGTTGTTGAGGTGTGATGCGATGCACGATAGCTTTCCCTTCTGTTCATCAAGGCCAGTGTTTCGGCGTTGGGCAGGTCGGGGAAGGGCGGCTGCGCTAGCCAATCTCATTTCTCGGCCGTCTCGCACCGGAATCAAGTGTCCAATCCAGTCCCACCTCGGCACCGAGAGTGAGGGCCCCACCTGGCCAGGACGACCTACTCCCCATCTGACAGCTTGTTGGTTGGTGTATACATACGTCGCGCAGACAGCCTCACGGATCCAAAAGCATCAAAGTTACGCCGCGGCCTGTCCGGGCCCTACTCCAACATTCTCATGCACCATGTCTAGCACGTTGAACGGGGTGGCGCTGATTACCGGGGCTGCTTCTGGTGAGAGATACTGCTACGCGCTTCTTATGTCTCAAAGCACCTCATTAATGATCTGTAGGTATTGGGAGGGGAGTGGCAGTTACCCTGGTCCAAGAGGGTTGCTCAAGACTGTTCCTGGCGGATATCGACTTAGACGGCCTCCATGTGACTCAAGAAGCCATAGTCGCAGACTCTCCCGAAGCACAAGTCGAGGTTTGCCAGGCCGATATCAGCAGTGAGGATGAGGTGAAGCGCATGATTAATACATGTGTATTGAGACTCGGACGTATAGATTACGCACTCAACATAGCTGGCGCTGTGCCTACCAGGACGCCAATCGTTCAAACCAGCGTTGACACCTTCGACAAGATCATTAGAATCAACCAATACGGGGTAAGCATGCGTGGTCGACAACACCCATCTTCCCGTAGAGTTACATGTCTTGATCACTGCTAATTCTCCTTGTTTCTTCTTGACTCCCAGACATGGCTGTGCCATCAACTCGAAATCCAGCAAATGCTGCAGCAAGAACCCGTGGCAGATCACGGAGGCGTACGAGGAAGCATAGTTACAGTGTCCTCACTGGCTGGGATCAACGCATCGAGCGGCATGTCTCCCTACTCTGCTTCAAAGCACTCGATAATTGGCCTCGTCAAGACAGATGCTCAAGACTATGGTCCCCACGGAATACGCATCAATGGCATATGTCCGGGCATGATTGACACAGAGCTTTTCCGCAAGACCAGCCCCCCTGATGCACCTGCGAAACTAGAAAAAGCTACACCACTCCGGCGACTGGGCAAACCAGAGGACGTGGCCTATCTAGCAGCCTTTCTCTGCAGCTCCAAGTCGAGCTTTCTACACGGCGCTGTGATACCTTGTGATGGAGGTTTGGTGCTGCAGCGGAGTGTGATCTGAAGTACATCTTCTGTCTCGATATTTCGTTGTAAATAAGAATACCTTGTGTGAATTGGAAGACGATGCTGCTCTTGGCCTTTTGTGATAGTCTACCTTGCTTGTCCCATGAAGCTTTGATAGGCTTCACGCACTTACCCTCCGTAGCAGTCACAGACAGGAGCAGTCGGCCAACTGACTCATAACGCGGACGAGAGGCGATATTTCGTTAAAATGGATGGGCCCTGAGTTATCGACGCAAATTCCAAACTCCTTCGTTCCCTACCTCGGTTGAGCTTCTACGTTCCAGGTCTTGAAACTCTCGCGGGCGTTTGAGGGCTGAAAACGTCAGAACTCGGTTTTCCGTGTGTTCGCCGAGCAAAAAACTTGCCTCATTTCGGTGCCGGCCCCCCTCGGCGCCGGGGTCCAAATTTCGGCCTACCGCCATGCCAGGTCTTGCGAATATCGAATCGAATTTTTTGGCGTTCCATCCGATCTCGAATCTGCCAGAGGCCCATTCAATCAAATGTGGCGTTTCTCACTTGACATACCCATCGAACAGGGCGCATTTGAATCGCCATCGAATTGAACGGGCCCAAGCGTTCAATCGATTTTCGATTGATTCGGTTGAACTAGTGACGCGTGTCGCTGAAACTCACGCCGTGCAACCGTAGTAGTCATATTTGGCCGCAACCTACAAATGACTGCTATTTAAAATTTCAAGGATAGTTTGTTGAATGGCACCGTTTCCGTCAAGCGTGGGAGAAGATGAAAAGCGGATCCTCGTGGCCATGAGATGCAACTAGTGTTATTCAGGGGGTACTTGCGTTGCTGTGAAATAATTCATGAGCACCCTGGTATCTTTCTAGCACGGCGGTATAGGGTAGGCCTGTCTTTGCAAATACTCTTACCATGAACACCAAAACACATGCTGATTTTCTATAGATTAGACGTAAAAAAGTACGACCCATACGGCTAAGTATCTGCTACGGCGGCGGTTAGTAGTAGTAAGTAGACTATCAATTTTTGTTTTGCGTTATTTCCATCACGGATATGGCTTCCACAGTGAAATAAATAGACGATCACAAACGATAGACAAATGTGTAAAGTAGAACCTCGAGGGGACTTATGATGAAGTAGTGACATAGTGACGCCTGTGCTATTCTGTAGCAGGCATTTTGGGTCTACCTGGTTCACGATCTGGTGATTTTTGCCGAGAGTCCGACGAAGGCAAAATCTAGTCACGCAACTTGGCTTCGGTAAAGATACACATGCCTAAGTTCCGCTTACCGAGAACGAGTAAACGGGATCACGGACCATATAATGAACATGACATCCTTCTAGAAGGGAAATCAGGGACCCTTAGCAGGGTACTTTTGTTACTTAGCGCGTTTAGGCCAAGTTCACCCCTGTCAATACATGCCGAGAGCCCGTTGACAGCGGGGACTAGAGTTTAACTAAGGAAGCTTGTTCATAAATACGATAGTTTGTAATGAATTTCGTTTCCTCAGACGAACATTGCGGTCCTCTTATAAGCATGCTGCTGAGTCCCGGATCAATGTAGCATCCCTCTGACGTTAGTTCTCCTATTGCACCATCTTTAATTTCTAATTCATCCGCACCATGAGAGGAAACCTTCTCGGTAGCTTATTGTTGCTAGGCACACTTGTGAAAAACTTCGCCCTGGCCGTTTCGGATCCGAAACAATTGATCCCACGCAACTCGTACCTTAATGACAGGTCCCGACACCAGCCTCGAGATGTGCAGCACAGAACAAGTTACATCTGGAGCGGAGGCGAGGTTGCCGGTCCTCGTTTCGAGTCCGTGACTGCAGAAGTCGTCATTCCCAACATCACCTTTCCCTATGGCTACAACGCCAGCGCATCATACAGCTCATCTGTTTGGGTCGGCATCGGCGGCGATGCAAACACGTGTGACGACCCAGCACGGGTACATAATGGAGGTCTTATTCAGGGAGGCTATTATTACATGTACAACCCCCAGGGCGACTTTGGTGTTTTTGCCTTCTACGAATGGTTCCCAGACCCGCCCATCTTTTTAGACGACACGGAGGGTATCGAGACGGCTATTGGCGACCACGTAGGTATGACGGTCAGTCAGAAGGATAACACAACTGGGACATTTACATGGGAAATTTTCACCTCAAACAAGAGGTAGGTTTCCGCAGAAAAATTCCGAGAATAGGCATCTAACACAGCGTGGTAGATTTACAAAGGACTTGAAAGCCCCTAAAAATGGGACCCTATGCACGAATCACGCAGAATGGATTGTCGAGAGCTTCATGACGCCAGACCAGCCTGACACCCTGTTCCCCGACTTTGGTGATCTATTGTTTACCAACGTCAAGGCCGTGTCGGAAGCAGGCAAGCAGACATCGCTGGCTGATGGTACTATCGTTACTGCTGAGCCTGTGCTAAATAGTGGGAAGTATTTGACTAGTTGTGAGGTAGTAGAGACAGATGCTACAACGTGCAAGTGGCTTGGATATAAAGGGATATTTGGCCATTAGATTAGGATTGCGAACATTGAGAGCCTTGGTAAAGTATCTGACATTGAGGAGCTGATTTGCGAATGTGAGACTACAACCGCTACATCGTTACTTCAAGTTTAACGCCAAGAACCTCAAGTTTACGTTAACAGCTATATTCTCAATTACCATTCCTCCCATATCACCATGAGATAAACCCATGATATTCTCCGTCTGCTCTGCTTGCTGCTTTCTGCATTGACGACCTCTAACTCAAATCGTGGAGATCTAGGTTCATAAACCCTGCCGGCTGCGTAAATTAGGCGGAAACTCATAAACCTAGGCGTTTGTTAGTAGGTCCAGCTGTAGTTGCGTTAATTGCTAGGTCCGCAGATTTCTAATCTATATCCTCCTCATAATAACAGTTTCTAAGTCTGAAGCGACTAAGAGATAGCTAGTTGCCCCTGCTGTCGATAGAGCAACGGCATGCTAATGATTATGAAAAAGGTAGGATCTTATCTGTTGAGCTTGGAATATGACGGGTTTTGAGACTCTTTGTTATAGGAATAATATAAGCCAGCTGAAAGTATAAATAGTAATAGTAACTTTGTTAAGAGGTATATATTAATTCTTATTTACTACACTCATATGTTATGGTATTTGCTTTTACTGTGCTGCCTCGATTTACCTTTTAGGACTGGAATAGGGCGAAAATAAATACTCAATTCACTATACCCATTATAAAGCGGAGATATTGCACTAAGTTGTCGCCTAATATTCAAACTCATAGAGTGACTATTGTATTGCATCATTCAAAGTCTTCGGAAGTTTGATTAAATAATAGCTATTTGCCGTTCAGAAAATTCCTGCAACCAGAGATCTACCCCAAGCGGCTCTCGTGACATTGTCAAATCGACTGCACCAATACGCTCAAAAGCGCCCTTTTGTCTTGGTGATGGGCTAAGAACCAAAAAGAACCGTTTTGGATCTCCATCCCGAAAGGTGTTATACATGAGAAGGCAAATGACTTCCCCAGCGAGATCTTTGCTCTGCATTGGACTGTTCGACCTTACTATTACCTTGAGATCAGGACTAGACAGCTGTAAGGCCTGTAAATAATCGTTGGTCGCACGCTGGTACTGAACCGGAGTGTCGAGACATACAGGAAGATGAGCAAGGGGCGCATTGATCCCTGGGAGTAAAAAGCTGATCATTGGGCCACTCCCCATGGGGAAAGACAGCCTGGCCCGAGCAACTCGGCCCTTGAGTCGCATGGATCCATCACGGACGTGGCCATACGGATCAGAATTCACAGCCATTTCTGGCTCGCACTGTGCATCCAACACGCTTATTGCAAGGGACCTCCCCGCCCTGAAGGTTATTGGCGCCTCTATCGAGGCCCAACTCCAGGACGGTACTCGATATCCATCGTAGGCTCGGAGTCTAGATCGCACTCTTTCATGAGGATCTAGTTCTACCTTCCAACAAAGGCCGGTTGGAGTGTCCTCTTTCCAGATCCCAGCCAAGTAGGCATCATGAGGAACCTTTTCGTGAAACTTTCTTGCCAGAGCAGATAAGGCAGGAATCTGGTCAGAGTCCTTCGTCAGGATTCGCCGGGAATATGGCTGAACTATGCCGTAGTACCAGAAGTCATAAAAGTCCCTCAACGAAGGATCTGGCTGATTCACCAAATTCAAGAATCCTGTCCGATCGGCCTCCAGAAACCAGTTAAGCTTTCTATGAGCATGTGAGACCGGCTGGCACATTGGATTTGCGTACAAGCCAGATCCACACTCACATTCAGACGTTACTTTGCATTCCCAAATCAAAGCCGACGAGTACGTGAGTAGTCGTCGTGGTAGTAACCTTTCTTGGAAGGTCCATCCTCTATGAAGTAGAGGGTCAAGTATTACTGGCTGCCGAATATCGTGGACCATACGTGCTTTGACGTAAGAAGCCTCAGAAAATGGGAACATGTCGACGTTTTGAGAAACGTAAAAGAGGCGTTGGGAAGTAGTCCCGAGGAAACCAGCTTGGTCACCAGATGCGGTTGACGCGGCAATGGTGCAGCAGGATCTCTCATAAATCCCTCCCATCCGGCCGGACTCATGGTTCCAATCTGATCTGGGATATGTGAGCATTTGTAGTGGACAAGGCAGTAGTTGGAGACTAACTCGTCATCTTGAACGATGCAGAGGGAGTCGATCCAGATATACTGAAGGCCGAGGCCCTGAGTCACCTTGATAGCGTCTTGGAAGGTAGCAGGAAGGTCTGTTTGTTTGATCCCAGCCGTTCTCTGATCCAAGTTCGATCGTGTTGTCGTAAAGGCTTGCTGTGTTCCCCAGCAGTGACTAAGCGCAACGTAAGGGGTGTCCGGGTGGACGCCTTCGACCAGTTTGTAGTCCACCGTGTTGTCACCAACGAAGATTAAGCGGCGCGGAAAGGGCCCGTCAACCAATTTGCAAGCTGGGTGGTTTTCTTCGCAGTCTTTCAGCCAGTTTCGAACCTGTTCCAGGACTTGGGGGGCATTTGCATCGCCTTGAATATCACGAGCCGATCCGAGCCCATCAAGAGCACACTCATTGGCTTCTACATGTACAGTTTAGGACACTGCATCCATAATCACGCACATTGACAACTCACCACCATCCGAATAGACTTCTAGTGTCAGGCGTCCCCTTTCTTCGTCGTCCCAAGAGAGATGAAATGGCTTGTTTAATGTGGCTGTGAGAGTCACGATGACGCTAGCGTTGAGGCGAATCTTCGCACCAAAGGCCATGAGACACTGATAAATAGCGTAACAATACCGACACTCCTCAAGCTCTGCAGATGCGGCAATATCATAAAAGTCAAAATTCAACCCGCGACGATAAGATTGCCGTTTCTTTGGAGGAAAATGAAGCGTCCAGTCGAAGCACGTCTGGCAGACTTGGCTGCGTCCGGATGAAGCGGGTCGTGCGTAGGAAGCGCCCAGGCCTTTCCAGGGTCGTCGAAGCATTGAATCCATCGTGATGAAAGAGAAGAGACGAGGATATTCGTTGAGGGAGGATGGCGATGTGTATATAGTGTTTCTGCCTACGCGTTGTGAGGGAAATTGAAAATCAGGCTGCGGCTCATCGACGTACCTAAGTTCGCGCATATGTGTGGCTTCCCAGCATCACGTGATGTCGGGCATACTGTTGGGCTGATTCTTTCTCTTATCCCGTCAGCAATAATGTTCCGTCATATCGTATGAGTTTCTAACATGAGCTCGCAGTGACTCGATGAGTATGAAACTAAGCTTCAACTCGAAGCTTATAAACTTTAGCTGGTATTTTAACCTTTAGCCGAGGACATGAACTCGGCCGATGTTTTATGACTACGTATAAACAAAGCAGAGCTCGAAACCTAGCCAGGTGGCGGGCCTGGTCAATAATAACAAATCACAACAACTTGGCCATGACGCAGCCAAGCCCCAGAATTGCCACTGACTGAATCTGCAAGGCATACTGAGAACCAAGGAAAGTGCAACATAAGCGCGTCAGCTTTCCCCGTGACACCTTTTCCCGGAAACCCCGCACGTTTCTTTTCCTTTCAACTGTTGGTTTCCTGGAACGAGCTTTCACGTCGCACTTCAACATGGCTGAAGCGGTCGGTTTGGCTGCGAGCATCGCTGGTCTCGTGCAACTCACTGGATCTGTGTTTAAGGCCGTTACTAAATTCTGCAAGGAGGCAAAAGATGCGCCTTCCAAGGCCCAAGAGCTGACGACTCAAACCAGGGAGCTCGCGGGACTCCTCGAGAATCTCAGGCTACTCGCGTCTTCTCTTGAAACTAGGGACCCCGACTGCTCCCTGAAACCAGAACATCTCGATACGTGCGGCAAAACACTGGATATTATCTGGAGCAAACTCGAGAAAGCGCAAAGAGATTTCGAAAGTAGCAAGCCTCCCAAGACATTTTCCCGGCGTCTGAAGTGGCCATTCTCATTATCCGACACAAAGGACCTCGTCGCAGACCTTGCCAATCACAGGGCAACTCTTCATCTTGCCCTTTCTGCGGATAGCATGGATGTCTTGTTGAAGAGCTTGGCAAAACAGGATGAACTTCACACTATGATTGAACGGAAACTCAGTTTCGACACACGTGTACAGCTTAATGCAAGACGGAAAGAAGTGATCGACTTTTTTCTGCGGGTCAATCCGCAGGATTACCTGGAGATCAGCCGTGATCTGCGTTACAAGGCAACAGGAACGTGGCTCACTGAAGGTGATGCCACTTTCAAGAAATGGAAAGATGGTTCAAACTCGAAAGTCTGGCTGAGTGGAATTCCTGGTGAGATCTACTCCTTATTTTGATCCTTATATCATTCAGGCATCGTTGTGTTGGTGCTGCTGACGACAGAGGATAGGCAGCGGGAAGACGGTCCTCTGTGGCTTGGTCATTGAGACTGTTCTACAGGACAGTGACGAATCTACAGCGGTTTGCTACGCATTTTGCGACTACAAAAACCCGGACACCTATCTCCCCGAGAACATCGTTGCTGCTCTGGCTGTTCAGCTCGGACAACAAAGCGAAGATGCATTTGATCTACTTGAGGGGTTTTATGACGATCTGCACCCGGAAGAAAAACTGCCAACCCAACCGAGGTTGGATGATCTTCTGCATCTTGTGCAGTGTATGGCAGACGTATACGGCAAGGTCTTTGTTGTGGTAGATGGCCTTGATGAATGCGGCGACCATGTCTTGCGAATGGCACAAAGCCTCAAGTCTCTCGCTGACAGGTCTAGAGCCATCAGTGCTGCCTTTTTCAGTCGTATAGAGGAGGACATCCGCGACGAGCTTGAGGAAACTTTCGACCACATCGAAGTTGAGGCACACACCAAAGATCTGGAAGATTACGCAATTGCTGAGATGAACAAACGAAAGGTTCTGAAGAAGCTTCAGGCGACAAACCCTGCCCTGCATCAAGAAATCCTCTCTACTCTGGTACGGGGAGCGAGGGGAATGTGAGTAATATCAAAAACACCTTCCCTTATTAATATTATCTAACCCTTTTTTTTTCGAGTAGGTTCCGCTGGGTTGCTTGCCAAATCGATCATATTTGCGACCAGCCCAACAATAAGGCTCGGAGAAAGGCCCTATACGAACTACCGCCAACGCTTTTCGGCACATATGATCGGGTACTGGACAAGCTAAGAAAATGCCCTCCTCAGACGCAAATTTGCATTCGGAAAGCCCTCCATTGGATTGCTCTGGGCGAGCCACGGATCAAGATCCCCGCATTGTGTGAAGCAGTCTCAATCCAGGATGGTGCCGATAGGATTGACGAGGACGAGTTGATCGACGAAACTGAGATATCCCGACGGTGTAGCTGCCTGATTCGCAAGTCCTGGGATGGAGAATACTTTGAATTCGCCCATTTTACAGTTCTGGAGTACCTCCAGAGTACCAGCTCTCAGTCTCGCGTCGGCGAGTTTCGATTCTTCGAACAGGATGCCTTTGGCCTGCTAGCGGAGATGGCCATAAAGTACTTGCTTTTTCCCTGCTTTGATAGAAAGCCAACTCTCAGTCTAGCAGCGGAGCTGGTTGATTGCATGGAAAGAAACCAGAAATATCCCTTTTACCACCACGCCGCGCTGGTATTCCCCCTCGCCACAGTGTCAAGCAAGAGCCGTGACCTCACCCGATCGCGAGTGTTTGCGAAGGAACCCGTATTCTCGTTGCTCAAGCAGCTCTTCAACATGGATAAGCCCGGATCCTTGTCAACCTGGACCCAACAAATGATCCTTTCCTACGGCGACGATAACAAGATCCAGGACCTAAACCTGACCCCACTACACATTGCTGCAAGGTTTGGACAACCAGAACTTTGTGAATATATCATTCAGCAAGGCGCCAATGTCAACGCCGCGTTCAAACTCCGTACTCCACTCGACGTTGTGATCTTTGCCGTGAAAGAAATGCATCAAACAACCGTTTCACCACAGCTCAAATCTCACGCTTCTCCAGGAGATGAACGCTGGGCCCGAACATTGAGAATCTTGTTGGATCATGGTGCAGATGTTTCTATGCGCCTTAATGGACGAAGCTCCCTGTCTGAGGCGTTTACTGTGTTGAACGGGTTTCAGCTTCTACCATTTGTCCGCCCGTCGACGGCAGTCCCAAATGATGCGGTCGAGGCGCTCTACAATCGCAGCTTTGACCACGAGGGAGATCAACAATTGTTAGAAGCCATCCTGGAAATAGCTACCAGGGACGATGATGATGCTCCTTCACAATGGCAACCGATGGCAGCGCCGGCCGTGATTCATCATCAAGCACGAGCCCCACGGGCCCCAGTCAATCTCGAACACGCTGCAAACGCCTTGCCGGACCGTTATAGCAATTCAGAGTACCCAAAAGCCCTTCGAGCTGCAGCCGATATGGGCCTTGTAGCGGAATTGTCAGCGTTGATTATGGACCCGCGCTTCGTCGCGGATGGCTGCCGTCTCCTACGGGTTGCGACAGAGAGTACTTCCTCTAATAGAGGTCAGGTTGCGCGCGTTCTCTTCAACGCTGGGTTAGACGTTCATGGTTCCCACACAGACAGTCAAACTTGCCTTCACCTTAGTTGCCAATTGGACAACGTCGAAGTTGCCAAAGTTCTGCTGGATCAGGGAGTTGATATCTCGAGCAAGAATGACGAGGGCCAAACAGTCTGGCATATGGCTGCCTCTGGGGGTCATATAAGAACTTTGGAAATGCTACATGAACGGGACCATAACGTTCTTCAAAGTTTGCTCGCATTATGCGCTGATGCCAGAACCCCATTATCTTCTGCTATCAGCTCAGGCCACGTCGATGCATCTCTTTTAATCTTGGCGTGGTGTCCCGCAGATGCAAAGTTCTTTGAATCCAAAACGTCGCTCCTCTATGACGCCGTCGCAACTGGTTCACAGGAACTGTTCAGTGCTTTATTAGACAAGGGAGTCGAATTACAGGCAGACTCACTGGCATCAACTCCGATGCACTATCTGGGAGCCTCTTGCACGGCCACATTCGTTGGATATTTAGGAACAATGTACGACCCGCTTTGTCCTGACGCTCTGTCAAGATACCCATTCCAGCGGTTTCTTCAACGATGGATTTGCCACAATGCAAAGGTGTATGTGGGTGAAATATCTCCATTGAGCGGCGAGCTACTTCATCTATTACTGCCCAAAACTCTGGAATTCATTGTTGAAACCCCACACACCAAAACCGTACACGCATGGGAAGTCGTCTGCGAAGTTATTGGCCCACAGAGGCTCTGTTGCGAAATTAGAGATGACTCTGATGACCAGGGTGGCTGTAAGGAATACTTCTCTAGAGATCTGCATACGCTCATTAAGCATGGAATCATCGCGTCGTATGAAAACAGCACGAAGAGACCAGGCGTTGAGCCGCTTATCAAAGCCTTAGTGAAAGGTGACCCAGAGCATTTTTGTTCAGCATCAATTGCGTCCGCAGTTGCTATCGTCATGGAAGCTTCTATTCACGAGTTTTCGTTCAATCTCACTGAAGGCGTCTATGAACTCCTCAACATGGCTATACAAGAAGACGCTTCAACGCTAGCGTCCAAGTTGATCCATTACGGCGCCGATGTTGATCAACCAAGGGCCGAGAATGCCGACGGTGGCCCTGCGCGGTCTTCATTCGAAACGGCCTGCTCTGAAGCAGACCCGAATACATTCAAGGTATTCCTAGCAGCTACCGAGTCCAGCCGCCTGAATGACCTGGGGTCAACAGGCGACACTCCCATTGACTTGGTGGTCAAGGGATCGTGTTCCAGCGCTGACAAGACGACAATCATCAGGGCTCTTTGCGAAAAGGGTGCCAGCCCAAAGACAACGAATACAAAGGACCCGGCCATACTCCATGCTGCAAGAGAAGAAGAGTGGGACGTGGTTGAATGTCTTGCGAACCTGGGAGGCAATATACTTTTGAAAAGCGAAGAATCTGGCTGGGGTCTCGCTCACTTTGCCACCAACCAAGACAAGCTCAACATGTTCAAGTGGGTGGTCGCTGTGGCTTCAGATCTTTCCCAATGGCGAACTACTGCCGGAGTCATATTCAACACCCACGAGCATGCTCCTATGCAACAAAGCTTGGAAGATGATGATGCAAGTCTACTGCATCTAGCAGCTGATACCCCGCAGATGCTGCAATATTTGCTCAGACAAGGGCTATTTCATGATGCAAATGTTCTCACCGGGTCCCGAAGAACACCACTTCATTATGCCGCTTTGAGGGGACCATCCTTATGCTGTCAGATATTTCTTGACCACGCAGCGAGTGTCGACGTCCGAGACAGCAACAATAAGTTGCCCATCGACTACGCACTAGATAGCGGCAACGAAGACGTTGTCAATATCTTGATCAAAGCAGGGTCTCCGCTTCCAGGCGCAATGACCGATGGCGTTCGCGATGTCATCTGGCGCCTCTCTGACGATGAGAGACTCGACATGGTTCGCCAGCATTATTTCGAGAAAGCCATCCTCACCGGAGACTTGGAGCGATGCAAGAGTTCAATGGCGCAAAAGTGTTCCCTTGATCGTCCCATGCCTAGTTGCAGGAGATGCACGCCTCTATTTACTGCCGTACGTGCCCGGAAAGAGGATATTGTGATTTGGCTACTCCAGCAGGGAGCAACCACACGCAGCGTCTTCTGTTACCACAATTTTTATCCCGACATAGTTCAACATGCTTCAATGTATTTGTTTTCCTGGAAATGCATGCATCAGGTTCTGGGTGCCGCTCTCCGGCATGGAGACTCCTGGAGCCTTAACCGCACGCCAATCTACGTGGCTGTACAAACAAACAAAATGCAGGTGCTAGAAGCCATCTTATCGCATATC
Organism: Fusarium sp. JS1030; assembly: GCA_000966855.1. NCBI lineage: Eukaryota > Fungi > Ascomycota > Sordariomycetes > Hypocreales > Nectriaceae > Fusarium > Fusarium sp. JS1030. The sequence continues at coordinate 283,574 of JWIW01000020.1, read as the reverse complement.
ATAGATAAAGTTGGAGAATATTGGTGAGTTTTGTTAAGCGAGCCCGTGATAACTGGATGTCTAACTAGATAGGAAAATCCTGAAGTCTCACTTGCGCGGAGCTGGGCGCGAGAACTCGGAAGATCAATTAGTCTCGACATTAGTCAACATGCCCGACACATTTGACCATGGACAATGGAATACGCCACTCCATTTAGCAGCTTGCTCGGGAAATGTTTGTGCGCTGAACCTGCTGCTCCGGCACGGGGCTGACGTATCTGCCATCGATAAATATCAAAATACAGCTCTGACAGTGGCTGCAGAGAGCGGCAATTTCCGTGTTGTCGAGGCCCTCGTCACCCACGGTGTCCCGATAGAATGCAGGGATGCCGATGGTTATACCGCCATGGCGTTAGCAGTGATGGAAGGACACCTAGACGTTGTCAAGCTCTTGGACTCGGCAAGCAGGTTCGCTTTGGCTTACACAACTGTGAGTGGACAGAACCTAGCATCACTTGCAGCGATCCACGAGTCCCCGGTGGCCATTTTCAGGTACCTTGTCTCGCGAGGAGTCAACCCTCAACATTGCGATCGGGATGGTTACTGTGCGCTGGACCTAGCTCGTTCCAACGGCGAACTTATGAACTACGTCATCCAGTCCCGCCTAGCAGAACCGTCGCGAGTACCTGGCCTTCATGAGCCAAAAAGCCCATTTGCGAGACCTGCAGCAGAAAACCAAACTGGCTTGATCAAGCGGCTTTATCTTACTCTGCCACTAATGCAGGCTCGGGCACTCATTGATAGAGACGGTTGGTCGCGTGGCAGTGCTTTATGTGAAGCAGCAGCTGCCAACCGCGTTGAAGCCGCAGAAGTGCTTCTGGCTTTCCAGGCCGACATAGAGCAGGACGGGTCATATTTCGGCACGGCGCTAATGTGTGCTGTCGCCTGTGGAAAGCTGGACATGACCAAGCTGCTCGTTAGGAGAAGCGCCAAGCTCGAGTACACGGATAAGAATGGGACTCACAGGAGTGGGCTTCTCATGAGTCTGCCACACCCAGAAATTACTAGGTGGCTACTTGTTGGAAGGTTCCAGGACCAAAAGAGACTGGGAAATGATACTTTTAACAGCGAAGCTGCTTTCAGACCATGGAGCGGCAAGAGGCTGGTTGGGGTCGTATTGAAGAGCTGGCAGCGACGCCGCAGGGAAGAATCGACATTTGACTTCTGTGTCCGACTCCAACAAATCAGAAAGCAGCTTTTGGGGGAAACTGTTAGTGGGGAGTTAGTATAGCTTTAATTTGCCTCCTTTTGCTGCTACCTGGACAGTGCTTGTATTTGTTACGGTAACCTACCGAAGATTCCGTATGACATGTATTTGAGTAGGAAATTAATAGTTCAATGAATAATATCCTTTCGTTGTTGCCCCGATCAGCCGTGATCTACGTTACAAGGCAACAGGCTCGTGGCTCGCTGAAGGCGATGCCACTTTTCGGCTCCAGCTCGTACGCTGACATGGCTATCGACACCCTCATCCGGCAACAGATTATATCCCATCTCATGTCCCCGGCATAGAGCTATTGTCCGATTGTGGAAGTATTTTTCATCCACCATCGACTGCAAAGTTCCATTCAGAAATAGCATCATGTCTTACGGGTGGAACTTTAGGACTTGGTTTGTTCTTGTTCGTAGCCAACGGCTCGAAAGGTTTCGCAGCTCCATTGGAGCCTAGAAGCATTCTGACGTACCTTGGGTCCTGTGCCTAAAATTCTCTCAGTTTACTTGTTAATTGCTTCTTTACTTACTCTAAATCTGATCTGTTTCGAGGTTCATGTTTAATAATCCAGCCGGCTTAGTCCTTACTACTAAACTTCACCCTTTGCCGCGTCATCGGATCAGTGTTTGCTTTAGAAATTTCCGGATCGTTAATAATCACTCCACCACGATCTGCAAGGTATTTTTTTGACGTCAGTCACGGATCATGGTTCCAGCCATCGAATAATAATGCCGAATGGGGTTGCCGGCAATCTGCCCAGATATGCCCAAAGGAGGCTACTGAATGTTAAGCGACTAGCAGGGGAACTCGTCAGGACTATGATTGACACAAGATTGCTGACCAGGGATAATGTACAACTAAGCTTTATTCTGCAAAGACTACGCGCCAAATCACCGTGGGATGCAGATCAGCGCGATCGCCTGGCTCTATGCACGCACTCGACATGATTCGGTTATCCTATTTCAGACATCTTACATCACTCTTTAGTCTAGGCAATCATAACACTGTCGTGATGGTGCTCAAGTGGCACAGACTATTCCATGTACTCGCCCTGCGAGTTCTGAAGTTTGTGAGAAAGAACTCGTCAGTAGCGATCGTTTCTACTTGAGGAGCGGCAAGAAGTGTCGTAGGTGGTTGAGTCTAAGATCTAAGGAGCTCAGAACCAAAGAGAGAGAACTTGAGATTATTTCCATTACAGCTACCGCATCTATGTTCTAAGCTTTCTAGGCAGGGTCTAAATTCTTTCACTATTTCTCTCATGGCTCAAGTAGCGTGCACATTTCCCGTTTCTTTATCCTGGATCCTATTCTGACAGAGGAAAGCACAAAAAATTCTGCAGAACGTCTTAGAATGCATAAAATCCATAACCAAGGCATCATAGCACGTTTGAAGGATCTCTTGGCTGACGCATCCACCTTTGCTGCCTGTCTTTGACTTGTGGAGCTGAACTTTTCTGGGAGGTAATACGGTACTTTGGTTGAAGGATGAGGTCCCCACCATATGGGTATGGAACGTTACAGGCATGCAGGTTAGACTTGTATTGTACTTTTCAAGAATTTATTGGCAAAGCAGAAGCGAATGAGGACGTTATAGACCGTCGATATGCTGGAAGCCTCAATAAATGAGGCTAGCGTCTTGCTCGCCATCCATTATGCCGATTCGATAGTGAGTATATATGTATCAACCTTCGTCACGCTTATCTTTGGCCTTTCTCTTTTCACAACTATCAATTAGCCCCAGGCCAGCAACTGAATAACGATATAAAGCCTTATTACACAACGGCCATGAAGCTAGTCATTTTTGCCGCTTTTGCCCTGCCGCTCGCAGTCGTTGGCCAAAGAGGCGGTCCCCCAATTAAAATTCCCGGCGTTGGCTTCTGCCCTGATGGATGCTCAACAATTACCAACCCCGTCACCGGTTCTGTCATCACATGCTGTGGTGATGAGGCTAAGGGCTGTATTAACTGCGTTCCCGATTGCGTCGCTAAATGCAATGGCGGCAACGGCCGCTTCGGTTCATGCGTCGATTTAGGTGCGGTTGACAAAACCTGTACCCGAGGCTGTGAGGCGTTATGTGACAGCAATGTAAGACCCAATTGACATACAGAACCAGATGGTGAAAAATAAAGAGCTGACGGGATTCAAAGGACTACACTCTTTGCTCAATCGGCGGCCGGCCCATCGAGCCCACACCTGAGGGCTGCTAAGACGATCCTACGTGCTGTGTTACGGCCCAAATACTGCCTCTGCGGCCTGCATGTGACATAACGCTTTCGCTTCATTGGACTACTATGAGCTGTGCATGACCGCTAACAACGCTCCTTTCATAAGAATACAACGAGCCTCACCAAGACTCACGACGCGCCCTCACTTGAACACTTAGTATAGACGCGTCTTCGACGCCTCCTAGTACGAGCTACTCTAAGCTCCTTAGCTATCAATTAACATAGTCATCGCTTAGCTACCTCTAGTTCTAAGTCTCGCACCTTAACTATAATATCATGGTAGGGGACATTGCCTAGACTAACATTCTAATATCGTTACGATATTGACTGATGTTTTACCACTTTACCTCTCTTGCCGTTAAAGCCTGAATGCTACTACTTCTTATATTTATAATATTAAGCCTATCTACCTCTCCTACTTTCCTAGTATTAAACTATTAAGAACATAGCCTAAATTATATTACACTATCTTTATACAATTAATATTAACGTATATGATAAGTATGTGTGCCATCCAAGTATGTGTGCCACTTTTCCATCTTACACCAAACCTTTCACTTGATCAATTGATTTTCGCACCAACAAAAATGTCAGACCCAAATTACGAAGCTAGAATCCTTCTTGCGCTTCAGGCCCTTCAAAATAATACTAAATTAAGCGTCCGACGCGCTGCAGATATATATAAGGTCAATCGTATGACCTTAGGCCGCCGACAGAATGGCCTTCAATCGCGACGCGATTGGATCCCAAAGTCACGCCGACTATCTGATCTAGAG
>JWIW01000020.1:260999-278464 GCA_000966855.1 Fusarium sp. JS1030 | reverse complement strand
AGATACTAAGCCGACGCCGGAGGGCAAAAAGAAGGCGGCTACAGAAAGGAGGGGTAATGACAGTAGAGGATGGAAGGCAAGCAATTGATCAGATGGATGTTAATGCGCAGGTAGCTGCGGAATCGTCTAGACGTGGTGGTCGAGGAAGGTCGGTCGGACCGGGCGTTCGGCGCTGTGGAATATGCGGTAAGCCCGGGCATAATGCAAGAACGTGTCAGGTAGTGATTGAGACCTCTGGAGAAGAGTATAGTGCGTGGTTTTAATTGATTAATTGATTTGTAGTGTTTCTGTTGTGGTTATAAGTAAGGAGGGTTAGGAAAAGTGGCACACATACTTGGATGGCACACATACTTATCATATACGTTATAACGTCATTGGCTTTCGCTCAGGCTTTGTTGAAAGCGCCGGCTTCATCGGCATCCCGATTTTCTGTCTCAACAATGAACGATCGAAAAATGCACAGGGAAACCCAGGCAATGCCCACAGCGATTCCACAGGCCCCAAGAAAAAGCCTCGACAGGGCAAGACCAACCTACGAGATTCACAGAAAAAAACAAAACACGCCGGGGATCGTCTATGGAAGGTAGCTGAGAACCCAAAGGATAATAGGCTCCGCGAAGTTTCTGATGTCTTCAACACTTTTATCCCCGTGGAGGCCCTGAAAAAAGAACGTCCAGATCAAACCGCCCGAGTGGAGGGGGGTTACGAAGATGAGTTGATGAGTGCGCTCTTCATTTTCATGTGTTGCGCGTTCAATCCTCCAAAGGGCAATAATTCAACGCAGGACGTGTTGTACGATTATGGTGTCCCGGGTTGGACCGCCAGAGTCACCTTGATACACGACACCTGTGAAGCTCGGGACTATTCACCCGGACTGGAAAACGACAAACGCAATGACCAGGCACACTTCAGACAATGGAGGGAACAGTGGCAAACTGGACAGCAGTGGCGGCGTCGACGATACAGATTTGCTGTCAGAGTCAAGGAGCAAGATACAAGGCCAGAAGTACAGCTGTCTCCATGGAATGGGGTAAGTTATAATCAGGCCCGCTGGGTTTCGAAGCGCATCTCCTCTCCGAAATCGAAACTCGCTGAGCATTAACCAGTGCGTTACATTTAATTTGTCTTTGAGTCTATTAGTCAACCTGAAATGCTACCCACTGGCGGTCCCGGACTCTCCGGAATTTTTAGTAACCTTCAACGCCGAAAGTTGCCTTTTCTACCTAGATTGGGATACCCCAGTGACGCGGCCGACTCAGCCGGCTCCGTTAAATCCGGCATTCACGAGTCGTGCATTAACTATACAGGGATATAGACACTAATTAACGTGCAAGCATGTTTTAGTTCTTGGCAATTACGCAAGGCACTCGAAACCTTGTTCATTCTACAGTCACCCTCGTTACTTGAGATAACGTATCTAGAACGAGCAAATCTCAGTTCTTTCCCGCAGCTTATTTAAGACAGCAGCCTCTATTGTAGTAGACCTTTCCAAGCACCCTTCATCATCATCGATTCCATAGTCGCTTTTCACGCCCTGATTAGCCCGCGTTTAAACCCCCTTTATTGAATAACCAAGCCATGATTTTGAAGGTCATGAAATTTCCAGTAGTAACTCTCATAGCAGCACTTGCTTCTCATCTTGAAGTGAGCACAGTGGCACAAGACCTGCCACATGTGGGCCATCTCAGATTTGAGGGTAGATTCCTGGTCGCTATCTCAGACGCCGACATGGTCTCTTCCGCCTACGCTGATGGGTTTCTGGGCCCAATCCAGGGTTCAGACACTCTCAGTGTCATCCGACTGGGTGAACATCCGTCCCAATGGGAAACATCATCGGTGCCAGTTGGCAACTCAGTCGTGGGCCCTCCAGCTGCGTTGGCTGTTACCCCAGACGGCCAGTACGCCATTGTAACGGAAACAGTTGGACCTCGCCCGGCTGGCAATGTTAGTGCAACAATGCAAGACTTGCCTACGTCTCGCAATATTACGGTCATCGACCTGAGCGACCTAGACAATCCCAGGGTCGTCCAAGTTCTCGAGGGTTTCGATCAACCTTCGACAGTGTCTATAAACGCCGCCGGAGATCTCGTCGCGGTCACGCATACACTAGAAGGAGATGGAGGTGACACTCCTCTAGCACTCTACGAGCTCAGAAGCGGGAGGCTCTCCTTGTTATCAACCCCAGACATTCCTGGCTGGACGGCAGGCAATCTCTTGATGGACGCAAGCTTCCATCCTACTCTCAACGTTCTAGCTCTCACTGACAACTCTGAGCCCCACCTCTTCTTCGCAGATGTCATCGGAAGAGGCGACGCCATCAGCCTGAGGACCTGGGGCAACTCCGTTGCGCTCGAAAGGTCGCCCTTCAGCGCCAAGTTCAGCCCCAACGGTGAATTTGTTTTTTCAAACGCCATGTATACCGGATTGGGCCCAGAAGCACCGCGCGGAACCATCAGTAGCATCCAACTGAATGCCTCGCAGGATACATCCGGAGCCCCACAACACTCCCTCGTTTCTCGAGCCCAAGTCGGAGTTATGCCCGAGGGTCTTGCCATCAGCCCAGACGGACAATGGGCAGTTACAGCAAATCTTGAGCGGAGCACCCCAGCCCTGGACAGTCCAGACCAAGGATTTTTCTCATCCCTCAGTCTCCTGAGGGTGGATACTGAAACTGGTGCTCTAGACACGGTTGGAACTTTTGCTTATGATGGAATTTTACCTGAAGGAGTCGTGTTTGACACCTCTAGCCGCTTTGTCGCAGCTACAACCTTTGATCAATACGACGGCCGGTCGCCTGGAGGCTCAATTGACTTTTGGCGGATCTCGGGGGATCACGCGGATGTCAACCGCATAGAGTTTGTGAAAACAAGCTATTCTATTCCCGTTACTCGAGGGGCACACTCTATTAGTCTAGTTGGATGAGAAACAGTCGCCTTCTTGTACAACTACTAACCTTTGTCCCTATCATCCCTGTCCAGTAATTGTTCATTAATCTAATGGTGCACATGGTTGCTCGGTATGAAACCTTCAGCTTTTTATACCTTTGGTGATCTAATGTGCCTCTGAGCTACACAACCAGGTTATATATAATTGAAATCATTATCATTCTCAGCGACAATAATTTTGTAAAGCTCAGAGCGCAGCCCGTGCCTTTTACTTGTCGAGACGCAGCGTCTTGAGCGTTAGTTCCCAAAGCTTATCCTCCTTCTGCTTGTCATAAGCCTCCTTAGAAACGCCCGTTGTCCAAGGGACAATATCTTGTCCAGCTTCCTGACAGTCTTCCAAATATACTCCTCCTCTATTCTCCCATTCCCTTGACAGTGCTGCAACAATAGTAGTCGCCGCTCCTTGAGCAGTGCTCTTGAGGAAATTCAGTGCGTCTGGATTAGAGGTCCACGAAACCTTCTCCTCTGCCGAGACGTGCTGCTGCAGGTTGGTGAGAATGCCACCGGGCATGACGCTGAGTGCGTGAAGCCCCTTGCTCGATCCGTACTGGCGGTCGACATAGTTGGCCATATAGATCTGGGCCAGCTTGCTCTGAGCGTAGGCTCTGCCTGGATCATATGCCCCCTCTGCCGCAAGCTGGAAGTCATCAAAGTGGATCTCACCGGAGTGATGCCCGGCGCTAGCGACGTTGACGAGGCGTGACCTGAAATCCGGGCTGGATGAGGCAATGAGGGTGTCCTTGACAAGCCAGAAGAGGAGGAAATGGCCAAGGTAGTTTGTGCCTAGCTGGCTCTCGAAACCATCGACGGTGACCTCCCGTGTAGGCACCCTCATGATACCGGCGTTGCAGATGAGGACATTCAGTTTGGAGGACCTCTTGAGGAAATCGGCTGCGGCAGCTCTGACTGAGGCCAAGGAACTCGTGTCGATTTGGACTAGTTCGACGCGGCCCTGTTCAAGAAAGTCTCCACAGGCTTCTTTGCCCTTGGCCAGGGATCGTACCCCGAGGAAAACCTTGGCGCCTGTGGCAGCGAGGGCACGGGCGGTGTCGGTACCGATTCCAGCAGAGGCACCTGTCAGTAAGAACACCTGAACACGATTACTAATATTGTATGTGCAAGGTGCAGTGTGAATGACTTACCTTGTCTGATAGATTTCCAACTAGACCTTCGTCTTCGACGATCTGCATTGCCGTCGGACGGGCGTCGCCGGCCCCAGCCGGGTTCTTGAAAGCTTCAGCGTAGCGAGACATTTAGTTATTGAGCAATGATGCTTTCACATGGGCCGTATTCGTACAACGAGGACTGTGTAGGAGCCCTTTATACCTCTTTTGTGCTAAGCGTGTCTTGGCTCAATTCATCTGACGCTACATTTTTCGGCTCGGGGACATACATGTTTCCGTGTTGTCGGTATCTGTTCAAGCTGAAACTCAACCACCTAACCCTGGTTCGGACTGTGGATATATGCTAGTAGTTCGGATTTTAGCAATCTCCGGTGTACATTTCGGCTCGGGTCTTTATAGTCTCCAGCCGTAACGTTATGAGTGTGACAAATACGAAAACTTGCACGCAGCCTTAGTCTGGCTCTAAACACACAGATGGCAGCAACATAATTTTCTCGCCATATTGATAATGTGTAAATCAATAGGTCCGGTTTATTCAAGCCATCGGAAGCCTGGGGCGAATCATTACGGTGCAGATACCCCCACCCCCTTTCACTGATTTGGTATGGCGTCGAGCAGCGCTGAAGTCAGTCTGAGTTTTCATTGTTTGAGCACAATCAAATTACTTGTAGCTCTGGATGAAGATTAAGCCAGACAATTCACGTTGTATAGCTTAATTAGAAGCAGGTAAAGACCGCCTAATCACTAACAAAAGAAAGAGAAGAGAAAGACTTTCACTATATAATACTAAAATCCCTTCTTAGCCTGTATCCTATTGGCTTTGGTAAGGGTCAGTCGATTAATAGTTTATATTTCGGGCCGGCATACTTAGAGCGCCACTGGACAAGCCCGATTTAGCTATGAGCGCTATATGGGTCTTACGAATAGACAGAGCCTTGAATTAGAGTGATGCCCAAGGTTGCTGTGAATTTGGCTGTCTTTCTACGTTCCTTGACATACTCTTAGATATCTCTTAGCTCCTTGGTGAAATATGGTTCCCTGGCACCTTTACCCGCTCAGTCTGTAATGTCCTGTCGTAGTGAAGAGCGAACAGTCCTGTGACTCTGGAGGTGGTCCAGACAAAGCGCTTAATATGATAAATGGCTACGTTGAGCATTCCAACTGTTGTGCATTCACACCTCGCCGCATTCCCCTCTTACATCGAGGTTGCTTTGGAACTCGACCGCCGTGTCTCAGCCCGCTACTATTTCAGGACAGGAATCGGCAAGCGGTGCAATATTCTCTCATATTTTATCTCGATGTAGCGGATTCAGGTGAGGATTATTGGAAATGGCTCATAAAGTCAGGAATCGACTCACAATCCCACAATCACATACCAATCTGGTTGAGCGATAAGCTCTTCAGGTCCTTGGCATGGCGCCCTGGAATTCAGTCCAGATGATGATCTCGATGTGGCTGCGGTCTCGAGTTAAACGTATACGCGTGATTACACAAGTCACATTCCAGGTGATACGAAACGGCTGAAATTGGCAAGCTATTCTGAGATATGCGTTTGTATACGTTTCCGGGGGGAGAGTTTTGCTATTCTGGTGTTTACACCCAACCTCACAGATTAGCACATGCGTACGTGTGCCGATTAGTTCGCTGTGCAAATTGGAAATCATTTATATATCGTCTCGGAATCATCTTTAGAACCATTTGCATCCTAGATTTGTGTCTTGGCCTACCCTTCTCTCTCTGTGTCTGTTGGGATTCTGTTCATCTCTTAACATGGAATTGCCCGAAGCCCTTGAGACTTTGGCATCCTACCCGTCAGCAGCAGCCGATGCTCCAGACGGAAAATATGCTATCCGCACTTCAGAGGAAAAGGAAGTTGATTCATCTGATTCTGAGATCAAGTACAACAGCTGGTTTACAACTCCGGTTCGTGTCTTCCATCCCCCACTCTGCAACCCATAACTCAGAGTATCTTCGTAACGAATGCATTGTCCCTCGATGCCGCGACCATCCAGCGTTTGCACAATATACAGCTATTTACAGAGTCCCATGATCAAGGCTTCTGTGACAATGAGGCAGCTGGTATTTGGACGTGGTTTGAAGTTGCAATCATGGATAACGCAGACGCTACTACACCTAGAATTAAGGACGACATTCAGCTTGCATGGACTAGCCATAAAAATGTTCTTAAGTCCAATGTGTTTACTTGGGTACGTCACTACCTTTTACTAGCGACTCGAGAGAATAAAGAACTGACGTTATTACAGCTTCAAGGGATATTGTTTCCTAAGGATCACGACTTGTTCCGCCTTCTCGAGGTAAGTGGCTAGTGTCCCGTGTTATCCTGTGAGAAGGAACTAATGGCCTGATAGGAGAACAACGTCATTGCTGTTAGACTTTGCTCCCGTTTCAAGAGCTGGAAGTTGACCGCCAGGCGTGGCTATCTTGTAGTCGAATTGGGTTCTCCGGGTAGGTTCACCCGCAATTTGATATGAGCAACCAGCACAACTAGGCTCACTGTGAAACATCCAGTCGAACGCGAGCCACTCAACTTTGGACCGATTGCAGACAAGGTGGTCGGAACACAGGCATCCTTGAATGACATCAATAAGGTCATATCCCCCAACCAAGATGAACTTCCCTCTGTGCCACCTCATCTTTTCAAAGCAGAAATGCTGAGTACAGCTAGTGCAAACGACCGACCACTGCGGGTGTTATCACTAGGTACGTTGGTATCTAAGAGTAGGCACAAAGTGAAACAACCGTTTCTGACACTGTTTAGATGGTGGAGGAGTGCGCGGCTTCGCGTCTCTGATGATGTTGAAGAGGATCATGGATACATCTTGCCCCAGCAAGAAACCTTGCGAGGTATTTGACATGATTGCTGGAACCAGCACGGGAGGGTGAGTAGCTTCACTCACGTGGCGATGCTCTCGCGTCTTATACTGAACGTGTTACTCAAAGCTTGATTGCGATTATGCTTGGCCGACTCGAAATGTCAGTCGATGACTGCATCAGCACCTACGGCGAGTTGATGGGCCAAGTTTTTCCTACGACTGGTGGCTTGTTGGAGCGGCTTACCTCTGCCGTCGCAACTGGCTACAACGTTGTGGTTAAAGGGGGTAAATGGGATGCCCAGGGCCTCGAGAACGCCGTCAAGCAGCTCGTGAGCGACAAGATTAACCAAGACCCTGAAACAGTTCTTTTACAGGACGCCAAGAATCCCAACCCCTCTTGTAAAGTGTGAGTCGACTTACACCGTGGCGGCAAGCAGTCTCCAAGTTAATTATCCTCAGCTTTGTCACTGCCGTCGCGTCAAACGGCTCCAACACTAACGCACCTGTCCTATTCCGCTCATATACCAACCATTTACAAATGCCAGACTTTCCAGAAATCAAGCTTTGGCAGGCTGCTAGGGCGACATCAGCAGCCCCGTATTACTTCAAGCCACTAGAAATCAATGGCCAGACCTTTGTCGATGGCGGCTTACAAGCTAATAACCCCCTCGGCTGGTGAGTAATCCCCGACCTCTTTAGCAACCTTGGCTCCTATAGTTCTTTCTATACAAGACTAACACCTCTGTCAGGCTTTGGAACGAAGTGCTCCAAGTCTTCGGGCCACTCCGCACCACGGACTGTTTCCTAAGCATCGGCACTGGAATCCCGCTGAGCGAGACCCTTCCAGGCGCCAGCAACCTAGTTGCCTTCACAGAAGGTCTATCAGGTATCACCACCAACAGTGACGTCGTAACTATCTTGTTTCGTTCGCTGATCAACGCATTCGCCCCTCGCGGTATGGCCAAGAAGTATTGGCGCTTCAACTTTGGCGACGGGCTGCCAGACTGGGTGGAAAAGGACGGGGTGGGGAGATGGATATTGCTCGCGAAGAGAGAAGAGAGTAATTTGGGTGAGCTAGATGATATCAACATCATCGAGAAGACGAAGCAAAAGGCGAGGGAGTATATGGAGGAGCCTAGCTTTACAACACTACTCCAAGAGTGCGCAAATGCTTTGAGAGGTGGGTCATAGCATTTACGAGCGTTGATAACGGACTTCATCGCGCAAGTAAAATAACAGGAGCAAAGGTGCCTCAATTTGCTTAGATTATAACGTAGTTCGGTCGGTGACACTGCTACTCGAGGAGTCCGATAACACATGAACCAAGACGACGAATTAATCTATCCAGCGCTCTAAGCCCTTGCATACTTCCGGGCATACGCGGATGTTGCTTTGCCATCCAAAACTTCCTGGAAGAATGACTCCAAGTCATTAACCTTGAGTTCCGGATAGAGGTCCCTAGCATCAAGGTAACCAAGGTACTTGGCGTACTCCGTATTATTATCCCCACGGATGCCGTACGAGTACAGGTACTGCATGTTCCACACCTTGTGTACGGCTCGAGGATCATCGGACTTTTTAGCTTCTTCAATAGTATCCAAGAGTGCCTGTTCAGTCACCTATTCCTGTAGTCAGCAAGTTGGCCAGGCAAGAAAGCCTTAAACTTACATGTTGGCGCTCAGTCTTTTCTCCACTCAGCTTTTCAAGGAGCTCATGTACTTGGTTCTGTGACAACAATTCGTTGTAAGCAAGGACCATCTTGTTCACGGTCCTTGGGTCGGCGATGATCCGAGCCACCCACAGGCCAATGTCCCTACTATCTGTTAAGGCAGACAAGACAGTCCCGTCTCCGGCAATCGTGTTTGCCGGAGCGATAGCGGCATACTTGGTCCGCCCTGAAGGGATCGTAGGGATAGACAGCTGGAACCACCAGCCTACGTCGATGATTGTGTAAGGAAGGTGGATCTTCTTGATATGGTTAATGATCTCCTCTTTCTACATACTTGTGTCAGAGATGGGTGTACCAGAAGTGGGAAATAGCCAATCCCTAGGAGGCCTACCATTTCTCGTAGCTGCATGACCCCTGTTGGTGGCCCAACGGTCGCAAATGAGCAGGGAATAAACCTCGAGACACCTGCAGCCTTGGCTGCATTTGCGAGGGGAATTTGAGCCGAGAAAGCGGAAGGGTCAACTGCCGAAATGACCACGTCAACGCCGGACAGATGTTTCACAAGCTCATCTTGCGGCCCGTTGAGATCCACGCCAACAATCTTGACGCCACGCTGTGGAAGGCCAAGGGTCTGTGCCTTTTCGATAGATGATGGCCGTGTTAGAGCTACGATATCCTGTCGCCAGCGGGTCAATGATAAAGATCAGTAAAATGCAGAAAGTGACTGACAAACTTGGGGTTCGACGACCCGAGTAGCCCGTTGACGATAGAGAAACCGGTCTCTCCAGTCGCCCCGGCAATTGCAACTTTGAGCATGATGATTAGAACTAAAGCAAAGATTTACGGTGATAGAGTGATAAGAAAGTTATGACTGACTAGAAATGCAGAGACCTGTAGTAAAGGCGATGTTTTGTACCGATCTACAGGCAAATGACTTCCATAGAGAACTCGACCCAGTCGTTGGAATGTTCCTCCGACGGACAGATTCTGAGACCCATTCGGAGACATTTAACCTTGTCCGAAGAGAGCAAAGCACATCAATTAGTCAGGGGTGGCCCAGTTCCAGGTCGCCACCGGTTTCGCTATCGGTTTCGCTTTCTCCTTTCCAACTAGCAAATGCCCCCGCAAGCCCCATGCCGATCTTGCCGCTTGGGGCTGTTATCGATAGATATTATTTAAGAGCGTATAAAAGATCTAGCGAACTCAGAGCTATGAATGTAGGTTGTCAGACCTGTACCTCTTCATAGCTTACTAGTCGCGTTGATTGGCTGCTTAACTAACTGCCTCCGTCAGCTATGTAGGGGCTACAGGTGAGCTATCAAATCAAGTAAGCGCTGGCGTAACATCAGCATGTTCTTCCCAAGTCTTGAAGCAAGAAAATGTGGACAGCAATCTAAAACGACATGTTGCGCATTGCTGCTGGCTGCGGACTACCCTATACCAACTCGCCTGACCGTCAACTTTGAATATCACGTTGGGGGCAGGATGGCGTCTGATGTTGACTTCTCGCCTTCCTCTGAATCGTCGTCGAAAAACGCACAGCTCGACTCATAACCCTCTTCTAAAACCATGTCCAGTTCCCAAACTTCTTGTCTTTGTTCTTCGAGTGGCTTTCGTTACTTCTTATGGGGAAGCTAAGCCATCTCAATTTTTGAGATAATGCGGTAATCAAAATTTAGTGGTGTTCTTCATCCTCCCCATTCTCCTCCGAATCAGAATCAGAAAAATCACAGCTCGACTCATAACCGTCTTCTTCCCAAACTACACCCAGGTCCCGAAGCTCCTGTCTTGTTCCTCTATCCAGCGGCTCACGTTCCTCCCGGTATTGACGCATTGCGGGGACCCAATGATTCCACAGGAAGTCTTCGATGGAGACACCTTGATCAAGGAATTCTTGCTCAAACCCCTTCGTTAAATCTTCAAGTTTTTCAATCAAATTTCGATGCACGTCAAGCGTGAGCTCCCACCCTTCTTCCTCTTTGACTTTTAGGATACCTTCTTCAGACTTCAGGCCAGATGCATGACACATCTCCAAATGTCCTATGCCCAAAACGCCCATGGTGAAGGTATGGATGATAGACTTTGCTACATATGCTGGGTTCGGGTCTTCAGTAACACCATTGAGGAGACCAATGAGATGTAGAGCCAGGCGGATCGGCTTGCGATATGAGTTGGAGGGTCCTACATGGTGCGATAGGTGATCCCCCAACTCGCGCAGCGCCATGACAAAGAAGTAGTGCAAAGGATGTGAAAGGCCACTGGGGGAACAAGGGCAAGGAATATGGGATTGCGTGTTGCTGTGGCACACGAGTGATAACACTTTGGCAATCTCGGTGGGCACCTCAACACCCTTTGAGCCTGCCTCGTAATCTTCGAGAGCCCACCACGCAACCATCCTGGCAAGGCTATGAGTAGCAGAAATTGCCAGCGAGTTGGTCGAAGAGTCGATTCGGGCCCCTTTTTCGATCAGCCACGCAGCGTATGCGAGAACCGTCTCCAACGGACCGTATAATCGTGCCCATTTGTGTTCCAAGTTTTGAATTGGGGTGATGTAATCGATGTTCGCTTCGTCGATGCTGCGGAACCCAAGATTGAAGGCCATTTCAGCCACTTGAGGGTTATTAAGAAAGTAAAATATCCCTTTGCGAGCAGAGGGTTCTTTCCAATACGATAAGTATTCATAACCAATGTTGGGACTTAGACCATCATGGCGGCCTTCCAACACACCTCTCCGACAAAGTTTGGCCCATATCTCCTCGGCCATCGTGTCGGGCAATGCATCTGGCGTAACTCCAAGCTCCTGCAGCTCCGAATCCGAGAGGTGTCGTATCGCAATTTCTCGTAGCCGCTCTCGCCGATTTTTGAGGTGTTGTAACAACAATATCCTAGCTTTTTGCGAGGCAAATCTTAGGCCAAATTCACAACTAAAGTCGAGTGCCACCCGGCAGTCCTTGTCGAGTAACATGCATGCAACATCGGAACAACCACAGATGGGGCTTGTGCTTTGCAGGCAGATATCCCCTAGGCAGAGGTCCCCGCTGTGCGATAGCGCATAATCCAAAGGTGTAAATCCATATGAGTCACGATCACTCATCAGCGGCCTCGTCGCCCTTTGTTGTTCCAGAAGAAGTCGCAACCCTGCTGTCCAAGTGAGGCACAGATGCAAGGCGTTGTGCCCAAAGACGTTTCTCTCAGATAGAAGTACTCCGAAACGGGGGCTCTCAATAAGATCCTCCAGCTTTGACTCGTCCCTTTCAGAAATAGCCACGAACAACTCTCCATATCCAAGAGCTAACATTTGAGTTCACTGTCAGTCATCATTCTTCATACTCCATTTTAGTGACATGGGGAGAGTGGAAGATACCTTGAGCAACGTCAGGCCGATCATGGAAAGTATCTCGGCATCGCTTTAGTTCCTCTCGTATCATCGAATTATCACCATACCAATTTTTAGGGACCACCTCAGGGTCGAATCCGGAGTCAAATTGCGGATCGCACTTCTCAAGAATATCGTAGACGCAAGGCAGTAAGCTAGGGTAGCCAGTCGCGACGACAAAATCGAGCATTGAACTATTTTCCGTTACTCTTAGAATCAGCAGCGTCAGAAGGCAAAGCTAGATACTTTTTACCGCGACGAGCAGCTGCATAGATGTCGACACCGACGCGAGAAAGAAACAAAAGAACAATCTTCAGTCCATTCAGAATCTCCTGAAGGTGTTTCGAGCTTGTAGCTTCACGAGTAAGGTGCCCAAAACACTGTTGGGCCTGTTTAGCACGAACTGGTTTCTTCATTCAAAGCTTGAGCCTTCGTACCCAGATGCAGCGGTGTGCAGCATTTTGGCCA
Organism: Fusarium sp. JS1030; assembly: GCA_000966855.1. Taxonomy (NCBI): domain Eukaryota; kingdom Fungi; phylum Ascomycota; class Sordariomycetes; order Hypocreales; family Nectriaceae; genus Fusarium; species Fusarium sp. JS1030. The sequence goes on along the minus strand of JWIW01000020.1, from coordinate 266,048 downwards.
AATTTATCAACGTCAAAGGGTGAGGCCCCACGCGTGGCGTAAATAATTTCCAGCTTGCGCTGAAGCTCGATAATGTCGGGCACACTGTTGACTCTGTCAATCCATTTATCGGAAAAAATCATCTCAAGTGCTTGGCTTGTTTTGACGACATTATATGTTCGCGGACGATATAATATTGAGAAACCGCCAAACTGGTCACGCCGCACAGACACATCCAAAGCCCAAGATAGAATTTCTCGCAGTCCGGTATAGGTGAGCGTAGTTTTTGTCGATGTTCGCAACGCAAATTTGGTGTAACATCTGCAAGTCGGTTCATGGTCCTCTCTCGACTCAATAAGCCGGCAGATAGTCAGTCCTGCCCAGAATGTGTATCTTTGTAGTGATTTCCTAGTCGGTGTGGTTCCCGATCCCTTGCAGGTACATGTCATCTTGAAAGAGTTGTCGATTAGTTGACTCTCGGCATTGGTATTTTCCAAGTAACGTGGAGTTTTATCTCGTCGTGCTGATTCAATGGCCTGGAGTTGAACACGGTGCCAAGATTCTATTTCCTCCATCCCGGATTTCTGTTCATTTGTTAGAGTGTTGTTGTTACAGGAGGTGGTGTGCCAGAATTTTGCTTCTGTCGACTCAAATTCTCTTACAATATTCGTGACAATGTTACTAGTATCTCGGACCAGTGCGTGGGTAGTGTATGTTATTGCCTTTTGTTCCTCAATCTGTTCAGAAATTCCCATCAGTTCTGCTGTTGTTTTTCCCATAACTGAGCCGATAGTCTCCACTTCAGAGTCGAGTCTGCTGAGGAAACCGTTTGTGACCAAGGTACTATCATTGACAGCATTTTTAAATGCCTGTAAGTCCTGACTGACACCAGTGCCGACATTACTGTCAAAATTAGTACCAGTAGCTCGTCATACGTAGAAGAAATCTACTCACAGAATCAAAGTCTGAACACAGATTCCTAGTACTCCCGTGGTCTTTAGAAGCTGGTCTTGGACCTGGATCAACCTTTTCCGGTTGAACGGGTAAGAAACGGTTGATTTTGACTTGCGCAATGTTCGTGCCATATCTGAACAGCCATCGACACTGGAGATCTTCTTGATCACTTCGTCTAGTTCTTGGAGCTGGCTTTGACACAGGTCCAGCGCTTTGGCAATGGCTTCGGTAGCCCCAGCATAGCGACTGTTGAGAGTTGATGCATTGGATTCGATCAGACCGACATGGGAGCGTAGTAAGGCCAAAAGCTGAGAACTTTGTTTAACGTCTTCTTTGCGATCTTCGATAGCGCTGAAGTAAGTATCAAGACCGCTGCAGACAGTAAGACCAAGAGTAACGATGCCAGCGACACCACTTGCAATGGAGAGTGGATCGCCCATCTTGCGCGACTAGACCAAACAATGGGCGACTGGAGAAAAAGGTGGCATCTGAGTGAGAAGCGACACGATGTCTTGTTTCCTGTCAGGCAGACACGCATTGGTTACACTGAGGCTGTGTAGTGGCGTTGTTTATCAGGGCAGCAATGAGAGGGATGAAATTGAGAGACGAATCTGCCCGACTGATCGCCGGCCTGCAGGGCACTTAGAGACTGACCAAATGTACAGCCTCGCCCCGTCTACCCGCCTCACTTGAAGCATGCATGTCTGACGCGGGCCACTAGTTGCGTCAACAAGGCTTTTAGGGCCTGATGCAGAACGTCTATCCAAGTGAGCCACAGACGTAAGGTTTCGGGATAAATGACTGCGGAGACACGCCATTCCCGAATTGTAAGGCCTAGCCGCGCTGTTTAGCAGCATTGACCGTCTAGATCGCATAAATCGTAGAAAGGAGTCGTCCCTTTTGTACCAGTCGATCCGGATCGCCCGGAGCTCGCCTATGTTGCTGTATGAGGGTTCGGTTGGCCTTTTCTGCCGGTCTTCTCGTTCGCCGCAGGTTGAGGCGAACGAGATCGACTTGATCGACGCTATCGAAGCTATCAAAGCGATAGGAAAGGAAGAAGATGACTGCCCAAGGCCCTATTCACACAGTTAGCACAGAAGAAGAGTTCTACCTTAGCCTCATCATTGAAGATGAAGCTGAAGATGACATAAATAGGATCTTACTTGCCCTTGCGCTCCTAGATCAGCTCAACAGAAGGGCGCCGCGCCCGGCAGATCACGGTGACCCTGTCACACAAGGCGAGCTCCAACACACGAACCCTGCCCTCGCTAGAGCGCACGCCGAGTGGCTCCTCAATGCTCCTGAAGATATCTTCAGTGACATCTTCCGCATGAAAAAGGCTGTGTTTTTGGCCCTCTGCCGGTGGCTTCGAGATGAGACTGATGCGGGCGATAGCAGAGAGATGTATCTCGAGCAGAGAGTCATGATCATCCTGTGGATCTTCGCTTTCGGCGAGGTACAGAGGAATGCGGCAAGATTCTTTCGTGTGCATCAGAGCACGATCTCACGGGTCTTCCACGATCTCATCGGCCCTCTTCGTCAGCTTCACACTCGCTTCGTCGTACAGCCAAGATCAGGGGATCTTTCTCCTGATGTAGAGTTAGATGAGGACTTCATGCAGTTCAACGGCGCCATTGGGGCGCTAGATGGGACTCATATACGTGCCTTTATTCCCCTTCGCCTGCAGGGGAGGTGGTGGTCAAGGAAGAGTCAAGTCTCTCAGAATGTGCTCGCCGCCGTCAACTTCGAGGGCCTCTTCGTGTACGTTCTCGCCGGCGCTGAAGGGTCGATTCACGACGCATCGCTGCTTCGGATCGCCTTCGCTGAAGAGGAGGAATGGAAGCTAAAGGTCCCTAGGGGCCGCTTCTATCTCGCTGATGCTGGATTCAACGCCCAAGAAGGTATCCTCACTCCTTTCACAGGGCATATGTACCATCTCAGAGAATTCCGAGCGCGAGGCACGCTGCCTAGCTGTCAAGAAGAGCTCTTCAACCTTCGTCACTCCCAGCTGCGGTCAAGGGTCGAGCGAGCTTTCGGCCTGTGGAAGCGAAAGTATCGGATTCTGCGTGGATGCCCTCCTGAATATGACTTTGATGATCAGCAACTGATTATCTATGCAACGACGGGTATATATAACTTCATCCTGACCGAGGGAAAGGACCCTGCCGAGCAGAGGCGCCAACTAGAGCAGGAACTCACTGAAGAAGAGAGAGACATCATGGAGGAGTCAGAATCTCGCGCTGATGAGGTTGTACCGCGCCAATCGGGTCCTGGAATGCGTAGGCATATCGCTTCTTGGTTATGGCGTCAATACGGCCTCGATGAACGCGTTGGAAGAGGTATACGGGAGGAAATAAGTCAAGAAGTTGCTGATGAAGATGTCGAAGGCAGCGGCAGCAGCGATAGTGAATGATGAAGGCGGTGTGTGGCAGAAAAATGAGGCTCTGCGAGAGCTGGAGATGAAGGCATTCAAGCCGGTAGTCAGACGTTGCAAAAGCCCCCAAATTGTATGTAAAAATCCCTTTTTCAGACCGCCTTACTACCTAACTAGATATTCAAAGCACACAGGCTTGCAATCCCTTTGCCTCTCACGTGCCTAGCCTAACCTTCAACGTTCAACTTGAGCCCTGACCCAAGCCTCCTTCGAGGCATCTTTCCCCAAGGCATTCCAAATCACTGCATTGATAGGATCCTGCCGGAACCAACTAAGCGTGCACGTCAGATCAGGGAGATCCTGCTGCTCCTCTAATGCTTCTTCATACGCCCTACAAGCTCTCTCGATGTCTTCTGAACCTTCTGGCCGGACTGCGGTCGATACGATATGCGTACGTTGAGTCTCCTGCTTCTTCAGCAGCTCTCTGACATCCTCTAGTGAACACGTATCTCGCTTTCTCTTCCCTCTATTACGAGCGGCGGTATTGGGAGGAATCTCGCTCTCTGTGCTCCTCCTCGCGGTGTTACGAGGAATCTGGCTATCTGGGGGCCTCCTTCGAGGGCGTGCCGATGAGGCCGGCGTTGGGCGATACGGCGTTGGAAAGGAGGCAAGTGACAGTCCTTCACTCGCCTGTGACGAGGAACGAGTCGTTGGAAAGGGTTGAACTGACTCATATTGCTGTGATAGGGGCAGAAGAGTATCCTCGGCTTCTCTCTCTTCATCGACTTCCTCTCCTTCTTCCTCGGCTTCGCGCACCGCTGCTTCCTCTGCTTCTTCTTGTGCCGCCGCCCTCGCTTCGATTTCCTCCTCCTGCTCGAGGCGCCTGCGCCGCTGCCAGTACGCCTCATCTGTAGGCGGATGGATTGACTTCCCCGCGGGAAGGTCATCTGAGAAGATCTCTTCGTATGACTCGAAGTTGATAGAAGGAGAGATAAGAAGCCCTTCAGTAACTATCTTCCTTCCGTCGCCCTGATACTTCAGGAGGCACCTTTTCCGATTCCCCTCGCTCAGGTAAAGTGTGCCGTCATCATAGTTATACTGCGTTCCTGACCTCTGCTCAGTCTCCTTGAAGGCACGCCAATACTTCCTGATCATCTTGAACTTATTGTTCATCATCTTCGAGGCCCAGGAGATCCTCGGCCACTTCGCCTTAAAGAGAGGAATGAAGGTCTTGAAGAGAGCAGTGTACGTTGCATTCTTCGTTATCTTTAACTTCCCCTGCCGACGTGCCTCGAGCAGCTTCTCGAGGAGATACAGTTCCTGTTCCTCGCTCCAATGCCAGGACCGTGAATTGGTCCCTATGCTATCATCTAGATGAGAGCTAGATGGCCGTGATATATCGCTGGTAACTGACTGAGGACGTAGGGACCGGCTAGACGCCTGCGTTGACTCCCGCTGCCCTGATACTTCATCTAACGGCAAAGATCGTACGGGAATACGAGCACGAGAAGGCATTTTCGCAATATTGATGTCTTCATAAGGGCCAGGAAGAGAGAGGGCTACAGCGGAAGTATGACGGTCATGATGACTTCATCCTTGGTGGAGAAAGGCGGTCACAGAAAGGGTATGGTCATGAACTTAACGAGGTTTCAGGTACAAGACGGCTGTAGCGCTATTTTTATGCGTTACAATGTCACCCGCTAAAATCATAGAGTTTCTGATCGCCATCCTGCATCAGGCCC
>JWIW01000020.1:186459-260453 GCA_000966855.1 Fusarium sp. JS1030 | reverse complement strand
TATCTAAGGGGGGGGGAAGGATGCTAGATAGGCATATATAGCGGGTGGAAAAATGAGGGGTGCCTTAGAAGGCGAATATGGGGGAGGTAAATATCATGATGGTATTTTCGCTGCTATTGGCAAGCAGGTACAACTCAAATGTAATAACCGCGGAGAACTCTCCCAATTAACAACAATGTTTCGAACCACTGCCCATTAGCAGAGAACCATGAGATGCTACCAGAAAACGGCAAGAAAGTGTTGTCACAACCTTAGCCTTATTTAGTAGTCGTCTCGCAACGCCGGCGATCAAGACAGTGCCGGCAGGCTTCGTAGAACGTGAAGCTCAGAGTCATAAAGCGTTCGGAACACATACCATGACGAGTTACAAACATACCGGAGGAGTAAAAGAAATGCCGGCCCCAATTTTGGCACGCTGCCATAGTTCGGTATCGAATCTGGCTCCGCTCCGCTTCTCGTGGATTCCTAGGTTGACGTACAAATGATGTGTCAGTGCCAGGAGTCAACAAAAAAAAGAAAAGCTCCTCTGTGGTTAGCATTCAATCTGTCTCTGCTATCATTGTCGTAATCAGACAACTGCAGATGAGAACCCACGGCGAACTGGCCTCCCTCATAGATATGTGACAAAAGTGACAGCTAAAGATTTGAATTCCAGATCCCCTTCGGTGGTTACAGCGGGCTATGCCGGACATCGGGGCAGCTTTGTCACCGTGAATGTTTGGAAATAGGAAACCGGGGATAGCGCTTTCCGTAATAGGAAGGGCTAAAACCCGTGGTCTGAAGCCGAAGCCGACCCCGACCCCGAGCCGAGTCAAGGGCACGGTTGCGTAAGGGCGGCGATCATCTTCAAAATCAACTGTTGATCAAAAGAGCACGATAGTGGCCGCATGTGGGTTCCTGTTGGTGATTACTTTAGTATCTAACAAAAACAGAGACGAAATCGGTACGCTGAATATCTATGGGATGTAGCAGATAGATGGGCTATTGTGAGGATAACAATTGCTTGTATGGTAGTCACATGACGAACGTGATGAACTGCGTCAGAAAAGAGACCAATCCAGCGATACTGCTTCATTTGGAACAAAAAAGCATGATATACAGCGCTTAGACTTGTGTACCTTTCTCGTAGACAAGTCGATGTTCTAACTACGACACACTGGATCCACATTATTAGGGCACCTGAGCCTCGTTGGACGCCGGAGGCCCACGATTGCACCATAACCAGGCCGGTAAAAATGCTTAGAAGGGTATAAATAAGAGAGCATGAAGACGTTAAGTACAAGCGTAGCGTAGTCCCAGCAGAATCTGGATCTTGTCACGTCCATTTTATGGCATAGACACTGCTGCGATACAACAATCCAGCCATCATGACAGTCCAGGCGTGGTTACAGTCTCTGGTGGCCTTATGGCCAGCAATGGCTTTGCCTCTACTTCTAATTGCCTTGGTAAGTACCGAACCGTTTGGGATCATTGTATGCTCACCGCGGGTAGGGCATCGCCTATCTTCTGAGAACCATGTTTTACAATGTTCTCCTTCATCCTCTACGCAAATACCCCGGTCCCAAGCTCATGGCCATGACTCGCATTCCTTATACTCGCATGGCTTTGTCCGGCCAGGTCCATCGACGCATTCTAGAATTACACCAAAGATACGGCCCGGTCGTACGAGTAGCACCCGAAATTCTTTCTTATAATCACCCGGATGCCTGGAAAGACATCAGAGGACATCGCAAAAATGGGGCCGGCGAACATGGCAAAGACCCCGTCCACCAGAAGGCAAACGCGAAGAACATCATAGGCGCTAATCGGGAGGACCATCGCCGTTACCGCTCTCTCTTGGCACACGGCTTTTCGGCTCAAACAATGCTTAAGCAGCAACCAATCATTAAGTCATACGTCGACTTGCTATTTCAGAGGCTCCATGAGCAGTGTGATAACGGGCGTCATCCCCTAGACTTGGTCAATTGGTTCAACTTCACCACCTTTGACCTCATTGGCGACCTGGCTTTTGGCGAGCCTTTTGGCTGCCTCGAGAGCTCTGACTACCATCCTTGGGTGGCACTTATCTTTGCGAGCGTCAAGAGCTTTTCTTGGGCATCCAACATGAGGCGATATCCTTCCCTGGAGAAGCTTTTGACCTACCTTATTCCCAAGGAGGTAAAGGCCAAATTCGAACAACACAATCAATTATCGGCGGAGAAGGTGCGGAAGAGACTGTCAATTGTCACCGAGCGCCCAGATTTTATGGATTCCATGACGCGCAAGAGCTCGAAAGAAGACGTAAGTCATTAAGCCCTTACTAGTCACAGGGCGACACTAATCGAAATGCCCCATTAGGAAATTACATTTGATGAGCTCGCCTCAAATGCGGGCTTGCTCATCATGGCCGGTTCCGAGACGACCGCCACGTTACTATCCGCAGCCGTTTTCTACCTCGCAACACACCCATATGTCCTTACTAGACTGTCTGAGGAAGTTCGCTCCGCTTTTACGACCGAGGACGAGATCGACCTCCTTAGCGTGCAGAAGCTTCCATATCTGCTGGCGGTGCTGGACGAGACCCTCCGCATCTATCCTCCTGTGCCAAGCGGCTCACCGCGTCGCATTGCGCCGGGTGGTGATGTGATAGTTGGACAATACGTACCTGAGGGGGTAAGTGACGTGCCAAACGATTTGATGTATTCACTGGTATCTGACACATCTCAGACGGTTGTCGAGATCTACCACTGGGCTGTGTACTACAATACAGACCATTTTCTGCTCCCTGACTCCTTCATCCCAGAGAGGTGGCTTGGCGATGCGCGATTCGCGAATGACAAGAAGGATGCATTCCAGCCCTTTTCGCTGGGACCTCGGAACTGCATTGGCAAGAAGTAAGCCGCCCAATACGACTTGATGATTCCTGCTGACTTGGATTTAGTCTCGCGTATTCCGAGATGCGCATGATTCTTTCCCGCCTCGTGTGGAACTTTGACATATCGATAGCTGAAGAGAGTTTGAGTTGGTACGACAAGGCCGAAGTGTATATCCTTTGGCAGAAGGGGCCTCTAAATATTTACTTGAGCCCAAGAAAGCAAGTGTAAATGAAGCATTTTTATTCCGTCGTGTTAGGCCAAGAATCTCTTAAACCAATTCACAGCCTGCATCGAGGCCCTGTTTGCACACTCATCTACGTGTGGATCTGAGCGATTCCCTCTGCAAGCAAATCCATGCCGACAGCCATCATACAGGACTATTTCATAAGGGACCTCATCCGTCCTCTTCCCAGTGCCAAACTCTTGCCGCATTTTCACTTGGAGGTCAATGACCTTCTCCTTGGGCATAGCAAAGTCCTGATCTGCAAGTGTCATGCTAAGCGGCACGTTGAAGGCCCGAACAGATTCCAGAACGTCGCCAGGGACCTTTAGTGAAGACGGGTGTGCAATGTAGCTCGCGTCAATAAGAGGCTGTGACGAGACATCGTAAGCGGGCTCGAGGGCCAGCTTGGCCGCCTGCCGCCCTCCCCAACAGTACCCAGCTATGCCAAGCTTAGCTTCCTCGGGGAGGCCAAGTCTCACGGCTCTCACGAAAGCCAAGATATCCGGGAAAGCTCGCTCTGCGCCTCGGACGGCGGGGAGGATGTACGGTAGCAGGCGCAGAATGGAGATGATGCGAGCCAAGTGGCCCATGATATCCCACCACGTAGCGACCACGGCGAATGATTCCATCGGGAGGAGGTATGATGCCGGAACGCCGCCACCTGGGATCACGTCGGGAACTAAAACCTGACAGCCCGTTTCGGCGGCCAAGAAGTCAGCCAGGAGTTTGTTGTTGACGATGTTGAGACCAAAGATATCTGTGATGAGGACGATAGTTGATGGTGAAGTTTGTTGATCTGGCGTGCCTGCGACATAGGTCCGGACGCTGTGAAGTATGCGTTCCCTTCCTACAGGCTGGGCGTAATCGTGAATAAAGCCCTTGTAGCAATCTGGGCAAGACATTGTGTCAAATGACTCAAATCGGAGAACAATGATGCTGATCTTTCCAAACGCGGGCCGCAGAAGAACGTCCAGTCGAGAATAAGGCAAGTGACCGTACCGAGCACCACAATCTTCTTGTACCTATAAACTGTACCCGCTCTCCTCGAAGCAGGCGGAGTTAAGACTTGCCAAGTGCCGAAGCGCGAAGACCAGTGCTCTGTTAGCAAAGTGGCCTGCTAGTGACGGGGACATCCGCCTCAGGAGGGACATGGTCGCTTAACTTGCCAAATCGAGTTGGCGGATAGTTGACTTGTTTGAGACTTGGCACAAGGTTGATTTTGCCAATGATCGCGTGAAGGACTTGATAGAGTTGTTTTATTGACTCGTCTACGGCATATGAGGTGTGGCCTGGTCTCTTAAACCTTGATATAACTTTCGGAAGCTAGTGAAAAAAGCATAAATATCGTGCCGTCTCCTTGGCAAGACACGAGAGAATTGCCCCTGAATTCATTGATAATTCTCAGATATCGCATTTCCACACAGACTTGTCCGTATCCAAGTACGAAATAGCAAACATGGCTCAATTCATCACTGTTGAAGAGCACTTTTTGTCGGACAACCTTCCTGGTGGCCTGATTAGCCTACCCCGGCCGCCAGCTGTCCCCGTTGGTACTGAAGAGAAACTTCGCCTGCAGAGCATGGACGACAACAACATAAAGCTCAGCGTCCTCTCCCATTTAGTTGCAGATGCCAAACCCGCGGACTGCCCTGCCATCAATGACGATTTGTACAAGAGGGTTAGCCAGTATCCAAGCCGCTTCGCTGCCTTCGCCATTCTTTCCATGCACGACCCGGCATCAGCGGCGGCCGAGTTGCAGCGCTGTGTTCGTGATTTGGGTTTCGTTGGAGCACTTATTCCTACCCATCTACCAGACGGGACGTACTATGACACACCCAGGTTCCACCCAGTCTTCGAAACTGCGCAAAACCTCGACGTTCCAGTCTACTTTCATCCGACGTTTCCAAATCCAGAGGTAAAGAAGGTGCTGTACGACGGCCCCTATCCTCCCGATGTTGCAATGGCTCTGAGTGGTTGGTGCGCTGGATTTCACTACGAGAGCGGCATACACATTCTTCGCTTGTTTGCCGCCGGTCTATTTGACCAATTCCCTCGCCTCAAGATCTTGATCGGGCATGCAGGCGAGTTGCTGCCATATACACTTGAACGCAACTGGCATTATTCCTCGCGGTGGTCTGTGGCGTCATCGAGAAAGCGGGATCTCCGACAGGTGTGGGATAACAACATCTGGGTATCGACGAGCGCAACTTTCGAATTGTCCCCCATAGCCTGCCTTTTACGCGTAACAAAGCCTGAGAGAATTTTGTACGCGGTTGATTATCCCATGTGTTCTAACGAAGAAGGCAAGAAATTTCTTGAAGCTTTACGTGAGAGTGGTCTGGTTTCCAACGCCGAGTGGGAGGGTATTGCGTGGAAGAATGCTCAGGATCTTTTGCGCCTCAATGTGTAAGGATGCCATATTTCACTTTAATTACTCGTTGGCACCAAAATAGCTCATTCTCATTTGTGATGCATTGAATCTTAGCAAGCACGCGATTTTTTACTGTGTCGGCTCCCACTCTGAGCTTAATAACATTTGAGGGATAGTCCAAGCTTGTTCTCCACACGCAGGTTCATGTTGATAATTTTTTTATCCCATTGGACGTTCCGTAACAATCCCACCCTAAAATACGGGATAGGGCCGAAATGAGTAAACTTAATCAGCAGATCTAATCGGCTACTCGGAACCCAGCATGATGGCATTCCGAGATGATCGCTAATGATGGCATATCTATATAACAGTTCTCGCATCCCCCAATTCGCCAAGCTCTTGCCATTGCATTGAGGCAGCATTCAAGTTACGTACATCACCTTTTCAACATGAGATTCTCATCCTCATTCGCCCTACTTTCCGCTTCGGCGGCCACAGTCGTTCTAGGTCGAAGCTCGGGCTCGCATTGTGCCAGCATTTCTGGTGATGTGACCATCAACAGCCTCCAACTTTACCCAGAAAATGTTGGCTTTGACGAGAGCCGTTGTTCCGTCTACTTCAGGTCAATACGGTCTTCACTCACTCTCTGCATGCCTACTAACCAATTTTCCCAGCTCTGTCTACAATGCCACAATTGCAGTCTGGGACCCGTATGTCAACGCCGTCATCGACTCGATCAAATTCAAGGGCCTGAGCGGGAACCCTCTGCTCCATGCCAGCGGAGTCAAGGTCGACCCTCTTGGTAGACTCTCCGTCGTTATCGACGCCGGAGCTGCATTCGACACCGAAGGCAAGGATATCTCAGGCGACAACTTCCTCGTCAAGTATGACTTGAAGTCGCGTCGCGAGCTCTGGAGAAGAAACCTCACAGCTGTGACCAACGGGGTGTACTCGGGCTTTCAAGACATCGAACACGACAAGCACGGCAACACTTTCGTCATTGGAACCTTTCCCAGCAGCATCATTCGTGTCAGCACCAACAACGAAAAGGCTACCCCGTGGTACTTGGCGAAGCCTCCCGACCATACCGAACATGGCTACACGGGGGCTGTGTCCATCGGGGACTACATTGTCGTTCCGGACAACACCGACGGGCAGTTGTACCGGTTCAACAAGAACGACAAGTCCGGAAAGCGATTCAAGGTTTCGCTGAGCTCTGGAAACAAACCAATTGGGAGCGGCCTGGACGGTGCGTTCCTGCCTCCATTGTATCACGGTACCGTCTTGTTGGTGTCGGACAACAGCAATGGAACCATCGTCCTGCGTTCTGCCGATCGCAAGTGGAGCCGGGCTCAGAAGCTGGGAGTCATCCCCAACAAGTTTCTCGCTGCGGGAGGGTCGACGGTTGCCAGCTTCCAAGTTGGTTCGAGCATCTACTCGGTGACCGAGTACTTTGGTGATTCCAAGGTGCCTGGAACCTTGGCAGGGAATCGCACCAAATTCCCGCTGGTCGATATTACGAAGCAGGTCGAAGCTTTGTTGGCTTCGTATTAGAGATGGGAGCATTGTCCTCCCATGGAGAGTGCGAGTACTTGTCATGTAATATAGATCTTGTACTGGATAGCAAATTGGCATACTATTCGCCATAATAACCCCTTTGTTGCCTCAACTGGCTTAACCCGTAACTAAAGGCATATTTTTGTACCCCTAAACCTCAAAATCCAACCCGAATGCTAATTGGCCAATTAACCCTAACGACGACCTAAACAATAACCTCATGATTGGTTGTTTTAACGTCAAGTCAGTGTGTTCTTAGGAGAGACGGATATTTTAACCGGTTGGTGGGACCTTTTTCTAGGTTTAATAGAAGGAGGTTGTCTATCAACTTGATTGATACTATAACGAATAATAATCCATATCACAGTGAATATTACTGTTTGACATTTTTATCAAGACTCTCACATTTCAGCAATGTATATATACTTACGTGTACTGGGGTACAAGAACCAACACCAAATTTGAGATGCCCTCAACATGACGATTGATTGGTAGAGAATTGTCTGAAATATATACATGAATAACTTTTACTTTCCACCTATGATCGACGCAACTCTCTTAATAAGAGACTGCGTATACGAAGTAGTAGGCGCAGTGTGGTCAACCGTGTAGAATGACACAGAAGCCTTGCCATTCTCGACGATATACGTCTCACCAGGCATCGAGCAGTCGCCATTGATGCAAGCATTCACGCCGGCAGCATACGGCTTGATGTTTGCCCAGGTAAATGTCCCCTTCTCGGGATCCAGCACGGCTTCGTTGACATGCGCGTTTCCTGTAAACCTGGTCTGCACAAACTTCGGCTTGTGGCTCTTTGCGGTCAACTCGGGAAGATTGACGTTGACGCCGTAACCGAGGGGCAGGAGGGGGCCGTTCTTGGGCGCTGTAGCGATGAATTCTTCGACAAACTTGGCAGAGACCTCGGCAGCCCAGGTGGCGGGGTTCGTTTTGTTGGTCAGCTCAAAGTATGGAGTCTCTTTGTTGCTTGCGGATATGGCAATGGCAGGGATGCCGCGGTGAGTAGCAGCATATCTGCAAGAGCCTTGTTAATAACACTCGACTGGGTTTCTTTCGGGAATTACTCACGCAGCACCAGCGGTACCCGACAAAGTCCACACAAAACCACCCAGGTTAGTTCCAAAGTTGGGACCAGTGACGACCAGGTCAGGAACCCTGAAATCGGCAAAACGCGGGAGCACATAGTCGAGGGCGACGAATGTGACGGCCGCGGGTGTACCGTTGTAGTACCAGATCTGGCTGTCCTTGGGGTCACTTCCGACCTAGAGCGATCTTGTCAGTAACTCATTCTTATACACAGCTTCGAGGCAACGCACTGAAGGAGCTCCTGCGGGAATCAAGTCATAGTGCGATGGCGCAGTCAGGTTGCCCTCGGTCGTAAACTCAGAGGTTCCGCCCTTGCCGCTCTGCTTTGTTGCAGGGGCAACAATCCAGACTGTAAGAAGTTATGTTAATCCTGTTGATGCAGGTACATGAGGAGGGGTGGGTTACCATTGTGGCCGTTTCCCTTGAGAATGCGGTAGAGCTCGCGCAGGTTTGCTGAGCCGAACCCGTCATCATTGTTGAGCAGGATGTTGAGTCCCTGGGATGACGAGGCAAAGAGCAGAGCCGCTCCGGCGAGAACCGACGACAGACGCATTTTCCACAAGTTGATGTCTGGGTAAAGAAAAGCTCTCCGCACACTCAGAGCAACAAAGACCAAGGAGGATGGAAACAAACAGAGTCGCATTGAGCGATCATGACGATCTTTATCTACATAGTATCTGTTCGGAGGACTCCGCTGTCCGGCCGTTATCTCTTGGCCAATCTTTTCGCCAAGAAACCAAAAGTTCCAGTTATCGTCATTTGCTCGTGTGCCCTCCTTCCAAAAGCAGATAAATGTGCGGGGAGCTAACAGATCTGAGTATTTGATTGGCCAATTGTGCAGCCTAGTTTCTTCCCCAGTCCCTTGCTTTGGCTGGGGACGGAAATGCCAACTTGACTGAGTTAGTTGCAGATAAGCAACTATGTAGCTCTGTTGATTGCCCCCTCTTCGATCCCATACTCTCGGCCCTGACAGTAGCTTGCATTGCATAGAGTTGGCAGTTGTTGATTGCAGATGCCACGTGCCCACATGCGGGGAACATGTGTTTGTGGCTGTTGTCAAGGTGTGGCTAAGTCTGGTAAGCCACAGAACCGTGTAGTGTCCACTTTCTTAGAAGTACCTACCCTATATTCAAGTATACGCTAAGATTTCTCTTGTCAAGGGTTTCTCTTGGACTGAATCCTTTTTTTAAGTCCCTTGCTCTATCGAGAATTAGCTTTCTAAAGAAATACATGGTGTTTGTGTTCTTTCGGGCTATCAAAGCGTTGTGTAAGTTGAAATTGTTTGGAGTAACAAACTTTGAGCTCTGCTGCAAAACACTCTGAAACCAGGCAAGTTTACGCCAGTTCTGTGCTGACATAATCCCACACCGCCACAATTATCAGCCACGTAGGCACATTCTAAGCGTCAATTGGTTCAAATTTGCAAGGGTTGCCACAAAATGAGGAGAGGGTGTCAAGCAAAGTACCGACACTAGAATCCTCCGAGTTTAGCTCTTTGTGTCTTGAGCTTTTGGCTGATTGGTTTGTGCACGTGCGGTGCTATCTTATCCATCGCTCCCTAGTTCTGTCGAGATCTCTGACAGCTTAGCTCCGCGTCCCCATCATCTCGACTTGCTCTTCGGCACTGACACCCACGGAGCCCTACACGTTGCACTTCAAGGGTTTCCCTAGCATGGAATTAACAATAAATGGCAGTAGATAGTCTTCTCGCCTTGAATAATCAAGAGAAGAAATTCTGAGAATATTGTAAACGATGAAGGGAGTAATAGCAAGTCACAAATGTACTTCTAATCAGGACCTGAACTTGTGGGAAGGGCATTTAAAAGTACTTGTATCAATTATATATCACTGCCTGTACTGGTTATTTATACCATTAACTATGACGCCTGAATAGTAATAACAAAGTGATGAATATTAGTATTAGTCACCGCTGCCTAGTGTCGAAAGTCTAACATCTATCTATCCATACTTCCACCATTCGGTCAACAAGTTATCAAAGCAGTGACGGGCAAACAGAACAACATTGATAACCAAATCGAGCCAAGGAATGTGTGTACCAATACCTGTGATGAAAATTTGAGCGATGCAGTCTCAATGCCTGACAGTCGGCCAGAAGACTCTCACAACACTGCCATCCAAGTAAAGATGCATTACATCAGAAGAACAGCCACCAAAAGAGCGGCCAAGCTGGCCCCGCTAGCCACGACCTTGGAACCTGCAGCGGTAGGTACAGTTGTCGCTTCACCAGTCGCCGAAGCTGTGTCCTGGGTCGTAGTCGCAGTCGCTGCCCCAGTCGCCTTGGGGTCCACAGCAATAAGAGTCTTCAGCAACTCGGGGGTGGTGTAGGAGACACTGTCTGTGCCGTAGCTGATGCTAGAGAAGGGGAGCTCGGAGACCGATGATGCATCGGGGAAAGCAACACGATCAGCGGCATCAGCGGCAGGCTTCAAGTCTGCTCGGTCAAAGGGTGCATCGGCGGGGTTGAGGACACTATCTTGGTCAGCATTTATTCGAGGAGCAAGGAGCCGGTGACTTACCCATCAATGACGTGCGCAACACCGTTGAAGAGAACAACATTGGGCAGCACAATCTTGGCACCATTGACCCACGCGCTGCCATCCTCGGCCACGGTAAAGGTCAAGTCATTACCCTGAAGACTTGGTGCGGTCACGTTGGCAAGTCCAGTCGAGAAGACAACGTCATCAACGATGTGGTACTTCAAGACCTCTCTGAGGGTCTCCAGATCAGCGCCCTCGAGCACGGAGCCAATGGCCTCAAAAGCAGGATCATTAGGGATGAAGACTGTGAAATCGGAAATGTTCAACTTGTCGGCCGAGTCGTATCCGATGTTGCCAAAGTTGTAGGGCAAGTCGGCAGCGGTGACGGCGGCGTTGAAGTTGAGAAGACCGTCGCGACGAGTAAAGAGCTGGAGGGGAGCGCCGAAACGGAGAGGGTTATCGATCTTGTGGATGATGACGGAGTCGCCGAGTTTGATGTCCTTGATCCGATCAGCACATATCTTGCCTATATGATACAATTGAACTCACTGCTTCGGTTACTTTGGAAATCTCCAGCTCGCCAGAGATGATGACAACGTCACCGCCATCCTTGACAATTTCGTTGTACTGGCCACCAGTAAAGTTGCCAAAGGGCTGACGATAGTTGACAAAGCTAGCGTCTAGAAGCGACTGGGGGAAAAGGGGAACATTGGTAACAGCCTTGGCGGGGTAGTAGCCCTGCCAGACGTGGTTGGACAACAGAGCGCCAATGGCAATGGTGTCGTTGGCATACTCAATGGCTTCGCCTTCGGGGATATCCCTGGGGACGGAGTCAAAGGCCTTGTTGGTGGGTGCGAAGATGGTGATGTTACTGGCAGAAGCGAGTGTCTCGGCAATGTCGGGAACGAGGGCAAGGAGGGAAGCCAAGGTTGAGAGATCATCTTGCGAGGCGATCAGGGAGCCCAAGTCGGATTGAGCGGCGACAGCGGTCGCGAGAGCGGCGAGATTAAGCAGACGCATTTTTGAGGTTATTGTTGTTGAGAAGGCTGACAAGGCTGAGTAATAGATGTAAAACTGGTAAAGCAGTAGTTGTAAGGCTAGATTAGTAGTGGTTGCGAGGCTGGATGGTGATGGTGAGATTGACTTGACACGAGATGTCCTTATGGCTTATATACACATTCCAACACGATGCCTGCCACGGCAGTTGTTGATTCCATCCCTAGAAGCCAAGAAAAAGCTCAAGTCAAAGCATCATCGACTCTCTGATTGAAGGCACAGCGTTTCATCAATGTAGTTACGAGTCTCCAATTGCAGTGTAGTCGAGTTCGGGTATCCGCACAATACAGGCACCGGCGAAATTTGGCCGTCCCCACAGAAGGACCCTTGAAAAATGGTAAGCTTAATTGCTAGCACAGCCCCTGTAGATTCTCCAACGGTCTGACATCTCGTGGAGAATCCTAAGAGTCGTTGACGTCATGACAGCTCGGTCTTTTTACAACGCGAGCTGTGCCACAAAAGTCCCACCAGTCTAGAAATGTCCATGGGGGCTTAGACCCCCAATTGCCCTCTCGGCCGCTTCCATTTGCAGATTGTGCTCATACCGCTCAACGATGGCCTCGTAATTGTCCAGCCAGGCGCTCAGCCATTCGACGGATCCTACGATCCGCGTGTTCCAGTTGCCCATGTACGGATCGAGTTTTAAGAGGGATGCCTTGACGGCCACGAGTTTACCGATAGCATCCTTGATGCGGAGGGCGTTCCGCGACATGACTCGGCTGTAGGTGTTGCCAGGCGCCGAGACTGCAACAAAGACCTTGACAAGGATGGACAGTGTATAGCTCACTGCCGGCCCAAAGTACAGGGATGGTAGACTGAGGATCAGGCTGGGCTCCATACCGGCGACAATATCTATGGCGAGATGGCACGCCTCCACGAGTGTCCGCAGTGCTATCTCGATTGTCCCAGTCACCAGTGGAGGACGGGCAAACTCATGAACACCAATCCTAGCTGCCACATATGGCGCCCCAAACAGAGTCTTGTTCGCATCCGTGTGCAATACTGGCTCGTTGGCGTAAATCGTGGCCAGCATGCGCAAGAAGCGAAGCTGGGCATCTCCTGCGAGCGGCCTCCTGCTCAGCTCATCTAGTCTGCCGCGGACCCTGGCTTGGGTAGCTATCACAAGATTTGAGTTGATATCAACCGACTGAAGGTCGCAGAGCTTGAAAACACTTGCAATGTCGGCATGAAGCCTGACGGTGCAGAGAATCTCCAAAAACAAAGGATTCGAGTAGTTTTCTTCCAGTGCACACAACGCATCGTGATGTGACTTGCTCCACTCAAAGCCATGCGGTCTTCTGAGTTGAATGGCAGCCATTGTTGAAGCCACCCACGAGACCACCCACGTCTCCTGCATTCCCAACGATAGAGGCCCTGAAATGCGAGAGAACCAGGCTGGTGAAGAGCTCTGCATCGCCGGACCCCCGAAGCCCAGTTCCACGCCGAGATCGTGTGCCAGTCTCACGATCTGGATGCAATTTCCGTGGTTGCCATCCAGAGAGACTCTTGTCCACAAGCCGGTTACCAGTGCAGCCTGGGCCAAATCGTGTGAAGGATCCGTCAGACCAACTGCGGCCATACCAAGAATCTCCAGCACCTTTGTCCGTAAATCGTTCTGAGCTTGGGGATTGATACCCGCGTCTGTGGGTGACATGGTGAAGCCAATTATGGCGCCGAGTGTGATAGGCATCTCTGTCCTTAAAGACTCGAGCCACGGTCTCGCTGAGTGACTGTTGACCAAGGGGACAATAGACCAGAATCCCGTAGCCGTCCTTGAGTACACCTCGAGGCATCGCAACTGAGACTCGTGATCAAAGCGCGCATCGAGGAACCTGAGATGGTCAGGTTCAGATGGAAAAGCTCCCGTTGGGGTCGACGACTCGTCGCTGCCTTCAATCGAAACCACTGAAATCGACCTTGCCGAGCTTCCATGTGGAGACAGCAATTGCGATGAAGGTCCCGCTCCATCCAGTTTCTTCTGTAGGCTCTTCACCTCTTCCTCCAACTCAGCGATCCGGTCCCTTTGCCATCGTCTGGCTGCAGGCTCACAAGTGAGACTAGAGCGCGCGCATCGCTCACAGACGCTTGGGTCGGTAGTCGAGGGCTCGCATTTGATCTTGAGACTGTGGCAGGCTTCGCAGGCGCGAAACCTCTTCTTCATGGTCGGGCCGTCGCTTTGTAAATGGATGAGTGTTAAGATGCTAGAGTACCGTTTGACGTGCCACCATATACAGGATATTCGGCTGTGGAATGTGGAAATCCGGACTTGGAAGAGTGTCAGAGTAAGACGGAATACAGATTATATCACGTGATGAACGAGCCACGAGAGGTGCCTTTGCTAATCCATGTTTTTTTAACTTTACAGGGCCTAAATTAGGATCAAAGTGGCCCAACACAAATCCTGGTCGAAACAAAGCACTAGGAAGAGACCAAACACACAGAGATGGGAAAGGCGCAGTTCCTCTTCACAGGAAATACCAGGAGTTTTCACTGGAGAGAATATTCGGCATCCGTGGAAAAATTATTATAGGTTAGTTATAGTCTGGTTACCGTCACATCGTGCTGGAGCCGGGATCGAAGCTAGCCATACAGCCAGAACCGTTGCTTGGACCGGATGAGTAAAATAGTTACGAAGAAAAAGGTCAGATGTTTATCAGTAGTCTTATGGGTCCTGATAGCGTCGAAATTGATTACTCCATTAGCTATCTACACTGGCGGTGTTTTCACTATAGATCACCTAGGTAGGCGGCGTGAGCATGCGCGCCAACTACCAAAAGCTCTAATAAAATTGATATGATATCTAAAGTAGTGATAAAACATGAGGGGAATCATTATTGCGCAAGCTATTACATCTAAACAGCAACCCTGCTCAGCCACTCTTCACAGAAGGCATAGCATGCGTCCAAGCGACCTTTCCTTTCAACGGTTCCTCGCACGGCACATAATCCAGGACAGGTGCTTCGCGCATCCCTCTCGATGCGAGGAACTCGATGAGGAAGTGCTCGACGAGCGGCGAGGACATGACGTATCTCGACAGCAGATAGTACTTGGTGTTCTCCCACGCTTGCATACGTGTCATGCCTGCCGACCGCGATGCGTCAGATTGAAGTTTTTCTTTCCGAACCTTTTGGTACTCGTCGAACATCTCGTCGAGGACGCGCTGACTTGTATCACCAGCAGACACAGCCTTTTGTAGCCCGTTGCATAGCATCACCACATCCTGGATGCCGTTGTTCAAACCTAAACCAGCGTTGGGCGTGAATTTGTGGCATGCATCGCCCACGAGAACAATTCGGTTCCAGCTCCAATGATCTGCAACTCCTTCTTCCAGGTTAGCCATGCCAGGTTTGAGCCTCTTGTCCCAAAGATCTTTGACTTTGAGTGTCTCGGTTATTGGAAAGTCCAGGAATCCCTCAGCGAATTCTTCCATATCCTTCTCGGAGTAGGAGGCTCTAGCCGACGTTGGCTCCGGGAGCTTCTCGTATAGGAAGATCCAGCTGCGGGCACGACCGGAGATATACATGACGCTCTTGTTCTGATGCTGCGTATCATAGTTCTGACCGCCCGCCTTCGAAGGTTTCTCGAAGCTTGCCCACATGCACTTGTAGGACGATACGAATGGCTCCTCCGCTTCCCAGTCCTGGGAAGGGTTGTCTTCCAATGCAAGCTTGCGCATCATTTTGCGAGTTTTGCTATGCACGCCATCGGCTCCAATTACTAAGGAGCCTTTGTAAACGCTGCCGTCGGCGCAAGAAACAGTGACGCCGTTTTCTTTGCACTCTATGCTGGCGAGCTTTTTCCCCAGCTGGATGTTCGCCTTTGCCGTTGAGGGAAGGCGATCGTATAGAACTTGGATAAGCTGAGCTCGGTGAAAGGCAACAGGGCCAGAGCCGAAGCTAAAAGTGAAAAGGTAGGTTAGAATCTGAGATGCCGGGATTCAAGTAGCGACTCACTTTTGGCGCAGAAGCTGAACCTTTGTGCTGTTCTTGAACTCTCGCCCTTGCAGATCGAATGATTTGGCAACCTCGACTTCCCTCCCAATGGCTAATAGCTCGTCAAGAATACCGAATTGGTGCATGATACGTAGGCTTGGGGGTCCCAAAACCAAGCTTGCCCCTACATCTTCGACAATGTTTTCTCTTCTTTCTAGAAGGACAAAGTCGATGCCGGCTAGGTGTAGGGCGTGAGCGGCAGTGAGGCCAGAAGGTCCACCACCAACGAGGATGACTTTGAACTTGGAAATACCCATGGTGCCCAATGTGGATCTGAAGTGAGTCGATGTAAAGTGCTTGATCAGGAGGGTTGCTGTTATGGTATAGTCGGCGAGAAAGCTGGGAATTATAGAATTAGATAAAGTTGAATGATGATGAGTATTAATATACAGTCAATAGGTAGGGCTTGTTGAGCTTGGATGTTAAACTGAGCCCGCCTAGTTTTGTAGTATCCTATATCGGCAAACGGATTGTCGCGCCTCTCCGGTCGGTTCCCCATGCTACCGTGCACCGACAGCGAGTTATCTGTGGGACGAATGTTTGACAGTACATAAGGGCTTCCCGGCGGGTACCCATAGATACCCATAGGTACCCAGGTTTAGCCAATTTGAGTCTTGACAGTATTGCCTATTAGTGATATTAGTGGCTTGAAGGATCTTAATTGGTTTATCTCATGGGTACTCAGGGGTATCCGTGGGTACCCGCCGGGATTTTAGGATCCGGACCCTTAATATTTCATATCGTCAAGCCGTCAATCAGACACCGAAATCCCGCTGACTAAGCGCAGTAATCGAGGGAAGTTAGGGATAAAAGTTGATCCTGTCAAGGGGGAGGGAAATCCAATACAAAGGTTAAACTTTGATAAGGGTCCCAAGCACAAAGTACGCAATCTCCACGAGGAAATCGGTCAAAGATAGCGCCGTTGGACCTTGCGTCCGGCATTGGGGGCGGGATTCGGACCTATGGCCGCCGACAAGCGAATGTTATCATCACCACGTCGTATTCGCACATGAATTCTTTTAAAACGCCGTTGCGAAACACGACATTTATCGTGGCTGAGCCAGGCGCTTTGTTCTTTGTCGCCGCCGACGTGGACCAGTCCACGGATTGACGGGCATTAACCACAACCGCTTAGCTGATCAGTTTATTCTCATCATCCAATATAGCATCAACGCCGCGCAAACCAGCAAGTTGACTGATCTGTTACGTACAGCATCATTGAGGTAATGCCTTCCAATTTCAATCAAATCTATCAAAATGCGCACAATGCCTTCTGACCAGCTGAAGAAAATGAGATGCCTGCAACGACAACAGTGGTGCCACGGGTGCTATGCAAGTGCAATGGTTACAACTTCCTTCCATTAGATCTGCTGTGGAAAGCACACATCAGTGACTTGGTAAACATCTTTCCACTTTTACATTGCCATCACTGGTAAAAAGAAGGAGTGAGTCTAAAACCTGGATTTTTATTGACATCATCAACCATCGTTTCGCAACCATTTCATCATCAACCATCATTTCGCAAACAGAGCTTCATCATCGCACAATACATCATCACAATTTCGTTTCATCGCATCACTTCTCAATACAATGGCGGCTACCAGAAACTTTGGTATCACCTCCTTTTCGGGATCGGCTCTGGATTACCAGCAGCAACGCCAACAGGCTTATGGCAACCATATCGGTCGGCTAGGTCGACTACTACCTGTACCGGCGAGAAGGGCATACCTTCAATATAAGATCTGGAACTACTATGCCAACTATGTTGGCAAACAAATCGACGAAGTCTTGGCGGAGAATGGCTTGGCCGATGGTGATACGGCAGATTTGCGGTTTTGTTCTGAGCTACTCGCCGCCATCTGATACCGTATCAACTAAGTAAGCTAGGTAAAGCTAGGTAGAGCCTGTAGACCTAGTTATCCTTATCTTATGGCATTCTATAGGCCTACCCGCAGCTAAGATCTTAATAGCTTTTGATTAACCAATCTTAAGCATGATGATAGGGTTATGATGACCTATTGGCTCTACCTAACTTGCTGAGTTGATGAGGTAACACTCTGCGCGCCAGCCGTTCATATCGGCGTTCTGTGAGTAATTGATATTACTGCTTCACCAATCAGTCAACTAATACATTGCATTTTAGCCATTGCAACCACCGAGTGGCCTTCTTGAACCAGCATCTGTTCGCCTTTCATACGCGGTAGGGCAGAAAACGCTATGAAGGGCTTTTGGACTCGGCAATCTAGTAATTGACTAGATAGGGGGTGTTACATGCTGATTGCGTTTCGACAAGCGATTAGAACTGCCTTTTGCAATGGCATGCTACTGGTTTGCGACAAGTACCTTTGAGGACTCTTCTAGCTTTGCTACCTTTTCGATAAGCAGGCTGGCTGGGGTGAATACTCAATCATAGCTAACGTAATTCCTCACGATTAACACGTTGGCTCCTACCTAGTATATGTCACAAGACCAATACTGACTTATCGTCCTTAAGGAACAACTTGGTGCTCTATAAATATTTGCAGGTTATACTTCTCATCTTGCGACTGCTAGGCGTATTAAAATAATTCGGTTTTAAGTTAGGAAAAGGACTAAGCGATTTAACTGGCTTGTCGACACTACTGATCGCGATTTAACTAAGTAACCACTTGTATGAACTGGATAGATCACTTCTGTGGTGTGTCCGGATAGACAAGCATCCATAATAGGAAATAGTTATGTCCGCCCCAGAGGCACTTTTTAACTCTAAACAAATGGAGTTTACGGCTTGATTTCTACCTCGTTTGGTCTAGAACGGTCCCATATTTGAGCACAGTCCCACATCGTACCTCGGATAGCGTTCTCCTGTTCCGCCTCGTCCAATCGTGAACTGTGATAGTTGGCAGATAGACGCGGCGCCGGACAACATATCCAAGCTCTTTCGGCCTGAACGGATTTAATGGATAAGTCCAGAAAGTTTTGAACCCCTAATTCCGGGAAAATCTGGATATAACACTAGCATATAATTCCAATCACATGCATTGGTATTATAGACTCTTCAAGCCTTCTCACAATTCCATCGACGTTCGGGCACCAACATGTCTTCGTCACCTTCAACCGTTCTCGTGACCGGGGCAAATGGATATCTCGGCTTGCATGTGGTTGATCAACTACTTAAGCACGGCAAAACGGTTTGCGCGACAGTGCGTTCTGAGAGAGCCGCCGAGACAGTCCGAACAAACTTCGCCGAACATGTCAACTCTCAACAACTTCGCATCGGCTTCATCAAAGATCTGACAAAGTCAGAGTCCTTCAAAGATGTCTTTGACGAGACAATTGCCAGTGTCGTTCACGTGGCCAGCCCTTGTCCAATGGGCAAGAACATCCAAGACAACGTACGAGACATGCTCGGCCCGGCCATTGCGGGCACCACAGCTGTCCTCGAGGCGGCCAAGGCGTATGCATCCCCCTCGTTCCGCAGAATTGTACAGATATCTTCATTCTCCGCCATGCTCGACCTTTCCAAAGGCCAGCGCCCTGGGTACATTTATACCGAAGCCGACTGGAATCCAGTCACGTATGAAGAGGCGGTGGCGGAGAAGGACTCGGGTGTTCTGTACTTGGCGTCCAAAGCGCTGTCTGAGAAGGCTGTCTGGGAGTGGGCGGCTGAGCACAAGCCAAACTTTGACATCGTCTGTTTATGCCCTTCGGCGATTTTGGGACCTCATATCGAGGCTATCGAATCCATGGCTGGCCTGCACTCGACGGCTTCCCTGCTTTGGAACCTGGTTGACGCTTCGGAAGTCCCACCTCTTGAATTTGCTGGCGCCATTGATGTACGCGATGCTGCCCTTATGGCTGTGGCTGCCATCGACAAGCCCGAGGCCAGTGGCAAAAGATTTCTGCTGGCTACGCATTTCGACTGGCAGAGCGCCGTTGATGCGGCCAGACAAGGCCTGCCTGAGGAAGCACGCACGAGACTTCCACTTGGAAAGCCTGGGTCCGGCAAAGAAGAGGCCCTCAAAAACCTGTACACCATCGATGGATCCAAAGCAGTCGAGGCTCTCGGTGTCGGATATCGACCAATAGTTGAGACGGTAATTGACACCCTAAAGCAATTTCTCGTGGTGGAGGCGAGGGAGAAATCGGGCTAGACACCTTTGTTGCGGACCAAATAACTGCTACTGCTGATAGAGTATTGATGATATATAGACCTCTGAGAGCTATACAAGTCATCACAGACTTTCCGCATAGAAAAAATTGATTCAATGCATAAAAACTCTTCGAAGCCTAGGTGTTGCGGTGAAGGCTCTGTTAATGAGTTACGGGGCAGCTACCCTGCACCCCTTCAGGAATCTACCCCGGCGCCAATTACACACTCAATCTGGAACCATGGAACTTTCGGAAAATTTTAGTGGCCAATACGGAAATTCCGTATCTTGAGCCACCCGAGAGGTGTATATGTTAATCTACAGCACTGACACATTCAGTTACTTAATAATCGACTTCAAGTATGTATGTCGAAAATTGAAGTTCCTATTTGACCCTTTTGAGTCATTCTAAACTGCTGCTCCAACTCAACATGCCGATTATTGTCACTG
Source organism: Fusarium sp. JS1030 (assembly GCA_000966855.1). Lineage (NCBI taxonomy): Eukaryota > Fungi > Ascomycota > Sordariomycetes > Hypocreales > Nectriaceae > Fusarium > Fusarium sp. JS1030. The sequence goes on along the minus strand of JWIW01000020.1, from coordinate 240,217 downwards.
GAACGTCTGTTTCTACTCGTACGCAGAGAGTTGTCCTGGTGCTGGAAGAGATAGGCCTCCCATATGAACTGCGGACAGTTGATCTGAGAAATGGAGAACACAAGGTACGTGAAATAGCTACCCAACGGATTCTGAAACGCTATGTATTAAAAAGCCATACCGACATTCTGACATATAGACTCCTGATTTCCGCATGAAATATAATCCTTTCGGAAAAGTACCGGTGTTCGAACAGGGGGACACAAAATTATTTGAGTCTCGTGCAATTTGTCGATACCTTGCGGCAAAATACAAATCTCCATTGATGCCCGAAAATATCGAAGTACTTGGTTTCTTTGAGCAGATAGATAGCGTCGGATATGGTTTCTTCGACACTGCTGTCGATTATGTAGCAGATGAGATGATCTTCAGACGGTAAATCATCACTTCACGCGCTGGATCATAACACAACCGTCAGCTGATTCACTTGTTAGGAACTCAGTCGAAGGCGAGATGGACCAGCGACGGATCGACATCAACAAGAGAATTATCGCCGAGTGTCTCGATTACTACGACAGTATCTTGGCGGAAAACGAGTATCTGGCTGGAAATGACTTGAGTCTCGTGGACTTGTTTCATGCTCCCATCGTCAATTTTATGGCGACGCGCTTGGGGTTGGATCACGAGATTATGTCGAGACCAAATGTCAGGGCCTGGCGGGAGAGGGTGATGTCGCGGGCATCTTGGAAGGCTATGATGGCTCGAGTGAAGAGTTCATGAGGATATTCCTAGTTTTGGTAAAGGATGACTTGCGTGGCCCTTTATTAGCATAAATATATACAATTCAAGATCTGGAGCGATATCTAAACTTTGTCTCATTTGTCCTCATAACTTCTTGTGACGCAATTAGGACATAGGCAAGTTCTCACATACTGCCTTGCTCTTCAGCTGGTCTGCGGATCTAGACATCATGCCTAATAGCACGCTTCGTGTGCTAGCATCAATGAAATCACAAGTCCTTCTCAACGTGCCCAAACTCAAACCTTCCTGGCCAACATATGTATCTCCGCTTGCTCCGAGGGCCCCTGTCCTCCGAAATTCCGCGGGGTGCACAGGCTTGTACGGCTCGGAGCCGAGCTTCGGCTGCTATTGTATTCCATGCGTTCCGTTTGTGGTAGGGTGGGGCAACAGCGTGATTGGCTGCCCTGGCTTTAGTCTATCTGGGGTAAACCCCACCAACAATCATCATTGCTGTATTCGGATGCCGAGCATTTGGTATAAGTAACAAGAAACAGAGGATTCCGACTGTGTTTTAATAATCTCGCTGTATCGGTCCCAGTACTGCAAGTTTATCTACCTTGTTAAATCTCACTTGTCCAGCTGTGGCTTCAAGTATCTGGTCTCTCTATATACCATCGTGTCTTATCACTCGGGACTCTCCAGAATGACGCGTGAAGCAGGCCTTGGAGGCACACTACCATCGTCTCAAACAACCGTAAGCATCATCCTACCTTTCGCACCCGTTCTACCATCCGATGGCTAATATTGCCAAGGAACAGGCCATGCCCTCACGCAATCCCAACTCTTCGACCATGACTGAATTCGACACCGACGTTCTTATCATCGGCGCTGGGGTCACCGGCCTCAGTCTCGCCGCGCTGTTGAGCAGGCTTGGCATAAAGACAGTGGCGATCGCAAAACACAATGGGACGGCCCCTGCACCCCGCGCGCATATCACGAACCAACGAACCATGGAGATCTTTCGTGATATGGGCATCGAGAATGAGGTCAAGGCTGTTTCCACACCCCTCAAAGACCTGGGCTCCGGAGTCATGACGACGAGTCTCACCGGTACAGAAGTCGGCCGGTACAGGTGTTATGGAGCAGGCGATCACCAACTAACCGACTTTACACGATCAAGCCCCTGCGAGATGCAGAATTCGCCACAGCACCTCCTCGAGCCCGTCTTGCTTATCGAGGCGCGCGAGAACGGCGCTCAAGTTCGGTTCAATCACGAACTCATCCAAATCGAGCAGTCAGACCACGTGGCAGCCCGGGTACGAGAGCGTATCACTGGGACCGAGTACACGATCAAGGCCCGTTATGCGGTTGGTGCAGATGGAGCACGATCCGCTGTAGGACAAATGCTGGACTTTCCATTTGAAGGAAAGCCCGGTCTAATGTCCATGCTGACAGCCTGGCTGGAGGTCGATCTTACCCGCTATACGTCTTATCGCCCTGCCTGCATCTACTGGTTGTTGCAGCCAGGAAACGAGAACTGGGTTAGCGCAGGCAACTGTCTTTGTGTGAAGCCCTACACCGAGTGGACCTTGACCCGTCAGTACGACCCGGCAGAAGGAGAACCTGAGACGTCTCATGAAGCTACCATCAAGTATGCACGATGGGCAATGGGTCTGGAGGACACTTCTATACCGATGCGCGTCAAACACGTTGGAAAATGGCAAGTCAACCACATGGTAGCCAAGGAATATCGCCGCCAACGCGTCTTCCTTGCTGGCGACGCGGCCCATCGGCACCCACCTGCGAGCGGCCTCGGGACCAACACGTCTGTCCAGGATTCATATAATCTTGCCTGGAAGTTGGCTCTTGTGCTGAAAGGGAAAGCTGGCGAGGGCCTCCTTGACAGCTATGACCACGAGCGCCAGCCGATTGGCAAGCAGGTTGTGGATCATGCTATCACAACCCTCTACGAGCAAACGCAGATGTCACACGTGTTGGGATTTAACAAGGGACGATCTAGGGAACAAGGATATGCTTCTTTGGACGATTTGTTCTCGGATAATGCGGATGCTGAAGAACGTCGCGAAAAGCTCGAGGAACAAATTGCTCTTGGGAACCGTCGATCGAACGCAATCGGGTTGCATATGGGACAACGATACAAAACCTCATCTGCAGTAATCGACGACGGTACTCCCTTTCCACCCCATCAGCGCGATCCTGTCCTCTTTTATGAGCCTACAACCCATCCCGGAGCGTATCTCCCCCATGCATGGGTGCAGTCTGCGACACAGCTCATATCTACACTCGATATCCTCCAACAAGGACAATTCGGTCTGATTGTAGGCATTGGTGGCAAGCCTTGGGAGCTAGCAGCTGCTCAGATCAGCCAGGAAATTGGGATTCCGCTGCCCGTATATGCCGTTGGCTATCGTTGTGCTTATGACGATGTGTTTGGTGAGTGGAGGGGTCGTCGAGAGGTGAGTGATCGTGGGGCGCTGCTGGTTCGCCCAGACAGGCATATCGCCTGGCGCAGCATGATACGTCCCCAGGATCCAGAAGCAGTGCTGCGATCGGCTCTTTTCCGTATTCTAGACAGACCCATGTCATGAGATAATCCTCGAAACTAGTATGACACGGAAAATATATCACTTGGAAGATAGATAGCGAAGACTAGGTTTTGAATCTACGCCAGACTCCTGTTTGTTCCAACAGGGTTGCAAGATGAGCCAACGCATTCTCAGGGTGATCCCACTAAAGCCATACAGTCATAGATATAGCCTTGTGAATGGAAAGAGAGAAGTCAGTTGTCGTAGCTGACACAAATTGCCCACATTATCAATTCGTCGGAATCACTCAAGACTGGCAGTTGGTGGACCAACCAACGTTACACAACATCAATTTCAGCTTCTTTTTGAACAAGCTGAGTTGCTGTTGATATGGATCACACAAATGTTTCTTCAATCATTTCGTACCAAACACAAACGTTGAATTCTCTGTGAACGGGGCCCAGAATGTCCATCCTACCAACGCTGACACATGGCTTCAGCGGTGCAGCCCACGCCTACATACAAGGACCGATTTCCGCCAACTCCCCGTCTTCGGGTATTAGTATAGAATAGAAGGAGAGGTCAGTCATCTATGACAAACCTGCGCCTCAGACGGCCGCCGTAGATACGTGCAAGCTCCACAGGGATAACAGCAAAAGCCGCTATCCCAGCCTGCGTGCCGAAACTCGCATCGGCGCCCACAAGTTCTAGCCACGGCTCTTGGTAGTAACCAACGCTGAAACCCCCAACCGTCCTCGCAAAGTTGACCCAGCCACCAAGCTCAGCTGGCACAGTCGGGTACGAGTCCAGTGCGTAAGCGGTTACAGATACGGACATGAGCATCAGTCCAAAGGTGTGGATTCCCCAGCCCATGATAACGGCAGAAACGTGTAGCGTCCTTTCAAACGACTGGCCGATTAATATGAGCGCTGGAACCATGAACGCAATAGCGATATATATGGTCCAAAGGCGCACTTCGGGTTCGTACAGGCCGTGGTGTTTCTTTATGTACCGATGGGCCATGTAATCGTTAAAGTAGTGGCCGAATAATTCTCCTAGGAAGACGGCCACAAAGGTGGTAAAGTATAAGAAGCCAATCGTCTTAGTCGAGTAGCCATATCCCCCGACCTCCTTTGGCCTCGAGAATAGGATAGTAGTAGAAATGTTAATGCCAATCGCCCACGCGAAGCAAAGAAAGCTGAAATAGCGGGTCAGAAATGCTCATGTACTTATGAGTGAGTGAGGAGGTTCAACTTACTAGGCAAAGCAGATCAAAGCGAAAGCAGGCCTTGTGATTGTAGTGAAGAGCCTTTTCAGAACAGGCACGGTGTCTTGGAAGTAGTCTCTGTGTTGGATCTGCCAAATACCCATAATTCGCATCAATCGGCTGCCGAAGTCGCTTCGTCTAATAAGCTGGTTGGAGTCTGGTAATTCGCGGTTGTACCACGTCTCGTCTATAAAGGCCAACACGAGGAGCAGCTGCACGCCGACCACGCCGACCCCCATCCAGTAAACATCTGGCCAATGACTAGTCTCATAGATGACAAAATTCCCGAGGCATGGCCCCAGGTACGGCGAGGCTATGTATAGTGCTGCCCAAAGGCCGATTTTCCGCGCACGCTCATGGTAGAAAAAGATGTCTCTTAGAAGGGCGATGGCGATGGTCTGGCCGCTGGTCAAGAAGAGACCGGATATAACTCGCATGGCGAAATATGTATCGTAGTTTGGGGCGACTGCAGTGCCGATGTTGACGGCCAAGCCGACGACTGTCGTCCAGAAGAGAACTGGAGCTCGGCCCCAGATGGAGCTTAGTGGTACCCAGAGGAGGCCGCCGATGCCGCTGGTAGAGTATTGTAAGCGTCAGATAACATGTTGAGTCACCCAGTGAGAGCTTTTCCTACTTGAACAGCACGTTGATTGCATTTGGTTGGTTTGCTTTGTTCGGCGATATGTGCCACTCTCCAGCCTGAACAAAAACGACCGATGACCCAGATGCACCTGTAAAGTCGGCACACATGGCCGCCCACGCAATGGTGAATAGAACAAAGTGCTTTCGATACCAGGACCAATTCAACGGATCGCCTGGGTCATCTGTGGGCTGTGGGAGAAGAACAGTCTAGCCCACCGTGTTAACAATGTTTATCAATGGGTAGAAGTTGAGCCATACATGTCCGTCAGAAGCGAGCTTAAGAGATGTTGGGCCATCCAAGCCCTCGGCAGCCAGAACCAGACCTGTTTCTTTCTGAACGCCCTCTGGAAGGGCTTTCAACCTCTCAATGTGATCAGGTTGGTGGTGTTCCGAGGCCGATTTGTCAGACATGGTGGAATACAGAATGATTTGGGAACAGCGATATGGGTAGTGGAGTTCGATGTGTGACTAGTTTCAATTCTACCACCGTTCTTTTTAATATCGTTTGTAGATTTTACGCGTCATCTCCGAGGCAATGGCCGAAGACTCCGTGTCCTGGATAGATGAGCGGAATTGGTTCGGGGCTCATTCCGTATCAATGCCGTGTCACGTGGAAACCCCGGAGCATGACACGGACGCCGAATTCTGCTCCGTATGGCTTTGCCTGCCTTGCTATTCCGCTCCATGTGAATATTTTCCCGACCTGGTATCCCGTCGGGCGGCGAAGTAAAACAGTCTCTTGCCATGGTGCCAGAATTGGCATTTTAGCCGCAATCCTTGTCAACTGGCTGGCGAGACAGAGACACGCTAGGTTACAGAAGTATGCCAACAGAGCAAGACAGAACATTAATTTCACAGTCGGAGATCAGACACGAGAAAGATTCAAGCGGACAAGCAGTAACAAAAAGAATCTTGGAAGTAAATATCTTTCAAGCGGAACAACTAACAACACCCAGCTATGGACATCGTTGTATTCTCTAAGCCTTTGAGCCGTTGGGCAGTCCTCCTGCTTCTTTACCGAGGCTGTTAGCTACCACGGTACCAGCAGCCATTAGCCTCCCGGAAGGTAAGATTCCAGCGATTTCGAATGCCTTGAAAGTGTCAACCCAGGTCTCAAGGGTGTCGTCGTATCTGTTCCATCCAAACCTGCGCGCTTTGGAAATCGACATGATTGTAGGCCATGACTTCCCAGTAGCCCGATCGAAGAAACTCCAAGTGCCCCAGTCAAAGGCCTCCTTATTGCCCCCGTATTTTTCACATAGCCTTTCCCATACTAGCTTCTTGTCTTTGGCCCAATCCCCCAGCACAACTTGGGTCACAAGCCTTCCATCGTCGTGAGCCGTAGGCCATTCTGTCTGCTCCGGAATCTACTCGCATCAGTTTCGATCTGTCGTGCGCTAGATCAAGAGGCGACTTACATCAATACCGAAATATGCACAGACGCTGGTATAATGGTATTTCCACACATAGGTATCTCCATTGGCGTGGTTGAATGCCTCATTCTTTGTGTGGTCGTGAGTTGTAGCCCAGATAGTCATGTCCGCCAGACTAGGGGCATACGAGTCGTCATCTACAGCATTGTAGAAGTACTCGTTGCCTGGAAACTTGGGGACGTCTCCCAGCTCCTTGCAGATGAGCACGTAGAGAGCCAAAGTAAGGGCTTCGGACATGCCATTCTCTAATACGGCCCGCCTTTGTTAGAGTCATTCGCACATGGAGTTTGCTGTGCTTACTGCCAGGTGTAAAGCCGACAATGCCACCAGGTCGGATGACGTTCCATGACCAGGTTCGTTGGGCTTGAAGTCGAAACAGGATATCTTCCTGCCTATAGTAAAAGTTGGAAGGGTGATCCTTTCCCCGGGGTGCCGTTTCGCGAGCAGGGCAGGGTGAGGGCCCCAGATGATGGCCGTAATGCTGTCATTGGACAAGTAAGCTTAACTATAGGACGTCTTTGAGAATACGGAAGAACGAACCTTGCCTCCAGTCTGCAAGCAGACTCGCTGCAGTGACCGCGCTACTCTATCAATAGAAAGCAGAAAGTTCTCAAATAGAGGAACGTTGTGCTCCCCTAGTCGTTCTATTACATCCGTGTGGACGTATGATGTAAAGTATGCGTGAGTCACATCCTCGCACATGGTTTGCATCTTGGTGATGATGTCTTCGACCGGTGCGAGGAAATCGATGGCGACAAACTCAACGCGCGGGTCTTGCCAGAAGACCTTTGACGGGGTTCTCGACGTGACGATGATGCGCGACCTGCAATGATAGTTAGTTAGTAACTGTAAACTCGCCTCTAAACTTTTATTTGCCATTCTGTTTTGGGCTGGCGTATCAAGAACTCGACGATGGCGTTTCCGCTCACGCCGTTGCAGCCGGAAACAAAGGCTACTCTAGGTGGTGGGAGCGGCATGATCAAGATTGATAGAACTGTGGTGTTAGAACGGATTCAAGAGTAAATTGGCTTTAAACAGTCATAAAAACGCAAGGGAATGAGTAAGTTGTGTATGATCATCATGTACGCTACGTTGATATTTGGATCTTCAGAGATCCAACGGCTACTCATGCCAATCGTGACTTCGGTGCACTCGGCAGTTCTCGGTGCGCTGGCACTCCGCGGAATCACCACCGAAACACCATGAAGAACATGGCCTGCCACTGACTAGGGGGAAATACTATACGGAACCTGCTCCGAATAGGCGATAAGACTAGACCAAATTTCCGTCTCGGCAACGGCGTTAAGTCCGAGTCCGAATACCTGGACGGCCTTCTGGGGTAGGCTGCAACGTCATGTTACTTAGCGCCGAGCTCAAAAGCGAGCTGCGTACTTGATTAAAATATTGTTTTGTTGTCGCAGGGGGTTGTCTCATGACAGGCATTAGCGGTCGCGGAAATTTACGTGGGCAAGGCAACATAGTGTAGGCATATGAGTGTGCGCAGAGCGTCGCGTTCGGTAATGAATAGCAAAAACGGTTGAATATCTATTGCATAACCAGATCATCCTGCTGGCTGGTGACTGGACACGATCAAATGGTGGTGCCTGCCACTCTTTAAAGCTATGAACTCTCCCAGGTATCGAAACTAGCTGAAGCCGGTGCCAAATGTCAAGTGAGACGACCCATTGAACGCTTGCTCAAAATCGAAATCGGCCGTTGCTAGGCTCAAAAGATCGTCCAAATCATCACGAGAAGTCTCCAATTGCCACAGTTGAGATACATCGAAATCGCACGAGGTCGTATCTGGTGGGCTTGTCGACCGCCGCGGTGCATCTTGCAGAGACGCTGCCCCGGCCACGGTTGCTGCCGAGTTTTTACTTTCCGCAAACGGTAGACTTTGGCCCAGACTTGTTGCTGGAGTTTCGCCAGATGCTAACTTGGGATTTGCCATGACTGATGGGCTGGTGCCACCTCGGCTTGGGTTTGGGCTTGCCAGCCAAGCTTCATGTTCCTTGGCAGCTCGCACGACTTCTCGGGCAGGGGACGTGCTGCTCCTTTCGATCTGGGTGGTTTTCCCTTTGTCTCCAACGTATCCTACGTCTGTCAAACTCCCCTGACCGTTGCGAGGCTTCGTCCTGTCATCCAACTCTCTGCCCGCCGAAGGACCAAAGGTATTCCTAATCATCCTGTCCAACCTAGCAATGACTCGCATTGTCTTGCCACTGACCCATGTTTTGCGACAGTAAAGCATTATGCTTTGAACTGCAGCAACGATGACGTTCCGGTACCTATCCTTGAACACGGGATTCTGCACAACTATTGCAGCCAACACTATGGTTGCGCCCATCACATAGTCCATGAGCGCGAAGACGTACTTTGGATACTCGTCCGGTATCTCCTCGAAGAATCGAATAATTGAGTAAGCAATCTGTGCTCGGGCGGACTCGTTGGCTATACCCTCATGGGATGTCGGAGCCGGGCTAGTCGATGCGGCTATGGGCTTCCTAATCTGCAGCTTGAGAAACATGTATCGCTGCAAGGCGAAAGTCAGCCCAGGTCTTGGATGATACCCAGTCTTGCGTACCATGTGTGCGAAAAGGCATTCTTTAACCTGCCACCATTCAAAACTAGAAAACTGGTCCTCGTATGGCCTGTCGGGTTCGTACTTTAGGCGAGGCGGAATACTCTGCCTCCAATTCTCCAGCAAGAGGTCGAGATAATCATGCACAATGCCTGGGGTGCTACGATTCCCGGCGTGCAGCCCATAGACGGCCTTCCAGACATCACCACTAACTTTTGCGAATGTGATTGTTGCTCCTAAGTACGGTATGGGCGTGTTGCGAGCACTCGAGATCTCGGTCATGATCTCGTCTTCGAGTTCAGCAGCAGTAGCCTGGGAAAATTTATGCTGCTCCAACCATTCGTCGCCGAGGTTCCGAGGGTTCTGGGTATCATAATCGACGTCCTGGATAATAGGAGGACGACCCGAGCCCATCGACAAACGCCGGTCGAGGGCATAAAGACACCACCACATTCGAGCAAACATCTCATCTTGAGAAATACTCATTTGAGCATATGTTACTTTGCGATGAAGCCCTAGGGCGTGCGCACTCGAAGTGGCATTCGCAAGGGCCCGATCTGCCTTTTCCTTGGCGTCAAGCCTGAAGAGATATATTACCTGGTCTCGTGTTAGTACACCCGTGAGTCAAAGAAACGACAGACTTTCCATTAAACCGTAGGCTTGAAGTCCATTCAGTGTCACAGGGTGGTCTTGCGTTATGTCGAGAAAGTCATGCAAGAGATGCATAGCAACAGAGTAAAGACTCCAGCCCGCGGAATGGGCAGCAGCATCTGCATTGGGGGTCCTACTAGAGACCATGCAGCGGCCCAAAGCAGCACAGAGGAAAACAATCGCGAATGATATCTTGGTTTGATTGTCTTTCTCCATCTCTGTCAGAGAAACCGAGAATGATCTCTCCCAGAGGTAATCGTAAGTCTGCCGTACGGTTGGAGGGTGGAGCAGCGGGTAGATGCCGTGGATCTCGTCGAGATAGACACGGGAAAAGATATCCCACTGTCTTTTGTCCGGAACAATCCCATGCGAACGGAGAATGATGTGAAGCCAGGTTCTTGACTCGCCATCGAGATTCGAAGCAGAAACAGGACTCAGCATCGGGGTCAATGGCCGGGCTGGAGGTAGCGGACTGTCGGAGCGACTCGGCAGACCGAGTTGATCGAGTTTTGCCTCGGCCAGCCTGAGTGAATGGATGCTGCACGCTTCTCCGACAAATGTATGCACATCCTCGTTCTCAACATTTAGATAAGGTCTGGAACGTTCACGGTTATCCGTCGTCGTGTTGTCGATCAGATCCTCCGCCGACTGTCCAGTCAGATGACCGGTGACGGTTTTCATCTGGGTTTCGATGCGACCAATGCGGACCAAGATTTCGTCAATCAGGACACTGCTCCTGTAAGCCTGGGCCGCTGCCAAGTAGCTTGTGCACATTACTTGCCGCTCTGGATTAAATGCCTGTGGTCCTGCCCCAAGCATGATGGCGTGGCCAACCCCATAGTCGCCCGAATGTGCAGCATCCCGTCGTCTGTTGGTGATGCAGGTCCTGTTCCTTGAGACGCAAGATGAGCAAGGTGTGCCGCCGTCGCACTGCTTTCATTAGCAATGCCAATTACGTGGCCACATTTGAATCTGTCTTACGCGGATCTTGCGTTTCTGACACTCCAGGCTTCACAAGCTGCATTAGCGTTTTCAAGGCTATGACAAATTACATGGGTGTGTGAATATTCGTACCAAGCTCTCATAATGTATTTTCCTCTCTTTGGCCGTTTGAGAGGCCGCTCATCGGCACTGCCATGGGCATCTGGTGTCATGTTAGGCGTTGACTTGACTCTGGTGTAGGTCTCGGCAATCAAAACCGCGAAAGGCAACAAAAGTGAATGAACTCGAGGGCATTGGAGCTTTAAAAATGCGGATTTAATTACAAGTATTGCCAAGAAGGGTTAGGCGTCGGGAGTAGCGGAATCTTACCCCGCAAACTTCGGAATTTAAGGTTGCATTAAAAGAGATCTTACATGGGAACAGGAAACCACTATAACCCTGAGAGCTTACCTTGATACTAATTCGAGACTTATTACATACTTTTCGTAATAGTAAATCGATATTTATCTACTCTGTAGTCTTAATTCTTCCTACGTAGTCATGCCTTAAGCCTTGCTCTACTATACAATGCCAAGATTACAAACAAACTAGGATGAATCCATTTGGATCGCACCGGGCGCACTTCTTTTGCTGATATCGCATTGACGGCGACGGTCTGTGCCCCAAGGCTCAACGATTCGCATATCCTTCAAGTTTACGATCGCATTCAAAAGATATCCATCGCCTACCGTTGGAACGCCGTGAGCAAGGAAATATCACTGTGTCCCAAGATTATGCGGTTGGGGTCTGATATAGGGATTTGATGGATGGCAAAATGCCTCCGCAAATCCCTATGAGTATTCCCCTCCGTCGATTATGACTAGCCCTGTCTCTTCTCCATCCCAGCAAACACCAGGCTCATAACATACTGTGGGCATAAGGGTGAGGAAAAGTGATGTGTTGGTTGATGCTACTAATCTCGGGCCACGCGGGCCTGCTGTGGAGCCTGGGTTGCGATCTCAAATTTGGGGTTCAAGCCAAGGAATTCATAAGAAGTGTAGGAAATCAGAGGAAAGGCTGGGACTGATAGAAAGGCCTCCTGGCGTCCTCCAAGCTGGCGGAATGTCAACTGTGGGGCCGTAAATCAGCTATCATTCGTGCAATGCTAATTCGGACATTTACATGTCCGAATTGGTAAGCTGCGCTTCGCTGCTTTTTGGTGCGGCCGGACATTCGCTCATTTTCTTGACCGAAATTCGGCTCTGCCTTCACACTTTTCCCTTCTTGCTACATCGCTCACGTCAGTCCCAATGCAAGCTACGTATGGGTCAAATCCTCGGCTATCATGCGTGGCCTGTCGGCAACGGAAGGTCAAGTGTGATCGGACCCTGCCACAGTGCGACCGCTGTGTATCACTCGACCAAGAATGCACCTACCCATCGAAGCGGAAGTCCACCGTGGGGAAACGCAAGCAAGTACGTGACCTGGAGGAGAAGCTTGGTGAGTATAGTTGTGTTCCATCTACATGCCGGCAGTGTGATCAAAGTTAGATTGGTTATTGACAATAATACGACGGCTTAGCTGAACTGGAAACTCGGCTTAATAACATTGGTACCGGCGAATCGGAGCGTCATGAGCCCCAGACAATCTTGCACGATGCCACGGGTAGTATGAGCCCCCCACTAACGCTCTCGTCTGGGTTGGAGACTGAACCTTTTGGCCTTGTAACGGAACAAGACCAAACTTACCCTGAGGATTTGGCCGCGGATCCTGCCCTAGAAGACAAGTCTGTTGGTCAAGTCGTCCCAGATAAACCAATACAGTTTGAGTTGCTCGAAAGGCTGTAGGTCGTTTTATTTCATGTTCGGAGCCTATCATGCTGAGGAGGAACGCAGAACCGGCATCTACTTTGACAATCTTCACCATGCTTGTCCCATGATACACCGCGCTCGTTACGTATCCTCACTGCAGCTTGGCATTGAATTGCAGCCACCAGAATGTTTACAATACATGATCATGGCAACTGGGGCCAGCATTAGCCCAGGGGACGCCCCTTTAACTACGCCTCTTTATGAACGAGCGAGGGCACTCGCAGAGGCAGACGAGATGAAGGTCAGTGTTGACTCTTGCTCGCTCCTTTTGTCTTTCAGTTCGTAACCATCCCCAGGACCAGAGATATCAATCACTTACCGTCGCCCACGTCCAGTGCTGGATCTTGATGTCCAACTTCGAAGCTCGAAAGGCAGAGTTCTCGCGCGCGAGTCTCAGCTTGGGGCACAGTATCCGTATGGCGCAGATGCTCAACCTACATCAGCTGGACCGTGCTAGCCAGGGCCCGTCCTTGTTTCCCAACGCACTTCCATCTCCACAGGACTGGGTTGAGTTGGAGGAGCGTAGGAGGACATGGTGGGTTGCTTATGTGGCCGACCATCTCGTGTTCGCAACATCGGGGCTGCCGGCAATTATTGATGACGCGGACGTATGATACGTATCTTGAATCGCCTGACTCTTGAATCTGACAATCGTTTAGGTACACACCGCACTCCCAGCCTCAGACGAGGCATTCGCCAATGGCTGTGCAACGCAGACAGATACCGTCAGCGAAGCTTTGCGGAAGCGTGAAGTGATACATTCACCGCTAGCAGTTCGAGTGCTTGCTGCGTACCTTTTCCATCAAGCTCCCAAGATCGTACCCCAGTCAACTACAGAAGAAGATGTATCAAAGTACTGGATGAGGCACAAAGAGATTGATGACAATCTGGCAGCTTTAGCTTCAATGCTGCCAACAACTCTCCAGTTGCCACAGGGCTCTGGCTGCCAGTATGCCGTCTTTATCAACGTCCTGATCAACACAGCTGCCATGTGCCTTCACAGGACTGCAGCCCGGATAGCTCGCTGCCGTGACGGACGAGAAGCCATACTGTCGTCAGGTCAAAGTCAAATTCGCATGGTTTCATCAGCTGAAAATGTGCTCGACATATTTAGCCAAACACAGGATCTGGTGATGGCTCTCAGGAACCCAATACAAGATTATGCAGCCTACATCGCAGCGCTTGCGTTCATTGAAGACTTTTCGGTCGCGAGGAATAGCCACAGCAAAGGCAAGGCTGCTTTTTTGCTGAACATTCTGCACACTGCAGGTCATACTCATGCTGTTGCTCGGATGCTGGCCGCTCAGCTGACGACTGAGCTAGAAAAGGCTGGCATTGAGATTGTGGGTGGCAAAGATGTGAGATCCCCACGCCCATGTACCTCTGACTGTTAATTCGGCCCACCTACCATGCTAACACTGATTACTCTTGAGGTCGTGGATCTATCACCGGGAGAAAGTTAAGAGGCGTGGGTGGCTGGCACGAGACTTTGCTTTGCTTTGCTACATGGTAGCTGGATTTGTAATTGTAGGCCGGGTATCAATGCTTAAAGGTCTCTTTAATCTATTTTATCATCGTCGGTGTCCGATGATCACCGGCGCTAAACCACAACTGGATGCACCGCTTGGTCGACTCCCCTCGTCCCCCCTTGCCGTGGGTTGGTCTTGATCATGCACAGGTCGAAGGTTGTTGATCATCATTTCTTTCCTGCTATTTTTTGGTAGTTTTATTATTACCCTCTCTTTGTCAACTTCGTTCTGTGTCTTCCAACACCGATTCAATGGCTTCGGGCTCATTCTATACTGTTGTCGCTGGAGCCGGCTCTGGGACAGGTATGAATCCTCCGAACCAATATGCCCACACACTGACTTGTAAAGGCCGAGCCGCTGCCATCCGATTCTCAAAGGCATATCCTGTAGTTCTGTTGGCTCGTCGACCGGAGAGCTACCAGGATACCGTGCGGGTCATTAAACAGGCCGGGGGCCGGGCGATTGGCATAGTGGCCGACGTGACAGACGCCTCCTCACTCAACCAGGCCTTTGATATCCTTGGGAAAGAGTTACCGAATTTCAAGCTTGCGGCTGCCATTTACAATATCAACAGTGGTTTCATGATGAAGCCTTTCCTCGAAGTGCAGCCTGACGAGTTTGAAAACAGTTTTGGCAAGACGGGGTAAGCGATCACTTCTCTTTGGCCTCGGGTAAGCTGATTCTCAGCTTCCAAAGGAGCGCCTTCTTCAACTTTGCGCAAAAGACATTGCCTATGCTGCGTGAAGCTGTCGAGAGTTCGCCCCATCCGCCTACCTTGATCACTACGGGTGCAACGGCATCCGTGAAAGCCTCCGCTGGCTTTGCCGCCTTTGCCGCCGGAAGGTTTTCCATGCGTGCGTTGAGTCAGTCTCTGGCCCGTGAGTTCGGTCCCCAGGGAATTCATGTTACACACGTCGTCATCGACGGACTCATCGACACCCCTGCCTCCAAGACCTGGGGGAACAGTGACGAGCCAGACAGTAAAATACAGCCAGATGCGGTAAGTTGGTTGACCCCAAGTCACTTGATGGCTACTAAACTGAGTCCGTAAGATTGCCGAGACCTATTGGCACCTGCACACACAACCGCGATCTGCATTCACGTTGGAGATGGACATCAGACCTTTCTCGGAGAAGTTTAAAGCAAGGTTGTGTAGGTTAATTTAGCTAACCCTGTTGCTTAAAACAGTTGTTTAAACGAGTAGATTTTTAAACGACGTGAATGATGACAAAGGCTAGAGATACTGAAGGATCGTATTACGGTTCTGCATCATTTTAAACGGCATTTTATGTTTGCATGACTGCTCAAACTTCTCTACAGAGCCGTGAGAATAACAATACTATATGAAGCATTGAAAAGACACATTGATAGCGGCGGCTCCTGCTTCCATTGCGAACAAGCTCGGTAGATCTGGTTGTGTAACCTGTGATTCCTAGAAATTCCATGTCAATAGAAATATCGAGGCTTCATGAGTTCAACACTTACTAAATCTGGTGGTACTTCTATACCAACGTAACTCATGTCTTTAGCAACCTGCTTCGCTAGTGACTTGGCCACAATGTTGCGAAGGCCAATGGTGACCAACGAAGATAAGAACATCAGGGCGGTGTCTTGGCTCTGCTCTTGCTCTGTATCCAGGTAATCCTCTATGAATGCCAGGGCAGCCAAGTAGACTGCGAAACAGAGTATAGGATTCATAAACGTCGATGGATAGGCCCCAGCTATGCGTAGGATGTGAGCAAGTTCTCGCGCAGAGTTCATCACACCCTCCCGGCTATGACGCGCTTGCTGTCTCTTGAGTTCCTCACTGCATTGATTCTTGCCGGAAAAGCGTAGGCTCCAAATAGCCCCTCGATGAAGGCTGATCATGGCTGCTCTGAGTTCCATGTTGATTATGACGGCGTCCCGGTTGTGAATAGGGTTGTTGATGCGAGAATGTTCCGGTAATTTGATCAAGCATAGAGCGAGCTCATTGTCAAGTCGGCGGTGTTGATCCCAGAATTCTTGATCAGTTTTTGTACGTTCACCGGGGCTGATGTAGGAAGTGTGGTCTAAAACTCTCTGAAATAGATTTGCGACAAAGACTCGGACTCCGAGGATTGATGGACCTAGTGTTGTAAAAGTGATGAGAGGTTTTAAAGAGCTAGTAGGCTCGGCACGCCCCTCCGCAAATACTTTCTCTGATGTAGGAAGCAAAGTTGTGACCTGTGAACCATGAGTACCACGGAAATGACAATAGCCGGGAACGTACATCTTCTTGATCGATGGACAAAGGCAAGCCTGTCGTTCCAGCAACAAGGCGGTCTGAGAGAAATAAAAACCACCAGGTCCGGCGTTTTTCCTCCAGGATAATCCTTTCTTGTCCTGACTCGGGAGCCAATCTCTCCCGCTCCTCGCCCAGCTGGTGAAGGCCAAGCGTTTGTGCTGCGCAAATTCCCCGATATAAACTTGTCAACGCTTGGGAGAACATCATGTTCAGAGCTTCGAAGTTGGCTATTAGAGACCAGGTTTGTATATGTGATAGCATGATACTATCTTCCTTGCCGCCCTGGCTGGGTCAGCTGCTGAATGATTTGTGTACAGGAGACAGTGAAACATACCTCTAACCCCTCTGATGTCGCGTGAGACTTTGCAATCTGGTAGAGTCTATGTGTCAGAGTGGGGGAGCAGGACAATGTGTATGATCCCAATGCCATGATGACATATTGCAAGCAGAGAGGAGGTTGGAAGTCGACGGGCTGAGAGAGTGAGGCCACATAACGGCTTCTATGAATCATTGGGGCAGCGTAGGCGAGATTGTTGAAGTACCCATTTGTTCTGTAGCAACGCTTTTAGTAGAAAAGAATTTGTTCAGTGATAACCTTCTTACAATTCAAACATGATTTCAGGCGTTAATCCATAATCTGTCAAAATTGGACTTGCTATGTCAGTAGGCGCGGAGTCCAGTGTGATTGGTTCTGGAATAGTAGATATTCCAACCTCTGGGGTGGTCTCAGAGCTAGAGCCTGCTTGATGGGGGTGTGGTGATATAGTGACACCTGTCGCTTGTTGGGATGCGGTGAATGCCGCGATTTGATCCTCGAGTTCGACTTGATTATGATAGAGGCTTAGTGTTGAACCTATAAGAGAAGGAGTGAGAATCTGACATACCTAATCTGTTCTGAAGTGCCTGAACGCGCATAGGTCTCCCAACTGGGACCTTCCTTGAACGAGGAAACTCGCAGTCTGCGCCCAGTCTAAGGCACCGGCTGCACTTGGGGAGGACCCTGTCACATTTCTGCTTCCTTGTTTTGCATTCCAGACATGACAAGGGTTTCTGCTGTTGGTTCATTTTGGGATGTTCTGGGACAACTCGGCCTTGTCTTGCTGGCACCCAGAGCGTCATAGGGAGGTGAAGTAGTAGTGGTGATATTTATTAGGCCTGGTAGAGCGGATCTGAAAGGGCCTGTGGCTACGCTAAACTGTGTACGTTTCTGAGCCCCAAGAGAGGAGAAAGGAAGCAACTGATCGGACGTTGGATGGGAAGTGTTACTAAGCAAGTTGTGCGTCGGGGTCCGATCAATGCCGACGGCTCCACCTGTGGCTTGGCCCAACTTTCTTCTAAAGCTTTAGTATTAGCAATCAAAGATACTTGTAGGAGTGGGCTGTTACTTTGATTTCAATGGGGAACGAAAGTTTCTTCGAATTCAGTAAAGTTATTACTGAGAGAAGACAGGAGAAAGGAGATAGCTTTCGAGTAAGAAGTTAAAAAAAAGATCTATATTGAAACAGCGATGTATATACAATGGCTAACGCAGAAAGCTAACCCTTTTCCACCCTCTTGAGTATCTCTCTTACCCTCTTCTTAGCAATAGTAGGGCCTCCACATCACAAAAGAACACAGCCTACCCCCTTCACGCAGAAATACATCTCCCTTCAAGCACCACCCGGAGCTAATTCTTTCCCCTTGACACTCTTCCACTTCACACCCGCAGCCCCCAAGATACTAAGGCAGCTCATAATAAGAGCAAGCTGAAAGGTTTGAACAAGAGCATCATTGTAAGCAGACAAAACCTCAGGGAGAACACCAGGGTCGATCATAGACCTCAGGCTCGTCGCTCCAGCGTGAACAATGGCCTCTGGGTGAAGGTCAGGAATACCTAAAGCCATCAGATTCTTGACAAGCTGATTGGTAAACAAGTTCTGGGCCACAGACACAAAGAGGGCTCCACCCAGCATCTGCACAAACATGACCATGGCAGTGCCGATGGATACATCCTTCAGAGGAAGAACAGCCTGTGCAGCTACGCCACCTTGCTGAAAGCCAAGTCCGACGCCAAAGCCATAGATGAACAAGTAACCAGCCCATTTGCTGACTGGAGTGTGCACAGTGAAAGTGGTGATCAGTCCAGCGCCGATTGACATGACGACAGCACTAGCGATGAAGAAGGGGGCGTAGTGGCCCAGTTTTGTAGTCAAAGATCCGGCACCAACAATTCCCACTACGTTTGCCAAGATCATGGGTAGAGAATAGATGCCGGATCGAACCGCGGATGTGTTCTTGATAACTTGAAACTGAAGGGCGTTAGCATGGAGGGCCACCATGTGATAAACATGTGTTCTTACCCATATCGGAATATAATATGTTAGGATGAAAAAAGAACCACCGATACAGAAGCCAAATAACGCAGCGGAAGCAATTGTTCTGTTCCCAGCGATGCGCGGCGGGACTAAGATGCTGCGTTAGGTAGATGGAAAATAGAGATGTGACATTAGTTGGACTCACCAGTCGCATCGTCCTTCATAATCAGCTGAATAGACACAAATCCAATCAACAAGACGCCAAACATGACAAATAGAACAATAATCCGTGCGTCAGACCACTCATACTGGACCCCTCCCCACTGGAGAGCGAGGAGGAGGCAGATGATACTGGGGATAAAAACGGTAGTTCCGATGGGATCCAAGCGCTTGAAGATTTCCAGAACTGACCCTCTCTCTGTCGCTGGCTTGGGGGGTAGCTTCAGTATGAGTAGAATGACAATAGCCGTTACGCCGCCGAGCGGTAAATTGATGTAGAAGCACCATCTCCACGTCGCATGGTCTGTAAAAGCGCCACCCATCTGCAAAGGAGTTAACACTGCAGCTGCAAGATGAGCTTTAGGCGCAAAATCGTACCAGAGGTCCAGCAACAGACGCTATACCATACATACCACCCAAGAGGCCGAAGAAGATGGGCCTCTTTTCCCGGGCAACCGTGTGGGCAATCGTCACGAGCGAACCTGTGAATATACCTGCGCTACCCAAGCCTGCAATGGCTCTACCAATTATGAGAGCGGGCGATGAGGGCGCAACACCGCAGATTAACGAGCCAAGTTCAAATACGAACAGCGCTGACAGAAAGACGATTTTGACGCTGAAAAGGGCGTAGAGTTTGCCGAATAGAAGTTGCAGAGCTAAGACGCGATCAGCTTGTCGTGCGTACATGGTGGCAATTCACTTACCGCACGTTGTCAAGAGATAAGACGAAGCATACCACCCTACATCGTTGAGATTGTGGAACTGATCCGTGATATGCGGAATAGCCACAGCAATGATCTAAGATATTGTAAGCACGAGGTCAACACGCCGCTACAAGGGTATCACACGGTGTTATCCAGAGCAACGCAAAGAACGGCCAACATGAGGCTGATTGTTATAAGAGCCAACTTGAGCCCCATAGGATAGACGGCTGCCGTTTCGTCGTCCATGACATCACTCGGTCGTTCTACTTTCGCGTTATCGATGGCAAACTCGTTTGCGTCGGAAGATTCCGCCTGAGGCGCCGTTTCGGACATGGCGGTCATCTTGAAAAGGCCCAAATCTTGGTTGAGGCGAGAATAGAAGCAAGAGAGTGGAAGGAGAGATTAACAAAAAGGAATGGGGTGGTTTGACCTTGGGCAAAGGAGAGTTGATCGCCTGATGAAGGAATGTGTATAGGTGTAGAGGAAAGCAAAGAGTTATTTATATAAGAGAAACAGCCACCATTTTCCTCCTATAGAATTTTTTCTCGGCTTCGGGTGCCTGGAGCACTGTGATCTAGAATGGATTTCAAATGCCGGTGGCCCTTGACAGTGGATGTGGGCTAACGCCGGGATAGGTCGGACACCGACCGATTCCGCGCCGCGTATCACGGTTGACTTCTACGGGATTTACCATATCCTACACATCAGCTTTTCGAGGCGGAAGTCCTGTCGAATCCATCCAGATGTATTATATATTCAATGATCACATACTCTTTCGCCGTTGCAAAATTCGTTTGGCTCCTTTGTGTATCAGCCTTGGAAGCTCTTCCAGTCATTATGTATTGCCAAGCCCTTCGTGGGACATTGACCTCCTTAGCGACCCGTCAAAAGTTGAATTCTGGTCGTCTCTGTCAGAAATTCCTTTGTAGAATAAATCGTGACACAGTAGGAAGATCTCTGATTGTAGCGGAAGAAATCGCGTGTCAAAGTTAAGGTGGATCAAGTTAATGAACAGTGACTGGGTAAGTGACCAACTACGCTCGGCAAAACCTCAGAATATGCCTGTCAGCCTGCTATGAAAGGAAACTATGGACCCTCAAGGTGCTTTGTTATCAGTTCTCAGGAGCTAGTGGCGGAACAAGGTCAAGCATGAATTGAGAGGTTCGGCGTCCGACAATTGCCGCACAAGGAATTCTGATTACCGATTCACACTTGGAGACGCATTAGCTCCGAGCCTAAATAAGATTATTATGCTGACCAGTCAGTTTCAATCACTCGGCCCTCGTTGCTCTTCTGGCTAAGCGAAATATGTAGCTGACTGGACTTGATATTTATGCTTTCCCCCCCTTTCTTCTCTTACTTGAAGAAGGACACCTGCCCTTTGCTCCTTGATTTTACGTTCCTCTTTCACGCCCCTCGACTTAAACCTATCCAACTCATTCCTCAATCAAGATGTCTCGAGCAATACTTGTCACTGGTGCCACCGGAAATCAAGGTGGTGCCGTCATCGACGCTTTTCTCAACCGAAAACCATCCGATTTCCTCTTACTCGCCGTCACTCGCAACACCCAGTCTCCTAGCGCCCAACGACTCGCCGCCAAATCACCATCATCGATTCGTCTAGTCGAGGGCGACCTAGACTCCACGTCGAAGCTATTCGAATCTGCGAAACAAGTCGCTGGAACTGTTCCACTCTGGGGTGTCTACTCCGTGCAAGTTTCAATGGGCAAGGGTGTTACCCTCGAGGGCGAGATCAAACAGGGCAAAGCCATGATTGACGAGTCGATCAAGGCTGGCGTTCAGCATTTCGTGTATAGCAGTGTCGAGCGTGGAGGCAACGAGCGCTCTTGGGATAATCCAACCCCTGTGCCACACTTCAAAACAAAGCATGAGATTGAACACTATCTCCGTGATGCGACCATTGGGAAAAGCATGGGGTGGACGATTCTAAGACCTGTAATCTTTATGGACAACCTTGTCCCTGGCTTCCCTGGCAAGGTATTCATGACCATGCTACGGGATACCATCAAAGATCAGCCACTCCAATGGGTCGCTACCAAGGACATCGGTTTCTTTGGCGCCGAGGCGTTTAATAACCCTGGCGCTTGGGACAGGAGGGCTATCGGCATTGCGGGAGACGTATTGACATTCTCTCAGCTAAATACCACGTTTCAGCAAGTGACAGGAAAGCCAGCGGGTACCACTTTCAGTATCCTTGGCAAAGCATTGAAGCACGGCGTTGCAGAGATGGGTATCATGGTTGATTGGTTTCGAGACGAAGGATATGGAGCGGATTTGATTGAGGTCAAAAAGGTTCATCCCGGTGTGACCAGGATGGAGACGTGGTTGAAGAGTAGTGCTTTCGTCAACTCGAAGTAGATAGTGGTGGGATTCATTGTATCATTTGCAATTTCTCTTCTTTTTGTTATCAATCCATAATTGTGCTTGCTATACTGCCATTCGCTCTCATATAAGTCAAGGCAAATCATAAGAAGGGAGTTTATATACGCGCCTTAGAATCACCCTGCCAACTTGGTAGTTAATTGAGGTTATGGAAATGTCCATAGACCTGCAGGCCAAATGATCCCAAGTTCTCGCTATTCAACGTGCATTCTTCCCAGCAAGAGTAAGGCTTTCGCTTTGCAAAAAAAGCCAATGTTTCTGTCTTCAATACTAATACCATTGCCTTTTTCTTCTAACTTCTATGTGGATATGAGTAAAAGATTACGACCATGCTAATAAATCTAAGCAGACATCGGCTCTCGATTGGATCGCGGTAAAGTATACGGAAGAATGAGTTGGTGGAACGCAAATTTTCCATTTCCGTCTGCGGCCCCGTAACAAATCTGTGTGGATGTGGGACTTTACCCAAGTCAAACTTGAATAAGTTAGCCCTACTCAATCGCTGCCCCTCTCTTCGGCCCTTCGAGAGGGGCGGCATGGGCCTGGAAAGGCCAAAGAACGAGGGACCTGACATCTGCTTATTCAGCCCCGGGGATCGGTATCCGACCAAGTCCGCATGTCTGGCGGGCAGCTCAACTGATCAGTTAGCTAAATGATAGATATTCGTGAACATATAAAGAGGTGAATTCAAGCAAGTATACTATCATCATTACAAACTCTTCCCAGCACTCCATTAAACACGCCACTTATCAATATGTCTTCCCCCACTGTGGGCATCGCCGGTATCACAGGCAAATTTGGCCGCCTGCTTGCTTCCAAGCTTCTCCAAAACTCAAACATCAATCTCCGTGGCTACGCCCGTGATCCAACCAAGGTCATCCCCTCCATTGCCGAGTCACCCCGCGTCAAGCTCTTCAAGGGCGAAGCCTTTGACGATGCGAGCATCAAGCCATTCGTTACTGGTACCGATGTGATCATCTGTGCCTACCTTGGTGGTGATGATCTTATGATCGACGGGCAGAAGAAGCTCATTGATGCTTGTGACGAAGTTGGTGTGCCACGCTACGTTGCTAGTGACTGGGCTTTGGATTATACTAAGCTCAAGCTCGGCGAGCTCTTCCCTAAGGACCCTATGATCCACGTCAAGGCTTATCTCGAGACGAAAAAGAATACGAAGGGCGTTCATATCCTGATCGGTGGTTTTATGGATCCTGTCCTGAGCCCGTTCTTCAACATCTGGGATCCACAGAGCCAGACGCTGCGCTATTGGGGTGAAGGTGACGAACCCTTCGAGGGCACATCATACGAAAATGCCGCCGAGTTCACTGCTGCCGTTGTCGCTGACGAGTCGGCCTACGGCATCAAGAAGTGTGAGTCTTGTTCCGGATTGACCAATACGCCCGCAAGCTCGCACTGACGAATCTTTTCATAGACCTTGGCGATCGCAAATCTATCAAGGAAATTGCTGCAACTTTCCAAAAGGTCTACGGCATTGAACCCAAGCTCGAGCGGCTTGGGTGTCTGGAAGATCTCAAGACCAAGATGCATGCTCTTCGGGAGCAGAATCCCGCTGATATCTATAGTTACATGCCTTTGTAAGTAGCCCGCTTCTTGCAAGATTTACAGATTTAACCTAAAGTGCAGGTTCTTCATGTACTACTGGATCAATGGCCAGACATTTGTCGGTCCTGAGACTGATAATGAACAATACAAGGAGGTCAAGCCTGAGACATGGGAGGACTTTATGGCGAAACGAAGTCTCGAACAGCTTCCTCACGCCTATTTCTCCCTTGCCAACTAATAAGTGGCCAAGCCAGCACCCTGCCATTTATTAGTAGGATAGTTGGATAGTATAATTAAGTCCGAAGGACTTCTATTACGACGATAACTTGAACTCAAAAGCTCTATTCCCATTCGTCAGATCCGTGATCATGTCTCCACTCATCGCGGACTGGTCAGGCTTTCAGATTTGTCTCCACCTGTGGGGCCTGTCGGCCTGCCAACGACAGGCAACATATTCATCCTTCTCACCCCATGGTACCTCATCAAACCGTCCCCCTAACCCACCATGCTCATGGCTCCTTCTATCCCCTCAATGAAAGTTTGCAGGAACTGCAAGCAGGTGAAACCAGCAGATCAGTTTATTTCCAAGAAAATTTCTTCTATATCATCATGTAGAAGACTTACGGCTGACTGTTTCGACTGTAGGAATCGACGTGCCTTTGGCGCCTCCAAGCGTACTGCAGAGCAAGCTGGGTTGTCCCCACTACGCCGAGAAGGATTACCATTGACAGACTTACAACTAAGTGCACCAACTAACTCACAAGAAACTATCCTGCTGGGGACACCGATGGCCACGCCAACACGAGAAGACGCACTGATTTCTTCCCGCTCAGGTCCCTCGATTGCTTCTCCGGGAAGCATACAACTTGGAACGCCGATAGAGTCTCCGGTATCGAGTCCCTCTATTTGGCCAAGGCGAGCCCGGGGAAGATATCCCCGCCCACCTGTGCAGCAGCAGCAGCAGCCGGCCATCGAACACCCGGAACATCGAGATTTTGAGCTTCCTGACCCGGACTGGGCGCGTGATCTGTCGCATTGTCCATTGTCTGACAGAGATAAGGAGCTTTTGGAGAAGTTCTGGACGGAGCTGGAAAACGACCGGATGGAACACTGCGCCCGTTGTCAGGAGACATGGTTTGACATGTGCTTGAAAGACGGCGTTTGCAAGCGTTGCATGGCTAAGGATAAGAACAAAAAGGAGGATGAACCTCTGTTTTTTTCGGCCGAAAATCAGTTGGATTTCGGATTGATCCCCACCTTCCTTCCTCAATTGACGAGAATAGAAGAGATGCTAATCGCTCGAGTTCATGTGTTCGTGAACGTCATGCAGGTCCGGGGCCAGCAATACAAGTATCGTGGCCATATTGTGCACTTTCTCCGCGATGTTGGCAAAGTGTATCGCCAACTTCCTCTTCTACCTTCTGAATTAGATGTTATCCTGCTACGCCCTCCGAATGCAAGCGAACATGCCTACCTTGACCGCCAATTCAGACGACAGTTCCGCGTGCGCCGTCGTTGTCTCCAAGAGTGGCTGGATTTCCTGCGTCATAGCCATCCGGGTTACCGAGATATTGCTGTCTGCCAGAAGCGGATGTCGGTGCTGCCTGAAGATGGCGATGTACTTGATCAGGTTGCTGCTGTGGACGTGACTGATCCTCTTTCAGCTGATTTAGGTGCCACGGAGAATGACGACGTTGAGCCGGATGAGGTTGACCAGTCTGCAGTGCCAGATCTGCTACCAGAGGACACAGAGATGGAAGCATTGCATTCGCGCATTCTTGGCGAAGAGCGCGATGAACTGGTTCCTGTACGACAGCCGACACAATATCAGCTTGAAATGCCAG
Source organism: Fusarium sp. JS1030 (assembly GCA_000966855.1). Lineage (NCBI taxonomy): Eukaryota > Fungi > Ascomycota > Sordariomycetes > Hypocreales > Nectriaceae > Fusarium > Fusarium sp. JS1030. The sequence goes on along the minus strand of JWIW01000020.1, from coordinate 214,763 downwards.
ATATCCGGAGGACGCCTGTAAACGAGTTCAACCGATCGCAAGCACTTCTCTCCCTGGCCTTTCCAACGCTATTTCCTCGTGGTCAAGCCGATTTTGTTGAGCCGAGGCTACGGCCTATTAAGTATGCAGACTACATACAGCATGCCCTTCGATGGCACGATGGCAGATTTGCTCGCCATCCAACATTCCGGTTTGTGGTTTTCAACACGCTGATGCGAGCACAGGCGCGGGCCAAAAGCAGCTATTTCGTCAAGCAACATCATCAAAGGCGGGGCCCAATAACGCGGGATGATCTACTGGAGGCTTTCCAGAACCCTGAATCGGCAGATGCCCAGCAGCTGCTCAACTCGATTAACCGCCAGACAGCACAGCTTCGCGGGACACGGCCTTATTGGTACCGAAAGCGTCGAGAGCTTGAATCTTATGCCTACAACCTCGACTGTCCTGGTGCTTTTATTACTTTCACCCCGGCAGACTTACATTGGAGGAGCCTCTATCAGCATCTGCCCCAGTTCCGAGACTGGCAAGAGTTGCCTGAGCAACAACGAATGGGCATATCCAGCAAGCTTCTTAGGGACAATCCACATATTGCAGCTTGGCACTTCTACAGGCGGTTTGGTCTATTCAGGGATCTTGTTCTGAAGCGGAAATTCAACGTGACTGATTATTGGAACAGGTATGAATGGCAGGGCCGCGGAAGTAGCCATTGCCATGGCCTATTCTGGATGGACGGTGCGCCTAGTGTTGACCTGGTGAACGAGCATACACGCCAGGAGTTTGTCCGTATCTGGGGGTCCCATGTGACAGCTCTCAATCCCGAGCCAGCTCGAGTGCAGCAGCAAGGAGAAGGCAACCCCCTGGTCATAAATCCATTGCGGTATCCCCTGACGTTCCAATGGCTCTCGCAGGTTTTGAACCGTTGCCAACGCCACCATTGCAGTGAGACATACTGCCTACGGAAGAAGAAGGATTCAGGGGAGATCTCTTGCCGCTTTTTCTTTCCACGGGATACGAGAGATACGGCCGACGTTGTTCGGCGACAGGGACAGTCTTACTTTTCCTTCGAGGCGGCCAGGAACGACAGCCTGATGAATCACTACAACCGGTGCCTCAGTCTTGGCTGGTTAGCCAACATTGATATATCCCCCTGCACCAGCCTTCAGGCTGTGATCAATTATGCAGCCAAGTATTGCAGTAAGATGGAGAAGCGGACCGACAGCTATGCCAGCCTCGGGCGGCAAATCTTGCCCCACGTCTCGCACCATAACCCTCTTCTATCTTTTGCCTCGCGTCTAATGAACAAATTGCTTGCGGAGAGGGATTTCTCGGGGCAAGAGATCTGTCACATCTTGCTCAACTGCGAGTTGCAGGAGGGCACTCGTGTTGTCAGAGCTGTTGATTGCCGTCCATATGAACAGCAGGGACGGTCTCTCCGCCTCCAGGGTGATCATGACGACGGTGAGGTCGTTGGGATATATGACAAGTATCTTTCTCGCCCTAACCTTCATGAAGAACTCACCTATCTTGACTTTCTAGCCAACTGGAATACAAGCAAGAGGGACGGGACAAACTGGACACGTTGGGGTCGTCAAGCCAAGCCTCGTGTTCTATACTACTTCCCGCGGTATAACTCTAGCCGTCAGCATGACCAATACGGTGATTTTTGCCGCGTCAAGCTGATGCTGGCCCATCCACATCGCGATCCCAACCAACTACGCAAGATCAACGGCGTCGAGTACGCCTCTTACGCATCTGCCGCCGAATTCTGTTACGGAAACCACCAACACCCTGACGATCACTACGGCACACCTGACGCGGAGGAACGCCGGCCGGATCCGGATGAGTTCGAGCAAGAATATCACGAACCTGACCTTGTGGAGGAGGACTGGCTCGAGCTTGCCCGCCAGCTTCCCGACTGCCCACCAAGCCAGGCGGCAATAGATCTTCTTGGCAGACGGGATATCGACATCCAATACGATTGGACACCTCACATCGGCCGCTATGCTGACCCAGCAATCATTCAAGGCGACTATTGGCGCCGTCAGATTGAGCAACATCGTCTCGATATGGAGGTTGAAGACCTGCTTTTAGAGGTCCGCGATACGCTCAACCCAGAGCAGCGGATAGTATACGATACCTTTATTGGACACTTCCAAAGCGGCAGCGAAGAGCAGATTCTGCTCCAAGTTGACGGTGGTGGCGGGACAGGCAAGTCCTACATGATCAAGGTTCTGTCTTCGCATCTTCAGAGGCTCGCTGGTGGGCGGCCCAGTCCGATCTGGAGAGCTGCACCCACGGGTGTTGCAAGCAACCAGATCATGGGGACGACCCTACACTCTCTCCTCCGGCTACCTGTTGATAGGGCTTTTGCAGAGCTATCGCCAGCAGGTGCTAATGCTATCCAGAAGAAGCTGCGGGACGTTCGGTATCTCGTGATCGATGAAAAGAGTATGCTGGGTCTGCGCCAGCTTTCGTGGGTTGACAAACGCCTCCGCCAAGTCTTTCCCGACAGAGCAGCCGACTTGTTTGGTGGCATGAGCATCATCCTCGTTGGTGACTTCTTCCAGCTGCCGCCGGTTGCGAACAAGCCCCTCTACTTTGATGGGCCACTCAAGGACCTGCATGAGATCTCTGGCCAGATAGCGTATAGGGCATTCAGCCACACCGTCTTCTTGAAGAAGATCGAGCGGCAGCAGGGCGATGGCCAGACTGGTTTTCGTCTCGCGCTTGAAGAACTGCGCGGTCTGAAGTTATCCGTCGAATCATGGAAACTTCTGAGCCAGCGCGTGCAGGTCAAGCTAAGCCAGTGCGAGGTAGATAAGTTCGATGCTGCTCTCCGGATCTACAGCAAGAAAGCTCGTGTCAATGAGTACAACTACGAGCACCTCGTCCGTCTAAAGCAGCCAGCAATCCAGGCCATGGCCGAGAACATCGGTAATGGTGCTGATAAGGCAACATCTGAACAGGCTGGCAACCTGGTTGGCCAGTTTCCGGTATGTATCGGTGCTCGTCTCATGCTGACCCAGAACATCTGGCAGCCAGCCGGCTTGGTTAACGGGGCACAGGGGACAGTATATGATATCGGTTGGGCCCCCGGCGCTGATACACTTCGTGACCCGCCGTGTGTCATTATGATGGTGATGGATAAGTATACTGGGCCACCTTATCTAACCACCGATGACAGGCGTGAGGTAGTACCCATACTCCCCGTCAGGCGAGACTTCTTTCTTGGGACATCTGCGTGTACACGAAAACAGTTTCCACTTACAGTGTCGTATGCCATCACGGTTCATAAGTCACAGAGCGTCACGGTGGATAAGATGGTGACGGATCTGTCTGAACGGGACTTTCAGACAGGGCTTAGCTATGTTGCGGTGTCGAGGGTCAAGATGCTAGAGGGGTTAATGATCGATGCCCCATTTGAACGGGCATCTCTCTGCTATGAGAAGCTACCTGATGGCAAGAATAGTTCCACGAGGCTAACACGCCTAAGGCTATATAAGTCCTAACCGATTAGTAGGTGTTTTGATGAAGGTCCGCGACCAGGACCGGCGGAGGCAACAGCAACTTGATCAGCCCCTTTTCCATCCTCTTTTTTCTCAAAATCTCAACGATATCCAGAGTTAGCAACTTTAGCAATGCAGCATGAAATTTCATCCTAGGCAATCCTCCGCAACATAGAGATACATCCTTCGGACTTTATTACGCCCTCCCCACCTCCGGTGAGGGTGTCACCATATTTTAATGAAATTATGTTTTAATTTATCATGCGTGATGTAGGTGATTACACGTTGGATTATTGTGTGGGGACAAACCAGGCTTGTGTCACTGACCCGACACACATGGAAAAGCAAGCGAGATGACTATAATCAAGATGAATAGTGACATAATTTAGCCTTTTTCGTAGAATGATTGCTTCACCGTCATCATGATGAAACCACAACGGATTGACAACCGAAGAATTTGCATGGATAGTGTCGGTCCACGGGCCATAGATGGACTTGGTAGAGGTAATGTAGTTATTCAAGTCCCAGACTGTTCCGTCTTTTCTCCCAATATCGGTGTACACCAGCCAAACCCTTTCTCCGTCGTGTAAAAGCCAAAGTGTCCAGGTGCCACCGCTATCCGGGTCAACCGTGCAATGGAAGCATGTGGATACACTTTAACCAGGGTAGGGCAGTTATTACCTTGCCCACCCGATCCTCGTGGCGGAGTATCGCTCGTAAATTTTAGGGTGACAGTGGGTGGCGTGGACCGCCACCTTCGGTGTCCGATCAATACCGCGTGTGTTCCACTTTTGGCCCCGGTGCTTAGGGTAGTATTACTCAGGCATGGAACCACCACGAGAACTAGGACCTGAATGTAAAATCTTGAGCACGATATAAATCGCTTCATATCACTATCTGTATCCAGCTAATAGTCTCTCACTTTCGCAGACGCACCAAATGGACTCTTCTAATGCAAGTCATCTCCGGCCTGCACCGCTCAAACTCACTAACATGCACTGTAGCCTTGTCATTGTAATAACCGAGATTTGCAGACGTATGAGCACACGCCATGCAAGTCTTATTGGGAAGAACCACTGGGTCTTGTTCGGCAAAGAGATGCCCCAGAATCTGCCCCAGTGGAGAATCAAGCGTATGTATGAGAGGTTAGGACTCAAAAAAAATGTTTTTACACATGCTAAAGTGTCGAGTAGTTACTTACGATTCTTGGAAGAGCGTGCGAATGAAGCGCATCAACGTGCTACTTTACATCTTCCGTCGAAGTAGTGCCTTTTTTCCAACGAGATTAAGAGTACTATACGTATCTTAAATTTTGGTTCCCAGACCAACATGTGATTAGGCATGCCATGCTGAGAGAGAGGCAATTATGATCCTGAGTATAATCTGTAGAACAACTTATTTGTATAGGGGCAAGAGATATGTATAGGCTAGGAAGGAGAATTGATTTGACCATGTAGGAATGTCCTCATTGCTCACTCAAAAACAACCAAGATCGAATAAATCTAAAATAATGATATGTTACTCAGTTGCTTACTGCTTCGCATCGCTCTATCTAAAAAGGGGAGATGAGTGGGAATTGGAGGACAGAGGCAAGCGCAGCTCAAGTACCTAAGGGTTACCGAGACATATGGAAATCAACATACGCACTTCAAGTCACTTCTATTCAAACGCAGAAGCATCTAGTATCTTCCTAGAGGCTAATTGATAACTTGGTTACTAGGTTAGGCGCTTAAGAGAACAGATCAGTGACCAGGGTATAGTTTTTCCGTGCTTGGATCCAGTCTAATTGTACTCTAGATCGCTATTGTTTATCCCGCCCTGGTCTTAACACCAAAATAAAATGTTCAAAACTCCTCCTTGTGAGCCCTGAGAAACTCCTTCCAGCTTGTAGGCCGAAGCCCCACAGAGCTCAATAGGTCCAGACTTTCCTTGAGGTCCCGGCCATTGTAATAGCCTGGTTCTTCAATGAAGAGATGGTTCTCGAGCATCTCGTCGGCCAGTGGTTCAGGTAGAAAGCTCTTGTATGTCGCAGCATCAATAGGGACAAATCGCGCTGTCTTCCCAACCACTTCCTCAAACTCCGAGACGATCTGTGTGGGCGTGTAGTAGTCGGCTGCAGCCAGGATCTGCTTACCAAGAACCTCAGATTCCTTCCGAATCGCAGCAACAACGTATTTGCCTGCAAATCACACGGAGTTAGTAACAGGTTTAGAATATGGTGGCCTGGAACAGAGGAAATCTCGCTTACCTAGGTCCGATGGAATGTCGATGAGTGGAAACTTGGCCTTGTCTCCGACCGGATAGGCGAGAGAATAAACACCGTCATCTCCCTTTTTCATCATTTGCAATGCAGTAAAGTTGCTCATGAAGTAGCCTGGGAGAACAAAGGTGCATGGGATGCCCTTGGAGCGAATGTACCGCTCGACCTCGGCCTTATCATCGAAGTGGACAACATGCTTGAGGCGCCATCCGGTAGTCTCAGTAACATGAAGCAGGGAAGAACAGATCAAGTGCTGAACACCAAGGTCCCAAGCAACGTCGGCAACGTTTTTGCCGTGAAGCTGCTCCTGGGTTCCGCCACTGGACATGAAGTCGGGGGTGGTGACGAGGAAAACAGTGTGAGAGCCCTTTAGAGCATCTACGAGTGACGACTTGGAACTCATATCGGCCTATAACATGTGTAAGTGTCCAATATATGATGAAGCGAGACGAGGTGGACCAGACGGGGATAGGAGGAAAGGAGAACAAGCCAAACGACGCGAGATGAGGCTAGGGACAAAGATAATCCCCGAAAGCCAGTCATGGTACTTACTGCAACAACTTGGACGCCTTGTTGGGCCAAGGCTTGCGATGAGGGCTTCGAAACATCGCGGGTGATTCCTCGAATCTTGTATTCCTTTGAGAGGACCTCGTCGGCGAGAACGGCCCGGATGACGGAACCACCTTGGGCACCGGTAGCACCAAAAACGGTTAGGATCTTCGACATGGTGGTGATGAGATGTATCACGGAGAATGAAGATGTGATCAAAGAATCGGGGTGATGCGTGCGAAGATGTGGTCAGGATGGAAGAAGAAAGATGTTGACAGTGTAGAAATGGTGCGTTGACTGATGGACTTTATATAAGTATGTAGGTCACAGTGGATGTGCAATGATTCTGCAGTCCAGAGACCACATAGGCCAGTCGAGCATCTATCAAACACCAGAAATGAAGTTTGGAACCACTTGGCCTTCTGGATGAATTTTCACCGGTCGATTTCGAACCAGTCGTACTGTGTCGGACACTGACTGACCTTTTTTTGCACCAAATTTATCAGCTTCTCCACATCCAACTTCGGACAATTAGAAGACCGAATTTGTCAGCCACACTGCGACAACTGGTCGGGACATGATGCTCTCCCGATTTCGGGCTGTCGGCCATTCATCCAATGCCGAACCAGGCGAGAACACAGAGGGCTTGAGGCATCATCTACGAGAAAAAGTTTAGCTTGTCGCGTGAGCCCGCTGTCCCCATGTTCCCAAAATCAGTATTTATCTCAAGGCAGCGCACAGTACGACCATCTATACCTCAATCCGTCACCTGAAGGTCGCAACAATAAAACTCTCTTTTTCTTTAACCGACCCCACCACTACAGAGACGGGATGGCTCGAATTGCGAAAAACGTAGCTCTTTTAGGGGTAAAGTGCCCTCCCTTGGTTACGTCGAACGTACCTTGACCACCTCATAGGCTACAGGGACTTTGGGCTCCCATATCCTCACTGCATTAAGAAGCGCAGGGTTCACGGTCACTGCTGTTCAGCGCAAGGATTCTACAAAGACCGTTCCCGAAGGCATCAGGTCAATCAAGGTGGACTTGGCCAGCAAGGATGACCTCGTATCGGTTTTCAGAGGACAAGACGCGGTCGTGAGGTGAGTACACAGACATATCCACGGTAACCCTCGCCTGGAGGTAAACTCACACGTCATAGCGCTGTGCCAAATCCTACGTTCACGACAGAGAAGATCATGATTGACGCAGCCATTGAGGCCTCGGTGAAACGTATCGTCCCATCGGAATATAGCACCAACCTCGAGTCGCCCTTGTCACGGAAGTTGCCTATCGCCTCGGAGAAGGCAAAGGTCCGTGAATACTTGACAAGTGTTATTCCGTCCACCAACTCACCTACGACCTGGACTTCCGTTAACAACGGCCCCTTTTTTGAGATTTGCCTCAGATTCGGGATATTGGGGCCGAATCTGCGGCAGAAAAAGGCCACGTTTCACAACGGAGGTAACAACATGATTGGGGCATCAACTTTGCCAGACATCGGTAATGCCGTGACCAAGATTCTTGACCCTGCTCACTTTGCAGAAACTGCCAACCAACCCGTGTACATTTATTCTGCTGCAGTCAGCGAACATCTCCTTACCGATCTGGCGTCAAAGGTCACGGGTATCGACTTTGGCACGATAGAAGATGGCAGGATCGCCAACCTCGACATTAACGACCTCGTTCGCGACGCAGATGAGAAGAGAAAGAAGGGGGATCTATCTGGAATGTTTAACTATTATTTCCAGATGATGTATGGTGAAGGCTATGCCGGTGCTGACTTTCAAGAGCTGTCGTGGAATGATCGGTTGGGGCTGAAGTCGATGACGGAAAAAGATCTTGAGGAAGCGCTTAGGGCTGTCGCAGTGGAGTTTGGCATTCTCTGAGTTCGTGAATGCTCCAATTAGGTTGACAGTGTCTTGTAAACCGCAGAGCTCCATGGTGATGATCAATTCAACTGCATACTATCTCTCCGTATTACAAGTTTCGCTAGTCGAACAACCTCTTCGATAAAAGAGCCAAATGATTTAAGATGTGACTCTTCCGTCTGGCTTAGCTGCCTTGAGCGCATCATTTTGAAAAGATCGGGGATATACTGGAGAAGCTCGATATCTCTGCTAGCCTCCTTATCGAGAGGGTCGCGCAGAATATTGAAGAAAATGATCAAGGCAGACCATGTGGGATAGAAGATTACAAGCCTGGAACTTTTGGTCAACGATGGAGAATAATTTGCTTTTGGGGATACTAGGAGTCGAGAAAGCCAGGGCATGATGGGGAGAGGGCCGTGTGAATAACGAGGAGACATTTAAGAGGAAATAGTAGACCTACCAGAAAGATTCACTGTGAATCAGCTTGGAAGCAGTTTTGAGGTAAATAAGGGTCGACCGACTGGCTTGAATGGCGACGGTCAGACTTGAGCTGATTGCTCTCACCTCGCCACCTTCACCAGTTGACCATATCCGGCATCGACCACAGGCTCTATGTATAGCGGCAACTAAGTGAAGGTACTCGAGGTGAGCGAAAACAACCTTCATACCAAATGGATGGTGCATGATGTCGGGCGTGACTCCTTGGGTAGAGGACAGACTGGGTTTCAGGGTTGATGGTAAGGACTCGCGCCAGTTCTCTAGTTCATCATCAAGTTCGCGGATATCTTTCAGAAGACAAGCATCGGTCTTTTTGAAAGTGGGAGAAGAGTAAAGTTTTCTGTAAACTTTGGACTTGATGATCGCGAGGCCAAGATCCCCAGGCCAGACTGGACGAAGCTTTGGGTTGGTGGAGATATCGAGAGATGGGTTAGCACAGCAGAGGCCCTGATACCCATCCGGCAATGTCAAGTCGCACTGATCATCATCGATGCAAGGTGGCTGGCCGGTCCGGAGCGAAATGTGCTTATCGAAAAAATAGCAAAGCCAGAAGAGTCCTCGAAGGTGCTCCCATGATGATTGGCCAGTTTGTGAAGCATCGCTGGCAGCCTCAGCCATCATTTCCTCCGTTTTGCGCTTTAAATGGCCATTGAGCATAAACAAGCATCGACAAGCCAAGGAATGGAGCATATGTGCCATTTGAAGCTGGCCAGAGAAATCATAGTACATGGCCTAAAGATCAGAATTAACGCGCTGGCTGACACAAATGACAACAAGGTCAATGCACTTACAAGTGTCAGGGCCGCTTGGAAGCTCTCCAATGTTGGATGTTCCACGACAAAGAAAAGGGTGCTTAGGGCTTGTTTTGCGCAGTCCCTAGGGTTGAAGGCTCCATCAGATGCTAGCGCGGGATGCAGGATTGTCATGAAGGCCACGAAAGCCAGGATGCATATCTTTGCAGTTTGGGCCTCTACTCGGAGATGTTCAGAGTCGGTGTACGCCAGCTGGATCACCCTGGGGAATGCGGTCATGTCCACAACAGGCCAGATTAAACGTAATGGTGACGTAGAGAATACATCCAAACATCGTTCAACTGTATTCCTCGAAGGAAAGTCAGTCGCTGTTTGAAGGGGTGTCGATGAAGCCTGAAGATCCGGTGTATAGACGCGTTCAGACCAGGCGGCATCAAATGCATGGGGATCGCCGGTTTTCTCTCGGATCCAGCCCAGCCCCGTGGCCGAGAACTTGGGAACACCGCTGTGTGAACTAATATTACCCAAGCCACACCCAGAGATATCAAGCCTTCCGTATGACATGCCGTCGCTTGATGTCACGCTAAGCTCTTGATCTTCAGGTGTTCCGGATCGAGGGAGTTCCGAGTGCTCTATCTTGGAGCCGAGCAGGGTTTCCAACCGTTTGATCCGTTGCTCTACTTCATCATGAAGCGAGTGCCTGTTGTTAGTTAATACCTACTCCTATGGAGACAAGGCGCGACGGGGGAGGGTAATACGCACTGCGATAGTTTACGCTTCTTGGTGGAAGTGATACGGTCATAGGTGCAGGGGATGCCGCAGCGAGTACACCACTCACACTTTGGAACGTCTCTGTCACAGAAAACCTGGACTAGTTTAGCACAATGACTGGCCCAGATCAAAACCTCAACTCATACTTTTTTTCTGTGGCAATTGTCGCAGGCCCTCTTTCTCTTCATCTTGCCCTACAAGACTTTGAAAGTTGATGTGGTGAGGCCAGTGGGAAGGATGGAGGACGGGATATTTTTGTTGACTTGTCTCGAGGCGGAAAGCAGGTACCTTTGGATCAAGAAAAGGCCAAGTGAAGATTGGCGCCCTCAGGGTAACATGTTGGGCAATTAATAAAACTGCGCTTATGCGAGGGGCATTGATCATAACAGTGCCTACTCTTAAGCTTTGAGAATTGAAGACAGAGTTCAGGCGGTCAGCCTTCGGCCCATCGCCCAAAATTTGACCGCTTATTAAGCGGCGAGCATTTGGCCGAGCAGCGATGATCGAGCACATATTAAAGCCGTGGACAATGGAGGCGGTTTGGAGTTGGCGGAATGAGACGTGGAACAGATTCCAGCAGATATCACATCGAGTAGTCAACTTTACTCTGCCTTCGTCATCATCTTCTCGTCTCCGGTCGGTGGTCAAAATCTCCTCATGTCGTCCGTCTGGTCTCACTATCGCCGGCCAGTGGCGGCCTTTGCAGCTGTTACGGTTGGGAGCTTTGTCCTCGTTCGCGTGTTACGACGTCACTCGACCAAAAGCGGCCCGACAGCAATCTTCAATACTTCTTCGGCGTTTGCTTCATTAACCCTCGAAAGCTCGGAGGTCGTCTCGCATGATACAAAGAGGTTCCGGTTCAAGCTACCGAGCGGTGATACCGTAGCGGGTTTTTTACTGACTTGTAAGCTGTGATTTATTGACCCGCCACTAAGTGCCCTAAGCTAATCTCTAAAGCTTCCATTTTGACTATATCTTGGCCAAAAGGCCGGTGGCTTCCGGTGGCTAGACCGTATACTCCTATTTCATTGCCAGGTACTGTCGTCGCCATCCCCAACTTGACTTGATCGCTTACACTATGTAGATGAGCCCGGCCATGTTGACTTCTTGATTAAGCGATATCCGAACGGCAAACAGTCCACCCACATCCACAGTCTTGCCCCTGGCCAGAAGCTGTTTTTTGCGGCGGCGCTTCATGGGCCACGTTGGACGCCCAACAAGTGCCAAGAAGTGGTTCTTATCGCAGGGGGTGCTGGAATCACTCCATGCTACCAGATGCTCCAGGGCATTCTTCACAACCCAGCAGATCTAACAAAGTGCACTTTGGTTTTTGGTGTCAAGACTGAGAAAGACGTGGTCTTGCTGAAGGAACTGGAGGAACTGGAGGCAAAGTACCCGGACAGGTTCAGGAAGGTCATCGCTTTGAGCAAGACCGAGTCAGAGTCAAAGTACAAGGTGGGACATGTTACACGGGAATTACTGGAAGACATCGGTGTTGGGGATCTGGCCCAGAAGGATACAAGAATCTACGTCAGCGGGCCACCGGCAATGGAGAGCATGCTGTTTGGGAAAAGAGGAGATCAGGGTGTACTTCGTCAGCTCGGCTTCCGAAAAGATCAGCTTCAGAAGTTTTAGATAAATATCAAGGCGTCAGGGGTTCTTTATGCGCAATTTGCAGCAGATGAGGGGGAAAGCTCCGGTGTTACAATTAGCGAATCAACCTTTGAGCTTTTTGATTGATTGGAAGCTTATGACTTGCAACACTGATTACTTCAAGTGCAGAGGCGGCCCTTTACTTGGCTTCCTGATGTGTCAAATGCGCTGAGGCCATGACCACATCGTCGTCCGCTGCAAACGCCTTATCTCCAAACGCCAGCGCGATCTCCTCAAGCGTATGGTTTGCCGTTTCGACATAGAAGAAGTATGCGAGAGCCACCGAGACAAGACAGAAACCGGCAATGATAACGTAGTAATAACCACCAATGCCTGCAAACGCGTCTGGCGCCGACATGCCAATTGCAAAATTAAAGGCCCAGTTTGAACATGTAGCGAGCGCCATGCCTTTGCTCCGGGCACGCAGGGGGAAGACCTCGGCGGGCAGCAGCCACGCAATTGGACCCCAGGTGAACCCGTAGATGGCATTGTAAACGACTACGAAGGCGTAAATCCCGTGAGCGCGCACGTTTGCGTCCTTGATGCTTGCTTCGGTGAAGGCGCAAACCAGACATAGGGCAATAGCCATGAGGATACCTGGTATTTGGTGTCAGTTCGGGTTGCATATTTAACAATACTAGGCCTCGAGACTTACCGCCAAGGATCAAAAGTGGTCGTCGTCCCCATTTATCAGCTAGCCACCAAGTCAGGATGGTCGCAGCAACATAGGGGACAGAATTAGCGGCCGTATAAAGCAGGGACTTTTGGACGCTCAGGCTGGCTTTGGCTAGCGTTGAGGGTAGATAGAATGAGATGACATTGATGCCGTTAAGTTGGGCGAACATTTGCGCCGTGATGCCAACAAGGGTACGCTTGCGATAGCGGGTGAACATCTCAAGCCAGCTCGACTGTCCGAGAGCGGCCTCGTACCGCACAGCTTCGTTGATCTCTAGCATTACCTGCTGGACGTGTTGTGCCTGGGTATCTCCGTTTGGTGTGTGCAAATCCGCAATCGTCTGGAGACACTCTTGGGTAAAGCCGTTGCGGGCAAGCCAACGAGGAGTTTCGGGAAGGATAAAGGACATGGCAACAAGGATAGTGGAAAGACCCATCTGGATGAAGTAGGGCCCCTGCCAGGACGCATTCTTGGGTATCAGATAGTAGAAGCCAAAGTCGACCCAAGTCGAGAGTGCATACCCACCAATGAGGAATGTATACTCAACTCCTACCATCAGGCCACGGCGGTGCGGTGCGGCAATCTCGGTCTGGATCACCGGCACAGTCATGGAAAGGAAACCGACGCCCAGTCCTTGTAGAGTTCGGCCGATGATGAAAGTCTTGTAGTCTGGGGCAAACGCTTGGATGAAGGCGGTGGCTAGGTAGATCAAACCGCCTAGGCGGACACACTTCTTCCTCCCCATCATGTCGCCGAGACTGCCAGCAATCAGGGAGCCTATGGCGGCCGAGACTTGAAGACATGCGACGAGAATGCCCGTAATATTTGGATCGATGCCGTGGTCAGTTCCATCAGCACCGCCGTAGTCGCTGAAGAATCTGGAGATGAACACCGGATTAACGAGAAGACCGGCGACAATGCCTGTTTTCCATATTAGCTTTGGAACGAATTCGTATTGTGGCAATGGAATCCCTACCCTGATCATAGCCAAACAAGGCATCGCCCCAACTTCCAAATGCGCAGGTCATCCAGAGGAGGGCCTTGCCTCTGAAAGGGTAACGATGATGGATTGCCTTGGGCTTCAGCTTGGACTCAAGCCAGGAGATGGGAGCTACCGGGAGGTTTTGGTTCCCCCCAACGGCGGGAGCCGTCTCCATCTGGGTCAATGATGATTGCTTTTCCATGGCTGCAAAAGCTGTCTCAGAAAGTACGGCGATGAGTCCACGGGCTCAGAGACGTCAAGAGGAAGGATGACAAAAGAGTGTGCCGACCTCCAATTCCAATGAGAATCCGGGGACCCCAGATATATACACATATAGCGCCCAAGACCGTGGGCATTTAAAGCTTAGAAATCCGGGGAAGTAGTCCTCCGGTCAACTCCCAGTGACTCCAAGAGTTCCTTGATTCTAGATCGAGGATCACCCACACCCCTAACGTTCTATTCAGGCAGACCAGTGCGGAGAAGATGCGGGGGAAGAGAGCCGAGGAGCTGCTCAGAGGATACGGGCCATCCAGCTAAACAAGGATCAACTTCCGGCGGAAGTCTTTGGGCCGCCGGAACCGCAAGGTTTGCAGGGGTAGTGTTGGTCGGACCGACTGTCAAAGCGCCAGGCTCCAGCGGTTCTGTCCGCGAAACAGACACCAAGAGACTTTAGGGGATCCTGGAAAGAGGCGCTTGGAGACGTCGGTGTATTGTGTAAACCGGCATCTGGGGCCTGAGGAAAGGATTGTGGCTGGTCTTCAACCATTCAAGGGCTGCACTGACTCGAGCTTTGTCTGAAATCATCTTAAATTGTGGTTCCGCCTTAAACGCACACCCCTTTTCGCGTAGTGCTCCGCAGCTCTATGGTTAGTGTCCCACCTCCATCATTTACAGTACAGAATCGCCATTCCAGTTGGGATCCCACAGCCAAAAAAGACCGTTGGTGCCATGGTCTACTAAGTTCTCCTGGGCTCCATAGGTGTTTGTTTGTTCAAAGGGCGTTGGGCATATCCCGTCTTGTGTCAGAGGGAACGCACGACTCTCGTTGTTGATTTCACTCCCGGAAACAACCCTAACACTGGACTGAGGGGTGCCATTTTGATACGATGGGAAAACTACGAGAGGTCATTATTAGCGGTGTCTTCTGTGTGGCATTGATCTTTCACTGAGCTCGGGGTACTTGCTTCGCTGTACAGATGCTAGACTCTCGTTGAGACGCTGAGCCATACCCATACTGTGCCAAACTTGCCCAGCAGCTCTCTCATATGGGGTGGCCAAGACTGCCTCCAGGGGAAGACGGAGCGTATCTTGGACAGACATCAGATCAGGGTCCGGGGCCGAATTACGCTCTTCCCCCACATGTGACTGGGTCGTCTTGGGGGCTGGTGTAACTGGTCCAAGCATGGCTTCGCCCTCTCGTTGGAGAAGCAAATTGATGAGGTTCTTAAGTACCATGCTGCTCTGGCTCGAAAGAGATGAGCGCTGACCGAGTAGTTCTTGTAATCTGAACACGCGGGTAATGGTACGTTTGATGCCTTGAGCCGAATCCGAGAGAGGGTCTGCAAGAGCCACTGAGATGAGCACGATAGCTGCGTGGAAGAGATTCATGGCCATAAAAGCAACAAGATGGCTGTCTGCGGCAGACTGGGCGAGTTGGGGTAGCTCAGTCACCCGCGCGGTCCGCACTGCGGCACTCCACCAATGCTCGGAACTCGCATCCTTTTCCCATCCTGGGGATGAACCGCTGTGAGAGGATAGGTTATCACCCTGGGAGATCGAATACGGTGACTGAGTCTGTGTCAATGGAGTGTCAGTCTGAGGTGCGTGTCCATTTGGAGGCTTGCTCGATAGTTGCGAAATCTGGCGGGATAGAAATGGACGGTGGAGCACTATCATCAAGTTGTCGAACGTCAACTGGAGTGAAAGGGACTGCAAGCCGTGCGCTATACCGCTACATTTTGCATCCATAGTGTTATAATCTTTGTCAAGGTCTAGAGACAGATGCTGTGGTAGAGACTGACGCCAAGCAACTAGCTTGTGCGTCACTTGGCTCACCAACGAGGCGAATTGAGACTCGAAGCGTTGATCTGCAGAACGCACCGACAGTGAGCCAAATATACTCTTTAGAGCGGGAGATGCAATGAGGTAGAGTTTGCTCAACTCTGTTTGATACGATGAGTAGACGGTCCCTGACAGGCCCTGTTTGATCGACTCTTGAGTAAAATACGGCGATTCAACAAACTCGGCGGGCATTTCTACCCTGCAGTCTTCATCATTTATGCTCAAAGGTCGCCCGTATGAGATGGATGCGAATCTGTGCCATTAGAAATCTGTTGCAGGATGAGGCCCTTGACATAGGTAGCTTACCTGTCCCAGGTATATATCGTCCACCACACTCTCTTGCGTTCTTCAAAATCACCGGGGGCCCCACGTCTTGTATCGCGATGGAGTCCCATGGCGTGCGACATTTTGATGGTTGCCCCCAAGAGAGAAAAGGACAGATTGGGTCGGCCGTGATAGACATGATGAGATCCTAGCAAAATGCAAGCCTGCACCGCTGGGATTGAACGCTGATCCATCAGCATGATCAACCGCGACTCGACAATCCTGAGTAAATCACGGCTCCAGAGTCGCCATTCTTCAGCATCCACTTGAGCAGCGCTCTGAGAACGATACCAGGCCGCCATGCACAACATCATCGATAGCAAGGCTAGGAACGACTCATCCGAAGGGAGTGCATGACCGTCGTCAAAGGCCGAAAGGCATTGACGGAATTTGGGTTCATACACCACTAGCGAGAACCAGTGGACAGTCTGGAAGTAATCTTCCAAGAGTAAATTGACCACTTCTCTCTCCGGGAACCTACCACCCATGATGACAGGTATAGGCATGCGCTTGTCATCAACCTTTCCTTGGCGAGGCCGAGGTCTAGATCCCCCATCTGGTATGGCCGATGTTGCGTACTCGTCAATGCCACGACCATCGAGTCTGTAAATCTGTGTGTCATGTTTGCAAGTGGTACGAACAGCGAAACCATGGCGCTCACCTTGCGTGCGATGCCCATAGCTGACTCTGATCCGTCGTAGTCTACATGGACAAATGAGCTGCCCAAATCCTCTGGCCCGGGAGTGCTTGTGTCGGCCAGTTCACTTTCCGTGGCCTCGGGGATAACATGGCCTGGGGTTAACGACGGCTGTTCCACCGACGGCGTAGGTGTCGAGGGGCCATCGTTATTGCTGCATCTTGAGTAATGTCTTGGACAAGTTCGTCATCGTTAACGCAATCCCTTACCATACTATGAGACGAATGGAACGCTCCCTACCGTCGCGAAGTTGCACCACGGCGTTGGTTCGAGGCTCTAGCCCTGCCTTTTGCGGGTTCGTCAACTGCCGATGATTCACAAGGCACATTGGCGCGTAGGCAGAGAGAGCATGGTCGGTAAGAATCACACAGTAGAATTGTCAGCCGTTGCTCAGACGTGGCCGAAGCACCTGCTTACTCGGCTCTTGTTCCGGCGGCATCGGCAGCAGGCCTTGGAGACCCTTGTGGGCATCCGGCGGGGGGATTGCGGAACCGAGTCCAACTCCATCATCCGGATCATGGACGTGCTGTTTTGAGTGCGAGTTGATGAAAAGCCAAAAGTCTCAGGGAGCTGTAGTATATTTCCCACCGCTGTCTCCGCTTTTTGTTCTCCCTTATCCTGCCCTGACGAGTCATGGGAGCTATGTTGGATCGGGAAGGTCGAGTCCGGGACGTGACCGTGCTCCGACGGAACCGTAGTCAATTGTTAGTCCAGCTTTCTACAGTCTCCCCACAGCCCCTCTAAACTAACCCCCCTTCGCATGAAAGGGCGGATGTCGAGCTAGCGGCTTCCAGCGGTCCTGCAGGCTTCTAGACGACAGGATCCATTTGTTACGACGTTGCAGACAGGTCGGAATAGATCACGACGAAGATTATTGCCACTCATTACATATCCAGTGATTCCACTAATCTTCGCCGTGAGCCGACGGCGACATTTCGTGAAGCAACCTCTGCCTAGACATGGTATTCGAGGCAACTCCTAGGACCCCATGAGGGTACCCTTACCAGCATCTGGGTTGCCACCTCCCATAGTCAAGCAAGCACAAATTGCTCCTGGTTTGGGCGTTTTAGTCATGGGTGCTGGCTGCATAGGTCTTTTCTCTGTTCAGGTTGGCATCAGCAAGGCAGAAATCACGCAGGTGAGACATGGACCTGGGGCTACAGCCTCGCGATTGACCTATTTGCTATGGATAGCCTCGACGTATAGATGATCACACACGTGGGCGACTACGGAGACACAAAAGCAGCATTCAAAAAGATTAAGCGAGGTCAGACGATTGAAATCTTGATTGCCTCGCCCAACGACGGCGAGGATGATGGGCTCTTGTCGGCAGAGGGCGAGAGAACTGCGAACAACAATGATGTCAGTGGACGACGCTGCCAATCAGGTTAAGACTACGCGCCTCACTCCGATCTGCCGCGCTGGCGAGAGTGCAGGGTCGGGTCTTGGCATTCACCGAGTACAGGGGTCGCGGTCTTGGCATTCCCCGAGCGCGGGGATCACCATCTTGATTTGCCCGACTGCTACCGTGATTTCAACAAGTCCGGTGTGGGCCGACTTTCGGCTGGCTTGCGCTCCGCGCTAGGTATCGACAGCGGTTGAAGCCGAGTCGAGCTCATTCTTGAAGCTCCTCTGAGCTGAAGAGGTAAGAGTTTGGGTGAGAGTTTGCAGCAGTCAAAGCACAAGGCATCATTTGAGGCTCTTTTCACGTAAGAATGAAACAATATAGAGCTATTTGTACAGCAACATGAAGAGCTAGAGTTCACCAGTCGACATTGCATCCCACCCTTGTTTCAGCAGCCTCTTTTGCCAGCTTTCCGGCTGACTGACCAGCTGGCCTCTGGTGTTTCACAGCGCCAATCATCAGACACAAAGAAGCGATCTCCGACTCCCCCGGATCCTAGAGCCATGAGCCATAGGCAGCCTGGACCGAAGGCCGCGAGTTGATGCGTTCATGCCAGGCCAAGAAATTGGGGAACCTGGTCCCAATTCCGTCAAGGTCGCCTTTGAAAAAGGGAGCGCCGAGGGCCACCCGATTCCACGGGATAAAGGACAAATCAGCGTATGTGCTACGACCTGTCAGTTGGTGCAGGGACACAGAGGATCAAATGCTCACAATTTATCACCAACAAGGTAGCTCCGATCTCTCAGAATTCCGTCCAAAACTCCAAGTACTCTCACGAGCTGCTCCATGTACCTCTGCTTCGCCATAGGATTATCGTCTGTCTGCTTGTAAAACCAGACCGCCTGTCCAAAGTAAGGCCCCTGCCCCGACATTTGAAAATGCAGATACTGCTTTAGATGCCAGTTTTGGTTTGCGTCAGCGAGAGTCAACTTGCCTCCCGTGTCGTATCTATCAACGAGATATTCGATGATAGCACCGGATTCCCAAAGAGTAAAGTTGCCATTGTTGGGATCTGTAATGGCCGGAGTTCGGCCGTTCGGGTTAATTTCGACGAAGCTTTCACTCTTGGGATTTTCTACATCAATCTTTTTGTATGGCACTTGAAGCTCCTCCAGAGTGATCAAGACCTTGAAGGGGTTGGGGCCGCCTCCTGGAGTTGGTTAGATTTGATAATGATGGGATGGATACTATTCCGCACCGTGGACATAGACTGTGACAGGTTTGTACAAGGGCATGTTTGGATTGTCGGTGTTCTCGAGAAGTGGGATAGGTGAAGACTTTGTCCTTGTTTTCCTTTTAGTGATGGAAACGCAACGAAGAGTAGCAACTCACGCAGAGCTCCCAGTATTTTAGTAAGAATGGTCATTTATATGTATAAATTTGATCTATGCATCGAAATCTCTCATCAGTACTTGAGATTGAGACTTAATCGGAGCAGTTGTTTCATCCTCGGCATTCGCCTTTTAAGTCTCGCTAGCCAGTTTGTCGCCGACAGCGCGATGCCGCTTAGAAATCACAATTGTGTAAAAGACCCACCGGGATGTAGGAACCAGTTCTCTGCAAGCTTCGTCGAATGACCGAGTGTGCTTCTTCAAGCGGAAGTTTATAAAGCTCCAACTAGGACCGTCCTTGAAGATGTAGCATTAATTCTATGCGTCCTAGAAGAATTACTCGGCTGACTCGGGGGTTATCAAAGTGAGTAGTCGATAAATCCGCCGATGCCGGGTGAGGACAGTGATTGATCGAGAATACACGTGATGTTTGTATGAAGAGACCGACGAATTTCATGAGCCCGGTGGACTGTCTCGTAATTAATATAAAAAGCCATAGCTCTTCTGGGTCCTATAAAATACACAATACTCATTGTTTACTCAACGAGACATTCCGGGTTATACACTTGACTATTCTCTAATTCCCAGATATCCCTCTTCTGTCTCAATTTCAACCAGCCTTTCATCATGCTCTCAGTCAGCAAGCTAGTTACCTTTGTTCTCATTGGCACTGTTGCCCCTAGGTCAATTCAAATTCCTAAACCAAAGATATCCTTTCCGTCTAACGTTGGTTGCGGAGACGTAAACGTCTTCTACACGTGAGAACAGCACAGACATGGTTGCTAATGTATGCCACTAATTCTCTTGACAGGGGACTCGCGGCGTACCACCCTTTGGTAATTTCCCAGGGATCCGATCCAGTTGCAATTGACATCGCCTTGCGTAACAACACGGCAAATCTCGTCAAAGCGGGCTTCAACGTTGATGGTAAGGCATATCAAAAGCATGTCGTTGCCTGCAAGAAGCTAATCTTGGACTACAATAGTGCTATTTCAAGGCCCTGATCAGCCTGTATCAAACCTCGGTGACCGGATGAAAGGAAAACATTGGGGCGTGACTGGGGTAGGATGGGGAATCCGAAACTCGACCACGCCAGAGTTAGTTACCTGGTTTGAAGGTATCACACGAGATCATGGATGTTGGCGTTGATAACGAAATTGCTGACCTCCTCTCAGAAATCCTTATTGAGTACCGCGAAACTGAGCCATTGGCACCAACTGTCTTTAACTGGGGCGCCAGTACGCTGGCCCAGTCAGTCACCAGACATGTCCCTCTGAATGAGGATTGCACTAATAAACCGGGAACTCTATACGTGAGTGCAACTAGAGTTACACTTCATCTGAGACTAACCGAGGCTGTTAGGGATATGAGGAAATCTGCCCCCCGGAGCTTTGCGAGAAAGCGACCGTTGTCAAGTCTGGAAGCTTAGGGGAGCTTCTTCGAGGCATCGAGTAATAATCATTTTTACCTTCTGGTTACATTTCTCCAAGTACTCCCTTATGACTGTAGGAAGGTCTGAACGGTTAAGAGTCATGATTTGTACCAAGTAATATCAAGACAGTTAACAATCTATTACCTACTGAAAACTATGCCAATTATAAACACAAACATGATACGATCCAACATAGCACCATGTCAATCTCGAAGCAGATAAATCACTAGCAAGGTTTAGTTTACAGTGATAGAAATCTTCCCAATATGTTGACCACTGGCCAGGTACTCAAAAGCAGCCAGAACCTCATCCCTACTAAAGCCAAACTCCTTCTCAACCGGAAGACGCAGGTTCTTACCAGTCATGAATTGCGTAACTTCTTGCAACTGCTGCTTCGAGCCTATCATGATGCCCCGTACCACGGCGCCCTTGGAAAGGGCGAGAGCAGCGACGTCGGGCATCTTATCCTGAGCGCATGGAGCCAAGAAGCCAATGACAGAGATGCAGCCACCGTAGGCAACGGCGTTGATGCTCTCAGCAATAGTTCCGGCACCTCCATTCTCGAAAATGTGATCAGCGCCGTGACCGTTTGTTATTTTGAGGACCTCGTCAGACCACTTAGGGTTGGTCTTATAGTTGATCGTATGATCAGCACCCCAGGTAGACTTGACGTACTCCAACTTGAAGTCGGATGAAGAGGTGATTATGGTCGTAGCTCCTGCTGCCTTGGCGAGGATCAAGCCAGTAACGGACACACCTCCAGTACCTAAGTCAACATTAGTGGCTGCTTGCCTTGTTATGGATAGGGCTCACTTACCCAGAAAAAGAACAGTTTGACCAGGCTTTAGAGGAATATTGCCGTAAAGTGCATTCCATGCAGTGGCACCGGTGACAACAATGGCAGACAGCTCTGCATACGGGAGCTTGGATTCGGCAGGAATTTTGACAAGCGCGGAGCTAGGAAGAGTTATGTACTCTCGGAGCACGCCGTCATAACAGCCTCCAAGACTATGGTGCCAGTCCGGTACTGGTCCATAAAGCGCATTCAAGTCGAATGACGCAATGACTTTGTCGCCCTCGGAAAACCCCTCGACCAGATTACCAGTGCGTACAACATCTCCAGCCAAGTCAGAGCCGGGAACGACGTTGTCCTTGACCGGGAAGGGGTATTTTCCTGTAGCCACGATAAAGTCCCGGTAGTTGAGAGCCACAGTTCGAATTCGAATCAGCACCTCGTGGGCGGCAGGCTCCGGGACGCCTTCCGTACAAACCGTGAGGTCTTGGATGGAGGTACGTTGAGGGAGACGGAAAACTTGCTGAGTTGACATGGTTGTTCGTAATGAGATACTGTGTTCTTTGTTGTTGTAGAAGCTGAATACCAAGCAAAAGCAGATAGTTCGTGATGAGTGGTTGGCAATGGACAAAGGTGTACGAATTTGTTCAATGAGAAAACGAGTTGAATGGTTCATGGTGAGACATGATACGAGTTTTATACCCGACTGATCGGAGGAGATCCTTTCACGTTGTTTGTTGTTGAAGCTGATGTAATCGATACCATAGTAGTAGTTACTAAGTCGGCGAACTCGAACTCCCCAAATTGGTAATGGCAAATGACAAGCCTTTGGATTTGGGCTAGGATAGTGCCTCCCGAGCTAACGTGGGTGGAGGATAGTGCTTAACCGGGGGGCGAAGGATAATGCTTATCCGGGACCCACGTGATTATTCACCTCTAAATCAACTCCAGCACCACCACAGTCAACCAAAGACGCTGGAATCTCCAGCGAGTAACCCCTGAAGTTACAATCATTGATTGCAGCATCAGCAATCCCTATGAGTAATCCCGACCCTTGCGAGAAAAGGCCGAGGCAGAGGGTTTCAGTGGCCTGCCTGCCTTGTCGCCAGAAGCGGATCCGTGTAAGCCATGACGTAATCAGCCTACGACGGTAACGAGTCTCACAAGTCTGCAGTGTGATGGGTCGCTTCCTTTTTGTGGCTCTTGTACAGCCAAGGGGTTTTCATGTGAGTACAACTTTACTGAGAATAAACGCAAGTACGTTTCTTGAACTCTTTGGGTGGAGTCTCAAGGGCTGACCAAGTAACAGGCCTCCTAGCAAGGCATATGTTCAGTCTCTAGAGGCACGGATACGCTCCCTGGAGGAGCAGCTAAGTGGGAGAGATGCAACACCGGCTCTCCAGTATACAGAAGACAAGCAAGACCCCAGTATGGAAATGCAGTTTGACTTTAATGACGACAGTGGGGGCCGAAATACGGTATTTGCACTGACTGGATTGATGGGCCGTTTGAACATTGGCGACGATGGACAACTACACTACTTTGGGTCTCAAAGCAACTATCATCTCATTAACGGCAGCTTGGGCTACGACTCTATGGAGTCAACCATCTCTCTGCAACGACAAGGTCTGGCCGCCGTGGAGTGCATGGGCAAGAATGTGCCACTGTCGATGGAGCTTCAGGAGCATCTGCTTGAGCTCTACTGGACATGGCAGCACCCTTGGAACTACATAATCCACAAGGATTCTTTTTTAAATGCTTTTAGGAGCAGGATGTACGGCCGATACTGTACACCATTACTCCTTTCGGCCATCTTTGCCATCGCTAGTCGTTTTTCGGACCGCACCGAATTGCGAACAGTCGCTGACGACCCCAACAGGGCCGGCTATGCTTTTTTCGAGCAAGCCAAGATCTTGTTTCTCTACGAGAGTCAGGCGCCTATTGTTGCGACTGTTCAAGCGGCAGCCTTGATGGGCATGAGGGCATTATCAGATGGTCAAGAAGCTCTGGGTTGGCTGTATTGCGGTACGTAGAGGTGGCAAGCCCGGCACTCAAATTTGTTAACCGCTTTCAGGAAATGCGGCCCGCATGGCGCTGAACTTGGGGCTCAATATCGACTGCTCCCAGTGGGTGGTGTCAGGTCTCATTAGTGCAGAGGAAGCTGAAGTGAGAAAGGTGACCTGGTGGGGATGTTTCGTCCTCGACAAGTAAGCATTCCACCCCTACTACGCGATTCCACCACAACTTACCACTCAGACTCTTCTCGATCGCAGTGGGTAGACCTGGTTGCACAAGGAAATCTCAGACTACCTGCTTGAAACCAAGTCTGGTCCATGAAGTCGAATTCGAGCCCTGGACTCCGAATCCTACTTCTTCAGTAGATGGTTCGGCAACAGTCATGCCAAGTCGTGCTGTCTCAATGGGACATTACGCTGTCGAATGCTTGTCACTTGCCTCTGAAGCAATGGATCAAATGTTTGGGACTCCATTGAATCTGCTATTAATCATGTTACTAACCCATGCCAGATACGCACCCAACAGTGGATTATCCGCCAAAGACGTGGAAGATATTGTGGCCAAGACAGATGTTAAGTTGCGCGCATTCTATCTAAGCCTACCGAGTCACCTCCGGTTGCCAGCGGCCTGGCATCAACCCATACCTGCACACATATATCAACTACAGTGAGTCCGGAGCTCCAATCGCTGGCGTACTCAACTAACTCGGGCGCTTAGCATGCAATATCATGTAAATCTTATCTTACTGCACCGACCTCTCTTAGAAGTATCTCCAGGCAACCCCAAGAGCTACCCGGCTGCATCTTCACTGGAAAGACCTCATTTAAAGGCCTGCCAGGATTCGGCGATGGAAGTGGTCAAAGCTTTGAGGACATACCAGCAACATTATACATTGGTAAGTTACTATTCCTGTCTTCATGCATAGGTATGCCGCTAAGCCCGTCCCACGTACAGCGGTTCGCATCTCTAGCCACTGTTCATATAACCTTCACAGCCGCTCTTGTACATCTACTGGATACAAAGCTTGAAAGTGGCACGTGTCAGCAACAGGCGATAAAGAGTTTTACAACTTGTGTCGAGGCATTAGAGGAGCTACAACAAACGTGGCCCGCGTGGAGTGCAAAGGCTCTACGGGCAATCCACCATCTCCAAGAAGAATCGTCTACGGAGGAATACTTAGAAACATACGGGGGGCCTTAACGGTTCTTTTATCTCTCTCACAGTCTTACGCTCTGTAGCACTGCAGTCTTTGTCCATTTATGTCCCTGTTTCGAGATATAGGGTGTAACTGACCGAGAGACTAATCTTGATAGCTATAAGTTTGTCTCGCAGACTTTTGTTCTGAATCATCGAGGTCTTTTGCTAAAATCAATTGCGATGGCTGATAGCGTCATCTTGTTGACCACAAGGAACAACGGTGGGGCTGAGCGATTCGACAGGCGAAAGAAAAAGTACATTTACGACAATTAGCTGCAATGTAATAGCAAGAAACTTTCGCATCGAATAGACAGCGCAACTATGGTGAGGCGATCTGCAAGGCGGGAACCAGCCCCAGTAGTTGGCTGGCGCAGCCAGATAAGGCATGGCTGACCGTAAGGCTCTGTCAATCTGCCTGACTGTGCGGGGTAAATTACAAATACGAGCTAATATCCTATAACCCGAAATGCTTAAAACCCAGCTCTGACATCTTGGATGTGATCTCAACATAGCAAAATCGTCCCCCTACTTTGCTTGACCGTGATGCAGATACTCTACACCTCAACACCACTATGGCAGAAGTAGTTGGTCTTGTTTCCGGCGTTATAACTATCATTCAAGTGGCAGGAAGGCTGGGCTCGAGCACCCTGACT
Organism: Fusarium sp. JS1030; assembly: GCA_000966855.1. NCBI lineage: Eukaryota > Fungi > Ascomycota > Sordariomycetes > Hypocreales > Nectriaceae > Fusarium > Fusarium sp. JS1030. The sequence continues at coordinate 189,340 of JWIW01000020.1, read as the reverse complement.
CTCAAACACTTATGGGACGAGGTACAAAATGCGCCCAGAAGCATCCAGAGACACCTCGATCACCTTGAGGTACTAGCTCCGGCTATCGACGAGATTCGCGCCGAGTATCAGCATCCCAAAAGCAGCCTGCAGCATGATAGTACCGCACACAGAAGCTTGGAGTATTGTCAGAAGGCTGTCGAGGCTCTTGAGGCGTCAATCACCGACATGAAGGAACAAATAGACTCAGAAAGGAGAAGAAAGAGACTCCTAGGCCGATTGAAAGTCAGACTTAAGCAAGATACGATACAGGAACACCGACAGCAACTACATTCTGCCTTGGAACTGGTTTCCCTGTCACAACATACTTACCTCATGTGGGTTTGGCCAACAGGTTAAGAACAGGGACTGACCACTCACAGTGCGTTGAATAGAGCTCAGTCGTCCATGATCGTGTCTGAGTTAAGAGATCTACGAAATCGCGAAGGAGAGCCCTCTTGGGTTCGATCGGTCAGCCGAGACCGGGACTCGAAAACCAAAACAAGGGAGTCAGAAGCTAGTGATGGTTCCCATCATGCATTGAATACAACCAAACCATGCACAAGGAGGCGCCAGTATTCTACACGTGGCAGTCTTCGCTGGAAGGAAGCAGGCCCCTTCGGCGGCCTTGCCTATGAATTAGATCAACTGACCCAGGCATGTTCAGCCTCGAGCCTAAACCAGCAAACGCGTTCGTTATCCCACCTTGAACTTTTAATAAAGACGCTGACTAGAGTCCACTTAGTATATCACGTTAGACTGCAGTTACCCTCATGGCTACTACAAAAGACCTGGGAGTTTCAGGTGCATCGCGCATGCAACGGGTGGAAATTTCAACTCAGGACCTGGAATGTGCGCCCGGACGGCACTGATATTTTCAGTTTTGCGTTGGCAGGGCGGCTTGATCTTATGTTTGAAGCTTTCAGCAAAGGCAAGGCTTCTATCAATGATTGCCACCCATCTGGCGCGACCTTGATACTTGTAAGCCAGTCAGCGAACGACTCTTTTACGAGACTGACAAGCACTAGTTTGCAATGCAAACTGGCCGTCTCGACGTAATTAAGGCCTTAGTTCAGATGGGAATGAGGTTGACAGACGAAAGCATTGTCATCCTACTGATCAGGAATTGGTACATATCAACGTCAGACAAATCCGAGGTGATGGAGCTTTTTGACCTATTCAAGAGTGGCGAAGGGTTTAGTCCTTGGCTTGACTACAACCCCGAAACAGATCCTGACATTATGATAGGAGATGGTCTCTACGAGTCCATATTCTTATTTGCAGGATCTAGAGGCCTATCACGCCTTTTGTTCTCGCCTGCTGACATGGTTAAGGGCTTAGAGTTTGGTCATTCTTGGGAGTGGCTCGATCCCGAACTCCCTCTGGATCTGCTAACAGAGGGTTCGATCACCCCCAGGTTTTTTCGTCAAAAGCCTATCTATCGGGAAGAAAAGTTTGGCTATGACCTGTACGAATTTCTTTTCCACTACTTTCACATGACTCTGAACGGCTGGGATGTTGAAGTTGAATATTGGCGAGCATTGGCTAGGGGTATTTTCAATGGGGCTACTCCAAGAGAAGTTGCTCAGCCTTGGAATTTGTCCGAGTGCCACCTTCCGCTGCTGTGCAGGACATTGAGAGACATCTGGAAAAGACAGTTTCCCCTCGGGGCTTTTGGGAACTGGCTGGCAGGAGTGGTGTCGATGTGGCTCAAGGATATTGCGGATGCTGGAGTAGACCTTGAGGAATACTTTCTTTGGGAAATTTCCACCTCCCGGGGCGACTCTGAGCTTAACCCCAAGATTAAACTGCAGCGGGGGACCCGAATACTGGAATATGGGCCTTCATTGGTGATTCTAGAGTACGGGAAACGTTCAGAAGATTGGCTGTTGGAATGGGATCCCTGCGTTGAAGAATTGGCTGGGGAGTTTTGGAACGGTGTTGAGACACCAAACATCCCGGGAGCATGGGTGGAAGACGATGGCGATGACAATGAGATCCCGGATGGCTTGACCAACTTCTGCCCGCTGAGGAAACCGTTGGGCTGCATAATCTCGTCAGCTCGTTATTGGTCAAAGGGCTCGGGCACTGATGCCTCAGCACGGCTGGGGAGAGTGCGAGGTATGGAAAGGTGCGAAGCATTCGAGCGCGACATCTATTATCTGTCTCATAATTTCTGGGGCAGGAAAGCACCCCTGCCTTTAGCATAGCTGGTTTTGTGTTATTTGTTATAATAATGCTAGTCATTGAGAGTATCTGTCTTACGCATACTGCCTCAAAATAGCCCCAAGTTGTATTGCATTAGTGCACAGAGTTGCAAAAAGGGATGAAAGGAGAATCAGGGTGGCGAAGCAGACAGGCAAGGCTGTCTCAAATACAGATTCACAGCGTATGGGGAGCTTTACAAATGTGGATGACATGGAACGCGCGAGCTATCATAATAAAATATGGTGACACCCTCACCGGAGGTGGGGAGGGCGTAATAAAGTCCGAAGGATGTATCTGTATGTTGCGGAGGATTGCCTAGGATGAAAATTCATGCTGTATTGCTAAATGTTGCTAACTCTGGATATCGTTAAGGTTTTAAGAAAAAAGAGGATGGAAAAGGGGCTGATCAAGTTGCTGTTGCCTCCGCCGGTCCTGGTCGCGGACCTTCATCAAAACACCTACTAATCGGTTAGGACTTATATAGCCTCAGGCGTGTTAGCCTCGTGGAACTATTCTTGCCATCAGGTAGCTTCTCATAGCAGAGAGATGCCCGTTCAAATGGGGCATCGATCATTAACCCCTCTAGCATCTTGACCCTCGACACCGCAACATAGCTAAGCCCTGTCTGAAAGTCCCGTTCAGACAGATCCGTCAC